>CM062292.1:308319355-308690640 GCA_031216915.1 Pictodentalium vernedei | reverse complement strand
AAAAAAATATTATTTTCTATTGATTTTATTTACATATGGTTATAATTATGATTGCTGAATTAATAAAAAGTAATTGAAAATGTTGATTTGTCTCTTATTTTTTCTCAAGCTTGTCATGTGCAGAGGTGTTAAAACAGATGTTGGTTTGAAGGACAGCTCTGTGCTTTGTCACGCCACTCAGATGTTATTTCACACCTTGTGCAGGTGGTAGTTTAATCTACTATATTTAACTAATCGCTTCAATCCCGACTACTTTAATGTAGTAGTAGTAGTAGAATATTTTATTTAAGTGGCACATTTCAATAATCATTCATAAAAAACATAGAGTATTTACAAAATATTTATATGAAATCCAGCCTATGAAGGCTTATGAGACACATTTTCATCAGAGGTGGTTCTTTTTTTTTACAGTAGTTCCTACCCCCCCCCCACCCAAAAAAAACCAAAAACAAAACCCAAACCCGAAAAACACATGCACGCACACCAACACACACACACACACACCCTTGCGGACACCCCCCCACCTCCCCCCCCGAAAAACACATGCACGCACACCAACACACACACACACACCCTTGCGGACACCCACCCCCCCCCCCTCCCCACACACACAGAGTAATATGCAGACATACGCCCACATGCACTTGCATATACTTTCGTGTTCTAATTTTCTTTCACTTTTTCTTACTCCCAGCCCCCCCCCCCCCCCCAAATCACATATATCTGTCTCTCTCTATCTCTTTCCCACGGCAGTGTACTCTCTCTTAGAATGGCACATTCGCAGATATTTTAATTCGGTATCTCCCTTATATTCACCCACGTATTTTTACATACACACAGGCTTGGCTATTTCAATTGATAATACAAATAACAACAATGTAGAGGAACGTTGAAAAATCTGCAAATGCAAAGAGTATAAAAGTATGTACAAACCCCTACAGAATTGGATGAAGGATATTTGTTTTGGTATGCAAATATCTCCCGCTCCCCCCCCCCCCCCCACCCCCACCCCCGGTGAAATAATCATTAGTTTGTCACGAGTGAGATACTTTTTGGTATCCATTCAAAAACACTATATTTTCTTTTTACTATATCCTTTTTATGAGAATCTTTAATTGCGTAGCCCAACAAGAGCAAGACGGGAAAAAGGATGGGCTGGTCGAGTTGACTCAATGTCGTAAACTGGTATCACTTCGATCATTAGCTGTGCGCTGGATGCTTTCGTGACGCAGGAGGCTTTTTCGCCCCCACTTCCCACCCAAGAAAAACACGGTTCATCACGCGTTGGCCTACAGCTGTAAACAAAATGTGAAATTGGGAACTTCGCGAATATTAGTTGTTTTTCTCAAGTCTGGTTTATTTATTTCCTCCATCAAATCGATCGTGCAAACACAATAGTTTAGTTTCGAAAGTGACGAGGACTTTGTACTTAACCAAATGGAACTGACTGTTCTATTCCCAATTTACAATTTCAAACCACAGCAATAGTCGCCGCCTGCCTCCTCCAAATTCCAATTTTAATTTAAAATAAATTATCTACTTCCAGTAACAAACGCAGTTGTCTTGCCAATTGACGTCACAGTACAGTATTTATTAATCAGCAGAGAAACTGACATGCAAAAGCAATTAAGCTAATCCTTAACGCTCGTGACCATGCCGGTTCATAGTGTTTTGAAAACTGTCTTCCGCTGATCAAACACTGGAACTCCACGGTGGAGAACAAACTGCGGCGGCGTTTTTTGTTTCAATCCACGTTGAACGTACTGTAATGTTAGTTATAAGAAACCAAATGAAGTTGAAAGATTAAAAAAAGACAACTCATTTATGTAAATATCTATGTGCAAAAAACAAACTTATTTATGTTAATATCTATGTGCAATGTATTATGTTTCTATAGTTTATCGCTTGTTAAAAGTTGAAACACTTGAATGAAATAAAATATATCAAAGCCAATGTTCTTGCTATTGTTGCTCTGTTGTCAATGAAGATAAGTAATTAATTGTACACGCCCACTCATAAATAGTTCCTCTATAAATAGACAGCACTAATCTAAATTTAGCACCAATAACTGGGGTATTAATTGGCCAGTCTCATATGGGTACTGTACACGTAATGCAATGATTTCTTGTATCAAATGTTCATGAATTTTGAATCAAATTATGAAAAATATTTTAAAATTACTTAGTGGGTTAAAATTAAAATAAAGTACAAATACAAAAGTACAGTAGAACCCTGTTAATTAAATAGCCACTTTGCCAGTAAACATTATTCAATTAACAGAAGTATTTAAGCACCAGGAATTTGGTCATTTTCTTGCATTTTAGAGATAATTAAGCATTTATTCTATATTATATTTATTTATTTATTATTTATTTATTGGTGTTTAAGGTCACATACTTCTGCACAATGGCTAATGATGACCACATTTATTCTATACACCTGAAACTTAATTAAGCACCCCCTGAAATGTTTCATGACAGTGAAGTTGCTGTTACTGATTATTATGTTTTAATGATTGCTATGTTTTGCAGTATATTTCATCTAGTGAAACATTATGTTTCTGGTTGATAGAGAACCCCAAACACATCCCCTCATCTACTTGAAGCATGCTTCCCATGAAAATGAAAAATTTATACTAATTTTAATATTTTTAATACTTACCAATGGCCCAGACTAGCTGGTGCAACCCAATTTATTACCAGGGCCAAAAACAAATTTTGAATCCCCCAAACCCCCAACATTTGCCAAAAAACTTAAAAACGAGAAGACCAGTATGGTCCTTATACTTAATAGGCTACCGCCATCTTGTCATTCTTTATTGTTGTGCCTGTTAAATGTTATTAAGAACTGTAATATAACTCAGCTGGGAGGAAGGAGTGTCTACTCCAGGGAGGTCCACCCTCTTCTGGGCCATTGGTAAGTATTAAAAATATTAAAACTGGTATAAATTTTTCATATTTTTCCACTATACCAATGGCCCAGACTAGCTGAGAATAGTAAACAGGCAGACGGGCCTAGTACTTGATATTCAGTGCTCCTATTTCAGAAAAAAACAATGAAAATACAGGTGTAACTCTATTTAAGGCCTAGCATAACCCATTATGCTAATTTGATAAAGGAAGCCAAAATATAAAGAAGTCCAGAGAAATGAGACTCTTTATAAATCATTAAAAGTGTCCGAGTATTGTATAGTAAAGCTCGTCTTGACACAGGACATATACAATAACGCTTCACATCGAGCTACACATTAAAAGCATATAATACATTGAAAATTGCTTCATATCAAGCTACACATTAAAACTACCACAGCACCGACCCCAGGATACTATCACTGAAGGAGGTATGTCCATACTTTTCACTATAAAGCCAGATGACTATTTGGAAATACCATCCCCCCCCTTCCCCTTGTTTTGAAAGTAACTGCACTTCAAAACGAAGAGGGTAGCAGACTGGAGACAGTGCTAGAGTAGACCAAACAGAAGGTTGAATGAAAATCCTAATTAGAATGGACGACATTCTGAGCTACCGATGACGGTCCTAAAGATCGGAGATCATCAACCGAAATTGATTCTAAATCTCGAAGATAAAATTTGGTAAAAGTCGTCTGTTGTGTCCAGTAAGCTGCTTGCATCAAATCCTTCAAAGAAGTACTACTAGCATAAGTCCAAGAAGAAGCTAAAGCTCTAACTTCATGAGCTGAAATCTTATAAGCTATTCTCTGATTCACAGACAAAGCATTATAAGCCGACCGAATAGCTAACTGAATCCATCTAGATATGGAATGAACAGAAATATCATTTCTGTTAGGAAGAAGAGAAAGAAATAACCTCTTCCTACCTCTTCTAATAAAACTAGAATGTTCCTTCTAAATCCTAAGCACTCTTACTGGACACAACAAAGGTCTCTGACCATCTGAAGACGGTAATGCTTTAATAAGAATAGGGCTAGGCCATTTGTCTGGAACCTGATTCTTACTTAGCGAAAAATCCCACTTTCGTAGTGAGAGTAATAGAATTACCAACACTACGATAATGAGAGTCTTCAACAGACAAAGCATGAAGCTCACTAACTCTTCTAGCTGACGCAAATGCTAAAAGAAAAACCGTTTTATAAGTAAGAAATTTAAACTCAACAGTATTTAACGGCTCAAAAGGTGCTTCCTGAAGTTTCAGAAGAACCCACGCTAAATTCCACTAAGGGACAAGTCTCAAGGTACGAGGTCTATTCACAGAGAAATTCCTCATTAATTTATTTAAAGATAAATCTGACCCAATGTTTAATTTCCCTTGGTGTGCATAGGTATCAGAAAGCATAGACCTATAGCCCTTAACTGGTAAAGTGCTGAGTTTTTTCCGATAACAAATCAAAGTTCATAATAAACTGCTCTATTATATTTAATTGGATAGTGCCTTATAGGCACTATCCAATTAAATGTCAGAGAGCAAGGTATTGTATAAAAAATCTGATTCATATCAGGGACAATAAAGGCTTCCTCAGGCAGAATGTAGCTACAGACAGTTATTGCCTGTCACTTTTAGTAAAGCCCAAAATAGGGCTTCCAGCACTCTACCAGTTAATAGTGACTGGCTGTAGCTTAACTTCATCAAAAAGATAAATTCCTCATTAATTTATTTAAAGATAAATCTGACCCAATGTTTAATTTCCCTTGGTGTGCATAGGTATCAGAAAGCATAGACCTATAGCCCTTAACTGGTAAAGTGCTGAGTTTTTTCCGATAACAAATCAAGTTCATAATAAACTGCTCTATTACATTTAATTGGATAGTGCCTTATAGGCACTATCCAATTAAATGTCAGAGAGCAAGGTATTGTATAAAAAATCTGATTCATATCAGGGACAATAAAGGCTTCCTCAGGCAGAATGTAGCTACAGACAGTTATTGCCTGTCACTTTTAGTAAAGCCCAAAATAGGGCTTCCAGCACTCTACCAGTTAATAGTGACTGGCTGTAGCTTAACTTCATCAAAAAGATAAATAAAAAAGTTAGCTAACTGAGGAATTGTTGGGTTAAAAAAAATCAATCAATTGTGATTCACACCAATGAACAAAAACCTTCCACTTCGCTTCATAATTTAACGAAGCGGAGGTCCTCCTACAGTTAGAAATTGCGTCCATTGCTCATCTGGAAAACTGTTTTCCGTGCAGGAAGGACCGCACAACGGAAAAACGTGAAGGTTGAGGCCTTCCGGATTGTGATGAAGCCGACGGAGTTTCCCCTGTGTCAGAAGATCCCAGAGAGGTGGTAACTTCCGTGGAACGTCCCAAAGAAGTTCCCAGAGAAGATTTATCCATGGTTTGTGAGCCGACAGACTTGCAACCAGTAGAATCTTGCAAGAAGACTGTTTTATCTTTAGCAAGATCTGTTGAATGAGGGGAGCTGGAGGGTAAGCATACCCTATTATCCTGTTCCATGAAATTGACAGAGCGTCTACTGCATAAGCCTGAGGGTCCGGGCATGGAGACACAAAAGTCTGTAACTGATGTTCAGACTCGTGGCAAAAAGATCGATCATTGGACGTTTCCACTGGAAGAAAAGCTGATTGAAGACAGATTTTTTCAACATCCATTCTGAAGGTAGCAGGCGATCCTTTCTCGATAGAGAGTCTACTATTACATTGAGATGACCTGGAATATGACAAATCGACATCAGAATCTGATTCTCTTGAGAGAAAAGAAGAATCTTTTCGGTGAGATTCAACAGTTGGACGGAATGAGTACCTCCCTGATTCCGAATATAGGCTGCTACTGTTCAATTGTCCGACAGAATTTGACATGTGAGTTTATTACTCGACTGAGCCAATGATTTAGAGCTAACCAAATTGCCCTCATTTCTTTGTAGTTTATATGGGACACAAGCAATTGACTCTCCCATAAACCGTGACACACTTGCTCGCCCGGAATCAGAGAAGCACCCCAACCCTCTTGACTGGCATCCGTCATGATTATGAATGACAGTTCCTGAATCTGAAGCGGTATTCCCTGGGATAACCACTGGATATCCGCCCAAATTTGAAGATGATGTTTTACTGACTGTGTTAAAACAATCGGACTGTCCAACAACTGACGTTTTACGCTCCAATTTTGAATTAGATAAATTTGAAGTGGACGAGTGCACAAACGACCTAGCGGAATTAACTCCGCGGCAGCGCCGCAAAGTCCTAACAGCCACATAAACTCTCTTGCAGTAATGACTTGTGCGTTTATGCAGTATTTTGCATAAAGAGAAACTAATTTTGCTCTTGCTACCGGCAAACTGACCCGATTGTTGAGAGTATCGAAACTCATTCCCAGATGAACAAACAACCTCGTCGGCATTTAATCCGACTTGTCGACATTGATTATAAAACCTAGGCATTGTAGTAGCGATAGCAGACTCTGAACGTCGCTTTGAAGAGCATGAAAATTTTCATACCTTTGAAGAATGTCGTCCAGATATGCCGACGTCATCGAAGTCGAGTGTGCTCTGAAGTGGCTCATCACCGCATTCATAACCCGAGTGAACGCCCACGGAGAAAGGTTCAGGCCAAAACACATTGCTCTGAACTGGTATACCTTTCCTTGAACTGCGAAACGGAGGTATTTCCAAAAAGCCGGATGAATCAAGATGTGAAAATACAGGTCCTTCAAATCTATACTTGCGGCGTAATCATTTACTCGGATGCTGCCTCTCACCAATCGAATTGTCTCCATATAAAATTTTGGAGCAATTATTAGCTTGTTTATCCAACTGAGATTGATGACCGGCCTGTACGAGCCGTCAGGCTTCGGCACAAGAAAAAGATGGCTATAGAATCCCTTTGAATTGGGATTCACTATGATCTCTACTGCCTCTTTTTGTAGGAGAGAGTCTACTGCTGAAATCAAAGCCTCTCTCTTGTTATATTTTGTGGAAGGTTCACAAAATGCAGAATCCGCGTTAATGGAGGTTTTCTCCAGAACAAAAGAGGTAGACCATTTTTTACAACTTCTCGAACCCAAAGATCCTGAGTTATTTTGTTCCAGTTGCTTGCGAATTTTGAAAGCCTTCCGCCAACCGAACAGTAGAGGTCGAAATCTTCATTTGTAGGACTTACGAGGCTTATACGAGGAGAAACCTCGTGAAGCTCTCGTACCCCTCTGTGACATCGGTGTGGGGTTACTCCTTTCGTTATTATCCGACTACGTCATCCCCTTTTTGAAATCGCTCCCCTGTTTTGAGCCACCATGCCCACGATTAGCTTTAGAAGCAGCATGGGCTGAGCCTCTCTTGAAGAAAAATTTACCTCTCCGAGGAGTACCACTTGTGAAAGGCTGAGGTTGCGAAGCTGAGCGCAACAAAAGCTGACTTGTAGCTTTCTTAGAAGCATCTTCAAATACAGCTTTCAGCTTATCATTAAATAATGAAGAGCTCGAAACGGGAGTGGCCCTTAGAGAGCTCTTAACACTGTCGTCAATAAATGACGTAGATTTAAGGGCAGCATCGTGCCTGACCAACTCTAAATTCGCTACTGAAAGAGCAGAGTGGGATGTTGTATACATGATGGTGCGAGAGAGAACTCTCAAAGGAGATAACAACTCCTGTAAACTCTCAGATTCCAAATTGCTGGCCAATGCCCTGCAAATATGATCTGCATATGGCATAGTGTCCAAAATACTTCTGCTAGATTCAATGCAAGTATCTATAACAAAAGAACTGACGCTACACGATGATGGAAGAGACATACCTAAGTCCCTAGCTCCGTCATCCAATCGCAGAGGAGCTCTTGGAATCTTATTGTCACCTACCATATTTATGAAGGTATTGCCTCTAAACGGTAGGTCAAGCTTCCTTTCCGAAAGGAAAGAACTTTTTCTAGCCTGAGCCAGGTCAGCAATAGCTTCGTCACAACAATCAAATGCATCAAATGCTTGGACTGATTGAGATGGATACAGAAGGATACTTTCCTTCGACTTAATGAACTCCCTGTGTAAAGAAGACAGGCGCTTGGCTCTAGAAGGCACGGAACTCTGACCAGAAGGAATTAATTCAGGTGAAAAATCCTGCACGAACCTCAAAGTTTCATATGCTGCTCAGCCAAAGATGTAGTGTCAGTCTCGTCTTCATCAAACTCCCTAACACTACCAGCTAGAGGTTCCTGGTCTGGTCTATTATCGGCATACTGATTATTTGAGGAAACCCTTCTTTCTGCCGATCCAGCACCGTCCGAATCATCCGAAGCGGAGATAGATGACGGCCGCATATTATGCTGCTGGGAATCTGAAATTAGCTGGGCAATTTGCTCCAGCAATTCCGTATTCGAGGCTATGTTCACCCCCGTTCTACAACTTTTTGGCTCCGGAAGGTGATCTGACACAGAGCCCTGTGTCCGTCTCTTAGAAAAAGACGTTTGCCTCGAAATGCTAGCCTTAGAGAGAGCCAGATCCTGGCTCTGACTCTCTACCTCTGGATCTTGCCGCCTAGTATGCGGTTGACTGTGCTGAGTCCTGGACATGGACGAAGAAGAGGCTCTTATACCAAAATTACTGCCAGCCGCACTGTCAGAGAAAGGTGCATCAGAAACAACTGGCTCCGAAGCATTTTCTACCTGACTACCAGCGGAACTGGCAATAAAAGTCGAATCTTTTTGTTTTGACCCCAAAACAGAAGAATGCTTAGCTACTGATGCACCTTTCAATTTGACAGGCCTCTTCCCCTTACGTGCCGTCGTCTGAACAGAGGACTGTCTTCCATCCTCCATATCCTGGACCGCTACGGATTTTCCCGGTACTGAAGCACTAATTAAAGGCTCCGTTACACCAGACGAGCTAGTTGACCGTCTGCTTGCCCGAGGTACCAAGTATTCTGCAATACCTCATAAGTCAACATGCTCTGTATCTGAAGCTGACGGCAGCACAGAACTTGATGTTATACCATGACCAATAGCATGTTCTCGGTCCTCTGAAATGGAAACTAAATTTTGATTAGTTACCTTAGGCGAAAGCACCGAAATCGGTGCTTCGCCAACACATACATAAGTTGAGAGGGAATTCCATCGCTTGGAATCCCAAGAACAGCAAGTTGCATAGGTAACATCTTTCGAGCAATGAGTGCAAGCTAAACATGAAGAGAGGACTTCTTCCTCTTACATTTCGAACATGAGGACTTCATAATACACACACGCCCGAGGCAAAAAATTTAAACTGAATAAGAGCAGGTAACCAAGTCCAAAACAGGCACAACAAAGGCCCAGGTCAGACAAAAGGTATCCCAAGAATATCCTTAACAATAGAGAAACTTCCCCCAGAAGATTCCCCATAGAGAAGGGTAATGGCAAACAGACATGCCCGACTAAGTCAAAAATAACCGGTACGCGACAAAGGGGGTAAGAATAATCCACATTCCGTAAATTATCTAAGATTTTTAATAAGAATTTTTATTAATAACAAATTCACAAACAGCAAATAGTTCTTAAATATCTAATGAGAGGATTCAAGGGGAAAAAGGTGAACATTGAACACACACATAATGATAAACAAAGAATAAACGAATCAGGTGCATATCCCGAAAACTGGAACAACAAGAAATATTATTTAATTTCAATAAAGTTATAGCCCTGATGTTCAAAAACTCAATGTCTATATTCAGCTAGATTCTGCTGCAATTATTCCACCATTCCACTTCAAAATCGTGTCTGGCTACATTATACTTTTGGATTTTATAGCACAAAAGTCAGGATACGTGTTGATCTGACATGGGCCAAACAACAGAATGACAAGATGGCGGTAGCCTATTGTTGTCCTTGACAACAAGTTGTGCATTGTGCAAAAAGTATGGAGGACCATACTGGTCTTCTCGTTTTTAGGTTTTTTGGCAAATTTTGGGGGTTTGGGGGGATTCAAAATTTGTGTTTGGCCCTGGTAATAAATTGGGTTGCACCAGCTAGTCTGGTCCATTGGTATAGTGGAAAAATATATTTGGCCTTGTAGTTTCAGAGGAGAAGATTTTTTAAAATCCACCAATCAGAATCAAAGAATGCCTCTGGTGACCATGTTTTTCATCCGATGGGAACAAAATGAGGATCGTTTGTGCAGAACCTCAAATAGACCATTCCTGCCAAATTTGGTTCATGTAGGCTCAGCAGTTCCAGAGAAGAAGATAAAAATGGGAAAGGCTTAAGGACGACGGATGCCAATTGATGGCAATAGCTCACATGGCTCTTTGGGGCTAAAATTATTAGTCCTCAAGGGGCTTTTATCACTCACCTTTTCAGCATCTGTGGCTAGTTAACACTACAGCACACAAACATGAACCCAGGCACTTGATTTAAACAAGCTTGAATCAGACACACCCCAAGGATGACTGGTGGATCTGAAGAACATTTTTAAAGAATTTTCATCATATTACACTAAGTTAAAATTCAGGCTCCCACTGGAAGCCCAAATATAAACCCAGTGTCTTGTTTTGAATAAACTTGAATCTGCACCTCCTAAAAATGCAGAGAATATCAAAAGATTCTCATTCGTGGATCTGAAGGAGAAACCTTTCAAAGAACATCCTTTTATTGCACTAAATCAACACATGCACTGCCAGCGGTGGATCAATATACGGCCGCTTATGAAGAAATTTTTAGTTGAACAAATGGTCAATAATTCCTTCAAAAATAATTGTACATTCCTGGCTTATGACCCATTAAACTTGAATATATTGTTTTCAAGTTATTGGGTGGAGAAGCAAAAGTCACCAAAACTTCCAGATGGTTGCCATGGTGGCCATACTGGACATGCCAGAACGCTGTTTATTGAAAGGAACTATCCTTTTGTCATGACTTACCAACCATAAAAAAAACAGTATCTGTTGGATGTATTGTTTTCAAGTTATAGCATGGACAAATAAAAGTTAACGGATGGATGGACAGATGGATGGACAGACAGATGGACAGACACAGACAGATGGACGGATATTGGTGCTGGTTATTGAAAGGAACCATCCTCTAGTCATGACTAATCAACCATAAAAAACAGTATCTGTTGGATGTATTATTTTCAAGTTATCGCATGGCCAAACAAAAAGTTAACGGACGGATGGACAGATGGACAGATGGACATTGATGCTGGTTATCAAAAGGAACCATCCTCTAGTCATGATCAATCAACCATAAAAAAACAGTATCTGTTGGATTATCACATTGACAATCAAAAGTCCCTGAAAATCCAAGATGGCTGCTATGGTGGCCATATTGGACATGCCAGAATGCTGGATATCGAAAGGAACCATCCTCTAGTCATGATTAATCAACCATAAAAAAGTAGCATCTGTTGGATTTATAGTTTTCAAGTTATCACGTGGACAATCAAAAGTCCCCGAAAATCCAAGATAGTTGCCATGGTGGCCATATTGGATATGCCAGAATGCTGGTTATCGAGAGGAACCATCCTCTAGTCATGAGTAATCAACCATAAAAAACAGTATCTGTTGGATGTATTGTTTTCAAGTTATCGCGTGGACAAACAAAAGCTAACGGACAGACGGACAGTTGGACAGACAGACAGACACTGCCATACCAGAATACGGCCCACTCATATAAAAATACTCGTATAAAAATTCAGGCTCACTGAAGAAGCCCAAATATGGACCCAGGGACTTGATTTGGACAAGTTTGAATTTGGCCACCCTAACGATGTTGTATACCAAATACCGGACTATTCTAACCAGTGAATCTGAAGAAGATTTTTTAAAGAATATTCATTGTATTCACAGGGAGCCCAAATATAAACCCAGGGACTTACTTCATTTGAACAAACTTGAATCTGACTCACTAAGGATGCTGAATACCAAATATGAAAAGATTCTGGCAAGTGGATCTGAAAAAGAAGACTAAAGGAATATACTACCTCATAATGCACCAATTTAAAATTTGGGATCTCATAGGGAGCTCAAATGTGAAGCCTGGTACTTCATTTGAATCTGACTGCCATAAGGAAGCTGAACAACAAATATCAATATTGTGAATGGTGGATCTGAAGGAGGAGATGTCAAGGATTTTTTCTCATAATGCACTGAGTTAAACTTTGGGCTCACATATGGAGCCAAAATATTAACCCAGGAACTTGATTTGAACAAACTTGAAACTGCCCCCTCTAAGGATGCTGAAAACCAAATATGAAAAGATTCTGACTGGTGGATCTGAAGAAAATTTTTTTTACAAAATTTACCTCATATTCCACCAAGTTAAAATCTCAACCTCCAAAGGATGCTGTATACCAAATATCAAAACATCCTGATTGGTGGTTCTAGAGAACATTTTTTTTTAATTTTAGGTCCTTGAGGAGCTCCAGTATTTAAAAAAACATATCGAAATATTGGTATATTGTAATTTTTTTGACTTTCAATATATCAGAGATCTTCTGGAGAAACCTTTTAACTTTATCTCCATGTTGTGGTCACGATTAGCCATTGTGCAGAAACATGTGAACTTAAACACCAATAAATAAATAAATATCTGGAGAAACCATTAAAAAGCATCCCTAATAACAGAGGTACGTTAACTTTGTAACATTAAAATAAAATTGTAGATGGATGGATGGACAACAGACGGATGATAAGCAAATTAGGAATAGGATAGCTCTACTGACAAGGTCCGAGCTAGGATAATAATATTGTACTGCTATTACTGGATTATGTTATCAAATTGCATTTTGCAAAAAACAAACAGCTATTCTTCAGACAAGCTGTTTTCAACACAACTTATTACATAATTCACTTTGAAAAAAAGTTGTGTTAAACAACATTTATTAATGTAAACTGGGACATGAATTCATGTGTAGCTGTGAGTCTGACAATACAATGTGGTGACAACTGTATATGGTGAGATTAAACTTTCAAAACAGTGATTTGATTTAGCCAAGTGCGATTCAGTTTTGTCATGTTCAGTACCTCAATTCAGACATTTGGTAAACAGCCTAAGTAGGGTTAATTTTATTAAGTCTTATGGTGGTAGGACAGGGCTTATAACAGTCTACATACATAACAACATACTTCCAAGAAATCTGAAGCGATTTTTTGATAAGTGAATTTTTCTGATTCGTATTAGCTGAGTTGACTGAATTGGCTAGCCAAGTGCAGTGCCTGGTACAGGTAATTCTCGCACCCTTCCATTTTTGAACCACATATACAACCCTTACTGTGAAATACACCAACTGCATTATCAATGCATGTCTTCGCCAAAAGCATACTTTGATGATGTGGTTGTAACAAGAGGGGGGGGGGGAGGGGGCATGCCCCAGGGCATATCCCCAAATAATGACAAGAGAAGAAATGAACCATGATACTGTGAAAGCTATTCCCATAAATATTCTTCCTTCCAAATTTCATTGAAAGCCACTAACCCCAAACCAGAGACATGAGGCGAACAGACAAAAAATTGGCTATTTTATGAGGCAAACAGTACAATTATTGTCTTTGTTTTACAGCAAGATAATTGTGAAGGCCAGAACACCTGTTACTGAAGTCTAGTAATGATCGGACCATCCACATAAGACATGTAGAACAAAGACATAATGCCACATGTAAGGGGGGGGGGGGGGATTTGCATGTATTTTCTTTGTTTTACTGCAGGGACATGACTCATTTGAAAGCCTTTCCCATAAACAATCTTCATTCCAAATTTAATTAAAATATGATAAGCCAAACCTTATAGAACAGACATAATGCCACATGAGGGGAGGTGATTTACATGTATTTTCTTTGTTTTACTGCAGGGACATGACTTATTTGAAAGCCTTTTGCATAAACAATCGTCATTCCAAATTTCATTGAAGTCTGATAACCCAAATCTGAAATATGAGGCGAATAGACAAATGAATGTGTCAATGACACTGTAGCTTCTTAACTTGTCTGTGTGTTGTGTTTGATGAAAAGGATAATGTTCAATGTTTATGAAAGGATTACGAAATAAAACAAGAATTGTGATAATTGTGAATACGTTAATTTCTATTCCCTGAATGCTATGTTTTCAATAATAATAATATGAGGTGGAGACTGTACTAAAGAACTGAGGGGTGGGTTAATGTGGCCCTCACAGTTAATTTTATTTATTGTTGTTTAAGGTCACATACTTCTGCACAATGGCTAATCATGACCACAACATGGAGATAAAGTCAAGGTCAATCGTTTATACCCCATGTTGCCTATTTTAGAGGACTCGCACCCGAGGCATTAGCGACTGGGTCCTATTTTACCAGTGAAACAGAGCTTGTTTACCACAGTAAACAAGCACTGCTTCACTTCACGGAGTTCCCACCTGGGTCACAGTTAATGTATGTGGCCCTCACAGTTGATGATTGTCAACGAAAGTTACAGTGAAATTATTCCAAAAGGAGTCATCCTATCAAGTTACAATGAAATCCCTTCATAAATACGACCTGTAGACTGCGTTAAAGATTTTCGGGCTTCGGGCCTGTGTAGCCATCACGGCTGACCGATCACAACCAAAAGGGGATGTCCTCATCTAGACATTATACTGAGTCATCCTACCACGTTACAATGAAATCCCTTCATATTATTTATTTACTGGCGTTTACGGTCACATACTTTTTGCACAGTGGCTAATCATGACCGTGACAGTTTTACAGGTGGAGGAAGCCGGAGTACCCGGAGAGAACCACCGAGCAACGACGAGCAGTTGGCAGCTCCCCAACATCCTAACTTCGCACTGCAGCACAGGCAGGGTTAGATTGGCTGAAGGCATGCGTACCATCAACATGCAGTACGCCTTAGAACTCGGCGTCATCGTGCCCCAATGTGGACAGATGGGTTAAGTGCCTTGCCCAAGGACACAATGCGGGAGTCTGAATCGATCGCTCAGATGGTCACCCATCCGAGGACTAACCAGGCTCGACGTTAAATCCCTTCATAAATATGACCTGTAGTCTGTGCTCAAGTTTTTGTGTTTTGGGCTCGGGAAGCCATCATGGTTGAAAGAGCGTGATAAAAAGGGGATGTTCTCATCTGGGCATTATCTGGAGTCATCCTACCAAGTTACAATGAAATCCCTTCATAAATATGACCTGTAGACTGTGCTAAAGGTTTTCGGGACTCGGGCCCCTGTAGGAGTTACAGTTGACCAATCGCGACCAAAAGGGGACATTATCATCTAGACATAAAATGGAGTCAACCTACCAAGTTACAACGAAATCCCTCCATAAATATGACCTATAGATTGTGCTAAAGGTTTTCGGGTTTTGGGTTTGGGCAGCCATCACGGCTGAATGATCTCGACCAAAAGGGGGACGTTCTCATCCAGACATTATCTGGAGTCATCCTACCAAGTTACAATGCAATCCCTTCATAAATATGACCTGTAGACTGTGCTAAAGGTTTTCAGGATTTGGGCCCCTGTAGCTGTCACAATTGACCAATAGCAACCAAAAGGGGACATTCTCATCAAGACATTATATGGAATCAACCTACCAAGTTACAAGGAAATCACTTCATAAATACGACCTGTAGACTGTGCTAAAGGTTTTCGGGGCTCGGCAGTCGTCATGGTTGACAGATTGCAACCAAATGGTGAAGTTCTCATCTAGACATCATACGGAGTCATCCTACCAAGTTACAATGAAATCACTCCATATTAAATATGACCTGCAGACTGTGCTAAAGTACTTGGGTTTCGGGCTTGGGCAGCCATCACGGTTGACAGATCATGACCAAAAGAGGACGTTCTCATCCAGATATTATACACAGGCATCCTACCAAGTTACAATGAAATCCCTTCATAAATCCGACCTGTAGACTGTGCTAAAGGTTTTTGGGTTTTGGGCTCGGGCAGCCATCACGGTTGACTGATCATGACCAAGAGGGGACATTCTCATCTAGACATGACCTCAAACCTACATATGAAATTTCATGACGATCGGACAAGAACTATCTTGACTTTGTCAAGTTAAGCTAAAAATTGGCTATTTTATGAGGCGACACCAAATTTTCAAAGTTAAAAAGGGGGATAAGTCTAAAAAGTGAAAAGTAAGAAATATTATTAGAGACTAATTTGAAAGCCTTTTCCATAAACGATCTTCATTTCAAATTTCATTGAGATCCAATGAGCCAAACCCAAGATACGAGACGAACAGACAAATAGCCTATTTTGTGTATTCAAAGGGCCATAACTCACAGAAAAAATATTCCAACAGCAAAACGGCTGAAGCTTCTTAAAGGCCTCATGATAATGAACATATGTATGAAATTTCATCGAAATCTGAGCAGTAATGTTGAAGTTATAATGCGAACAGACATCTGAGTTCAGATGGACAGACGTATGGACAGACAAATGGATGCACATATGCATAGATGCACAGTTAGGCGCAATCGAGTATACCCAACTTTTTGAAAAAAAGTAGGGGCATAATAATTTACCAGGCAGGACTTGAGAAATCACAGTCGGAACAAATCAGGTTAACATCCCCACGCCCCCATTTGGTCATCTTCTTGATGTCCTTGTGTCTATTTGAGGTTCAATTTGATTTCGAATAATAGACACAATTTGATTCAAGATTTCATTCGAACCACAAATGTGTGATTCAGTTTTGCCATAATTTCCATTGTGATATATTGCTGACTCTATGGGCAATATATCCCTTTTTTCCCTAAATCAATGTTTCATGTTTCTTTTGAGGCATGATAAAAGTTCATACAATATGAGATGACATAAGTACAGTGAACCCCTGTTGATCATCTACCTAATACAAATAGTGGAGGCCACATCCATAACTTTCTCAAATTAACTTGCCTCAAAAACATAGCATTTTGCCTCTCATTGAGCTCATTCCAGTGAGGAGTCAGAAACAATGTTTTTGAGGCAAAAATTAAAAAAATAGTAAGGCCTCACAAAGTAGATCTTCTGTTTCTCAGGCCATTTTTTGTAAAATTGCATGTGGGTGGGCGGTTTTTTATTTTATTTTTTATTTTTGTAATTATTTCTTTACCATTAAAATGTTCATGTTCTTGGTTTGTTTTATGTTTTAGGCCTCATAATCTACAGAATAACATGGGTTGTGGTGTATTACATCCCTTGAGTGCAAGAAGGCTTTGCAATGCTAAAGCACTGCAAAGCCTTCTTGCACTCATGGGACAATTTTATTAACTTGGGTAAAATATCAGATATAAACCATTTGATTTTGATTTTTTTAAGTTTGGGTTGGTTATAAAAAGAGAGCATGCGGCAGCCAAAAGGACCATGCGAGTGGGCCTGAGAAACAGATTTTTATTTTTTTTAGGCCCAAAATTTGAATGGTGAGTTTTCTGATAATCACTGGTTGGGATTATTGAAATAGCCACTTTGCCCAAAGTTTGGTCTCCTTTCAATATTCTAGTTGTAAACTGAGCATCTATCCTATTATATCTTGTTTGACAGAGATCTCATGGAGCTCTGTCAATCAAGATATATTGCATTAAATGCTTTTATTGAATTACACTGAGGACAAAGCATATTTAGACATGGGCAATTCAGTATCTGTTCGTATAATTCAACAAAGATCACAAGATTTTTATTCAATTAACAGGAATTCACTTATTTAAGTGCAATTAATTTGAAGTAAAGGTATGAAAACTGATTTGTGTTTTGAAATTATACGAAATTAACAGGATTATTCTATTAGTGTAAAGAAATATCCTGGTAAATGGGGCCCACTGTAGGTTGACGCCCACTAGAGAGTGTTTCTCCAATTGCAGTGGTGCCCACATAAATGGATATCTCTCAACTGAATAACCTTGTTAACTGAATGTAACTTTCAGACACAAAAACATTTACCATTCCTCTCAGTACAAATTTGACCTGTTAATTGCATATAGATTATAAAATAAACAAGTGATAACTGAATAAAATCTTCGGAAATACGTCGAGAAATTACCCTGCTAATCAATGAATTCCTCTTGTTTATAGACCTGTCAACTGAATACTCCTGTTAATTGAAATATTTTCACTCGCAAAATGCCTATTCAATTATCAAGGTTCCACTGTATCTCTTTTCTGATAATAGGATCCTTTGGCACAGACTCTAACAAAGCTCTCACCGTGAGCTATCCAAGATTAATGTCAGAAGGAGATATTATATTATCATTGAAAAAAAACAACTTCTTGTGGTTATTTTACAGCTTACTTTGATCAGTAGTGTACCAAGTAAAATTCATTATATACACAAACAGTTGGAAAAATAATTTCATATAAACTATCAAAAATAGCAAGGTTAAATTCTTTTCACACTGTGAGCAATAAGTAAATTCTCTCTCAACAAGCAAGAGTCAAACATTTCAATTTTTCAAGTGAAGAGTTACCTCCCATACTACACAAAGCAGAAATGATTTCCTTGTTCATCTTCTCTCTGAAACAGCAGAGAATGCTGTCTGCCTGACATTTTTCAATAGCCTGTCTACCTAAAGCAAATTTGGTAATTTTTAATTCCTTTACCCAAAACAACTCATTATTAGAGGATACAAATGCTGTCATTTTGTACAAATTTGTTTGATTCTCTGTATATCAGAGAAAATACCTGCAAAATGATAGTTTGCAGCTCTCCCGGTGTACTGATATTGTCCAAATTCACACAGAATAAACATTTCCTCCAATTTCATGTCAACCATACTGTTATTTCCACAGATGTGAAAAATTTAAATGATAACTGAACACATTTGATCCCTAAATATCAAAACCCCATCTTGAAACACAGGATACACCACATTGGTGCACATACCATTTAACATGCAAGCTTACTGCAAGAGTAATGTCATCTTTATCTTTATCTTATATTAATAATCGAAGATTGAATGTAGAAGAAATCCTTTCAAACAACTTGCATTTGGTTGAGGTTTCAGGCCTTGTTTAATGTCATATGATCCATGGTAAAATAACTGACAACAGAATCTATATATTATACAATGGCTGGAGTCAATTCTGAAAATTATCCACCTGCAATACTGCTGTGTAACCCTTTCATATGTTTAGGGCCTTGCAAAGCTTTGAGGATTTGATCAGATATGATATGGTCATGAAGAACTGATTTAATATGATTCAATCCACTGGGACTGCTAGGAGTTTTTGTTAAACCCATGCGAGTGGGGAACCAGTGACAGCCTTCTG
Source organism: Pictodentalium vernedei (assembly GCA_031216915.1). Classification (NCBI taxonomy): domain Eukaryota; kingdom Metazoa; phylum Mollusca; class Scaphopoda; order Dentaliida; family Dentaliidae; genus Pictodentalium; species Pictodentalium vernedei. The sequence goes on along the minus strand of CM062292.1, from coordinate 308,671,529 downwards.
TTGATGAGACCCATAAACAGACCTGCAAAAGAATCTGCGTGGCTTCCCAGACAGCCCCCATTATTATCACGCTGTGGAAAAATAAATCAGTGACTTGATTTCTTAGTACCCTCTGGCCAATACCCCCCTCCTCTCACTTCCCTCAAAGGGACTTGTGTAGGTAGGTGGAGACCTGAAAATATAAGAATTTGGTTATTGTAAGGCTTTTTGAAAAATATCAAGAAAGTTAAATTTTATAGTAAATTTCCTTTATTATACCTACTGCAATTATTTACTACAGGCTTGCACTACTAACTCGGAAAATATGCTCTCTATTTTGATTTTTCCCAAATGATTTGGGAAAGAAAAGTGGTGCAAAAGCACCAAGAAAAAATAAGCCAAAACTGGGTCAAGCGCCATCGGCACACATCCAGTAGGGGACGCTCTTCTCTTAGTACAAATCCACGACTTCCGGAACCAGTGCTCAGGCAGTCACTAATGAATCATTCTTTTGAGTCTGCCAGCATAGGAGTTATGTAATCAGTGGGGAGGAAGGATTCTTACCCAAATAAGAAGACGGGAGGGCCTCCATGTAAACAATTGCAGTAGGTATAATAAGAAAGGAAATTTACGATAAAATTTAAATTTCTTATCAACCTACCTTACAATTGTTTACTAATGGCTGAATAGACAATAGGATGGAAGGAATCACATAACCAACCCCCACATAACCCAACTACACTGGAACCGTGGACAGAGGAAGAGGTCCCTAGGGCTATCAAACCATAGCATCACAAACATTAGTAAAAGACAATGAGAGATGAGGCATATGGTTCTGTGCGATGCACAGACAGAAAGGGCAGTAACAGCACAGAGCTGGAACTGACCTTGTAAGAAGCTGAATGGCTAGGGTAGCAGAAGAAAGAGGGCCCATATAGTACAAAGGTCCTCTGCCTGCTCCTGCAACTGATGCAGGTGGAGAAAGTAGCATTTCTCTAGCAGGCTGCCAGCATAACATCCGACAACATGACAGAATTAGTATAAGCCCAATACTAACATGATAATAACAATGCACGCACCTCGTGGGCAGAAATACGATTGGTAATACAATCGCCATTCGCTACACGAGCATAAGTTGCGCGAATAGCAAGACAAATCCATCGAGAAATGGACTGAGGAGAGATCTTCTGTCGACCAGGAATAAGAGACAGAAAAAATTGTTTCCTACCCTTCATACTAAACTGTGTCCGATTGAGATAAATATTAATTGCATGAACCGGACAGAGCAATGGGCAGTTACCCTCAACAGAAGGAAGAGACCTGATACAGATAGGAGGTGGAGTCGTTTCTGGTATCGGATTCTTGGCCAGAAAGGAGCAATCAGTGGTAAATGTAACACCGTTGGGAGAGCTCCTGAAAAAGAAAAAGTCTGGGTCAACCGAGAGGGTGTGAAGCTCACTAACCCGTCTGGCAGAGGCAAAAGCCATCAGAAAAGCCATCTTGTATGTGAGAAAACGTATATCCACTTGGGATAAAGGTTCGAAAGCCCCCCCCAACCCCCCTCCCCCCCACCCCCAAGCAAAGTAGCACCCAAGAAAGAATCCATCTTGGGATAAGCTGCAAAGTCCTAGGCCTTTTCAAGGAACAGTGATGAACAAGCTTGAAGAGGCATGGATTAGTACTGATACGATGCTGTCCCACATACGAAAAGTTCTCCAAAAGCATGGACCTTTACCCTTTGATGGTAACAGGCTGGAGACCCTGAGAATCAAACAGATATACCAGAAAACTTAACAACCTGTGAAATCGAAGAATTGGCATAATTGGCACACCATCGACAGAAGACCTTCTACTTAGCCATGTCGGCTAAACCAGTGGAGTGCCTCTTTGAAGAAGAAATGCACTCCACTGCTCGTCTTGAAAAAACCTCTCCGGAGGAGACGGGACCTGACAAAAACAAGAGCTGGACTTTCGTCTGGTGCATACCACCACGTGGTGTACCGCCTAGTGTGGGCATACCTATGACCAACAAATATTATTTATGAATATTCTCGTACGGACTGACGGACAGATGCAAAGATGGACAGACGCAATCCAGTATACCCTCTCCCTACTCCCCGTTCCATTTTCTTTGAAAGTTTTCAACAATTTCCAAGTCAAAAGGTATGGTAAATTGTTTGGTGTTTGGAAGTTTTATGCAATGAGGCAGAAGCCTTTGTCATAGGCAAACTGCATGCCATATTTCACTGAAATCCAATAACCCATACCTGAGATACAGGCTGAACAGACAAATAATGTCTATTTCCTATAATTTCTAAGTCAAAAAAGGGCGATAACTCTAAAAAGGAGAATGTGAGAAATATCATTGAATCCTTTTTCTAAAGCCCATACCATAAGTAGTGTTCATGGCAAATTTCATTGCAATAGAACATTCGATACCCGAGATACAGGCTGAACAGACAAATTTTGGCTTGGATGGACACAATTTCTAAGTGAATAAGTAATAAAAAAAAAATAATAATAATAAAAAAAAATAACTAGTGTGGGCAAACCTATGACCAACAAATATTACAAATGAAAGAGTCAATGACTCTGTAGCTCAACTTGGATATGACAGGAATTAGTACTTGCTGTGACCAAGACAACTGAATAATGAATATGACAGGAATTAGTATTTGTTTTGGCCCAGTCAACAATAATAAAAGAATTACAAGGTGATTGTAATGGACTACAGATTAAGACCAATCATTGTAGATTATTATTTTTGTGTGGAAATTTTCAGTCCCAAACAAAATATTTTCAGACTAAAATTTTTTCTTCTTCTTCTTAAAATTGACCAAAATGCATCAAAACACAAAAAACTAATTTCCGGATTTTGGTCCAAAATTTTCTAAGTCCCACCCGGACCCCAAATTTTCAGTGTAAAAAAAATTTCTTTTTTTTTTGTCTTATAATTGACCAAAACGCATAAAAAACCAAAAAACTAATTTCCGGATTTTGGGCCAAAATTTTCTAAGTCCCACCCGGACCCCTAATTTGCATAATTTATTCACGAGAAAAACTCTGTATTATATGTAATGTATCCCATGGTACTAAACATTCATACAAAAATTTATTCAAATCAGATCTTTCATTTGGAAGTTCTGCGCAAAAATCTGATTTCACTTAATTTTGAACAAAATGGCTGCTAACGGCCATCTTGAATTTCAGACTGGACCCAAAAACACTCCTTCTCGTCCCACAGTGATAACAAAGGTACCCAAGAAGTTTCGTGAAGATCGGTTCATAAATACGGCCTCTAGCCCGAGCCGTATTGGGATTTCCACTCACAGTGCTGAAAGTAACACTAAATAAATCAAAGTTAGCCTAATTTGCATAATTTACGCACAAGAAAAAAACCTGTAATATATGTAATGTATCCCATGGTACTAAACATTCATACAAAAAATTATTCAAATCAGAGCTTTCATATGGAAGTTCTGTACAAAAAACAGATTTCGGCATTGTCGGTACAAAATGGCTGCTGGCAGCCATCTGGAATTTGGGACTGCACCCAAAAACACTCGTTCTCGTCCCACGGTCATAACAAAGGTACCCAAGAAGTTTCGTAAAGATTGGTTCATAAATACGGCCTCTAGCCCGAGCCATAGCAGCTTGGCACTTACAGCTCTGAAAGTAACACTAAATAAATCAAAGTTAGTCTAATTTGCATAATTTACGCACGAGAAAAAAACCCGTATTATATGTGATGTATCCCATTGTACTATACATTTATACAAAACTTTATTCAAATCAGAACTTTCATACAGAAGTTCTGTACAAAAAACTGATTTTTGCATCATCGGTACAAAATGGCCACTGGCAGCCATCTTGAATTTCGGACCACACCCAAAAACAATCGTTCCCGTCCCAGGGTCATAACAAAGGTACCCAAGAAGTTTCGTAAAGATTGGTTCATAAATACGGCCTCTAGCCCGAGCCATAGCAGCTTGGCACTTACAGCTCTGAAAGTAACACTAAATAAATCAAAGTCAGTCTAATTTGCATAATTTACGCACGAGAAAGAAACCCGTATTATATGTGATGTATCCCATGGTACTAAACATTTATACAAAACTTTATGCAAATCAGAACTTTCATACAGAAGTTCTGTACAAAAAACTGATTTTTGCATCATCGGTACAAAATGGCCGCTGGCAGCCATCTTGAATTTCGGACCACACCTAAAAACACTCGTTCCCGTCCCAGGGTCATAACAAAGGTACACCAGAAGTTTCGTAAAGATCGGTTCATAAATACGACCTCTAGCCCGAGCCATAGCCAATTGTTGACGGACGGAGAGACGGACAGACGGACGACGGGCCATGACAATAGCTCAAATTTGACTTCGTCAAAGTTGAGCTAAAAATTATAATTTACTTAAGTTATGAATATTCTCGGACGGACTCACACACGAACGCACAGATTTATTAATTTATTTATTGGTGTTTATGGTCACATACTTATGCACAATGGCTAATCGTGACCGTGACAGTTTTACGGGTGGAGGAAGCCGGAGTACCCGGAGAGAACCACCGAGCAACGACGAGCAGCTGTCAGCTCTCCAACATCGTAACTCTGAACTCTGCACCGCAGCACAGACAGGGTTAGATTGGTTGAAGACATGCGCACCATCGACGTGCAGTACGCCTCAGTACACAGCGTCATCGTGCCCCCATGTAGGCAATCGGCAATCGGGGTGAACGCACAGATGGACAGACACACGGATGCATGTAATCCAGTATACCCCCATTTTCTTCGAAAGTGGTATAAATATGCGTGAAGGCAAAATGAAGTAGAGTCCACGTGAAACCTCCTCGGGTGACCTGGTCAAAGAATGCCTCTGGAGGATATCGTCTAGATATGCCGAAGTAGTCACCCTGGCCTGTGTGTGATGTAAGGCTAACACATGCGACATCAGTCAGGTGAAGGCCCAAGGAGCCAGGTTGAGGCCAAAGGGCATGGCCTTGAACTGGTAAACTCGCCCTAGAAAAGCGAACCTGAGATACTTTCGCGATGTCCGATGAATCAGAATGTGAAAGTAAGCGTCTCACAGGTCGATGCTGAAAGCAAAAACTCCCTGGTGAATGGAGTGGCGAACCGACCTGAAAGTCTCCATGCTGACCTTAGGAGCAATGACAGACTGGTTCAGGATACTCAGATCGATAACCTGTCGGAGTCGGCCGTCCTTCATCAGCCCCAAGAACAGGCGGGAATAAAATCCCACTGAATGAATGTTCTTGACGACCTCAAATTGCCCCCTTTGACAGGAGATTGCCCATCTCCGTGATCAAAAGTTCCCAACGTGTAACGTCGAAAGAAACTTGTGTTGGAAGAGGCACTCTCGACAGAGTTGGATGCCTCAACCTGGGATGAATCGAGGTGACGAGTGCCGACGCTTACCATTACCCCGTGAGTAAGTAGAAGCGGCGTCAGGAGGATCAGCCCTTGGCTTCGCAGAGGAAGCAGAAGGGTGCTTGTTAGGCTTTTGACGGCCCCTGCCTCCAACATAAGGCTGATCAAGCTGACGAAGCAGCAGCTGATCTATGGAATGACGTAGAACGTCATCCTGGACTGTCGCCACGCCAGAGGTTACCCCAAACAAGCATGCCAGGTTTCAAAACAATTCGATCATAAATGTGCTCTGTTGGGTGTGCCAAAGGGAAATACTGAGGTCTGACTTAACTAAGTTCTAAGAATGTTGCCAGCAGCAACATTTTTTGACGGAAATGGAAGAAAATTGATAGCTCCCATCTGGTCAAACATGTGCACTGCAGGGTGAGCCAAAGGGAAATGTTGATATATAACTGCACTAAGTTCATCGAAGGTCGTTGCCAACGGCAACATTTTTTGATGGAAATCGAAGAAATTCGATAGCTCCCATCTAGAGGTAACACCAAACAAGCATACAAAGTTTCAAACTGATCTGATCATAAATGTGCCCTGTAGGGCATGCCAAAGGAATATATTGATGCCTGACTAAACTAAGTTCAAAGGTCGTTGCCAGCATTTTTTGATGGAAATGAAAGAAAATCAATAGCTCTCATCTACAGGTCACTCCAAACAAGCATGCCAGATTTCAAAGCAATCCGATCATAAATGTGCCCTGTAGGGTGTGCCAAAGGGAAATACTGAGATCTGACTAAACTAAGTTCTAAGAACCTTGCCAGCGGCAACATTTTTTGACGGAAATGGAAGAAAATCGATAGCTCCCATCTAGAGGTAACCCCAAACAAACATACCAAGTTTCAAATTGATCTGATCATAAATGTGCCCTGTAGGGCATGCCAAAGGAATATATTGATGCCTGACTAAATTAAGTTCAAATGGTCGTTGCCAGCGGCAACATTTTTTGAAGGAAATGGAAGAAAATCAATAGCTCTCATCTAGAGGTCACTCCAAACAAGCATGACAGTTTTCAAAGCAATCCAATCAAAAATGTGCCCTGTAGGGTGTGCCAAAGGGAAATATTGAGGTATGACTAAACTAAGTTTTAAGAACGTTGCCAGCTGCAACATTTTTTTATGGAAATGGAAAAAAATCGATAGCTCCCATCTAGAAGTCACCCCAAACAAGCATACCAAGTTCCAAAGCGATCCGATAATAAATATGCCCTGCAGTGTGTTCCAAAGGGAAATTTTGATGCATAACTGCAGTAAGTTCATCAAAGGTCTTAGTGCAACATTTCTTGGCGGATATCAAAGAAAATCGATAGCCCTCATCTAGAGGTAACCCCAAACAAGCATATCAAGTTTCAAACCAATCTGATCAAAAATGTGCCATGTTCAGTGTGCCAAAGGAATATATTGATGCCTGACTAAACTAAGTTCAAAGGTCGTTGCCAGCGGCAACATTTTTTGACGGAAATGAAATAAAATCGATAGCTCCCATCTAGAGGTCACCCCAAGCATGCCAAGTTTCAAAGCAATCCGGTCATAAATGTGACCTGTAGGGTGTGCCAAAGGGAAATATTGAGGTCTGACTAAACTAAGTTCTAAGAACGTTGGCAGCGGCAACACTTTTCGACAGAAATTGAAGAAAATCGATAGCTCCCATCTAGAGGTCACACCAAACAAGCATACCAAGTTTCAAAGCGATCTGATCATAAATGCGACCCGTGAGGTGTGCCAAAGGAAATTGTAGACATACATACGTACATATGTATGCTGACGGACGAGAAGTGATGGCAATAGCTGAGCTTGACTTTGTCAATTTGAGCTAAAAAACAGGGGGTGCTTAATTAAGTTCCAGGTGTATCGATTAAATGTCTGTATTAGATGTACTAAGACCAAATAGGGGGGTCTTCCCGTTTCGCCGATGTGATTCTAATGGGGTAGGTGTCAGTAATCCGCAGATCAAAGAAGTGCCGCGATAATTTGTTAATTTGGATGTTGGGAGATAATTTTTATCAATTTAACCCATGTACCACAGGGAAACTCACAAGTAACGATGAATTGATTGAATGTAATGTAATTTTTTTATTGATTTATCAACGCAATAAACGAGCAAGTATAATATAATAATATGAACATTTAAAGACATAAAGCACATTTTTTAAAAACCCGAATTTCGACTGAATGTAATGTAATTTTTTTATTGATTTATCAACGCAATAAACGAGCAAGTATAATATAATAATATGAACATTTAAAGACATAAAGCACATTTTTTAAAAACCCGAATTTCGACTGAATGTAATGTAATTTTTTTATTGATTTATCAACGCAATAAACGAGCAAGTATAATATAATAATATGAACATTTAAAGGCATAAAGCATATTTTTTAAAAACCCGAATTTCGACTGACTCTGTCTAAAAATAACAATAAACGAGCAAGTATAATATAATAATATGAACATTTAAAGGCATAAAGCACATTTTTTAAAAACCCGAATTTCGACTGACTCTGTCTAAAAATAACAATAAACGAGCAAGTATAATATAATAATATGAACATTTAAAGGCATAAAGCACATTTTTTAAAAACCCGAATTTCGACTGACTCTGTCTAAAAATAACAATAAACGAGCAAGTATAATATAATAATATGAACATTTAAAGGCATAAAGCACATTTTTTAAAAACCCGAATTTCGACTGACTCTGTCTAAAAATGACAGTGCGTCAATCTGACCTTCCCTAAAGAGTCTTTTATAATAAGATAAAGCATTGTCGATGGCACGATACTTTTTTCTTCGTGGGGCCACCTTCCCACCATGTCTCAACTGCAGAATTGTTGATTCTGTGAATGCTTGTTCTTTCTTAATGAAATCAACTAAGAAGAACAAGTTAGGATGGGTTCCGGCAATTGCCTTCTTCAACTTGCTGTGCCATCCTTCTACATGATTTGTGGTGCGAGGGCCGACAGTCTCGTGATGGTTCCACACATTGAGGTTGCTACTCTCAACCCAGTTCATCGTGACGTAGTCTGTGAACTTGGTAACTCTTGGGTCGACGTCTCTCTCCTCCAACGCTTCTTCCCATGCCTCTAATACAAGAAGCCATACGTCGCTGACCATATGTGGTGGTACAAATGGAAGGCCGATAGCACGTCGAACGACCGCATGAATGTTGTCATCTTGCTTGTAATCGTCTCTGAGGCTGCACTTTTCTGTTGCATACTTGTACACTGCTTGGGCGTAGTGGAAGTGACAGCCTTTGATGGTCGCAGAAGAGAAAACTTGGCGTAAAGCATTTTGTGCAGCAGTTTCGAAATCAGTAAAGATTGTTGCTGGTTGTAGGTGAATGTCTAAAGATGAAGCCTTCTGGCGTATGGTGCTGAAGAATTTTATATAAGTTGACTTGGTTTTATTAGGCAGCAAGCCATAGACTAATGGCAACATCTTATTGTCGACGAAAGCATGGATGGTATACAGCTGATAAAAGAGTTTCGGTGATTTCTCAAATGTCCCATCACAGAAAAACGAAGTCGCTTCGTCGAGGAGGTGTAAGTTTGACGCTGTGCTGAAAATGAGGCAGTTGACGTCGCTTGGATCTGACAGTAAAAACTGATCTCCTGCAGTTGTTTCCATGTAACTATCAGGTAAGCTGATTGCTGAGCGAGTTTTCGGAAGAGCCGGTATGGTTTTCGCACGAGACCTGTATAATGCTGATTTGATGCTATAGAATGTAGGAACTTTAGCAATGATGAGTGGGTCGGTATCCGATCTGAGAGAACCAAGCTCCTCTTGGTAAAGTGCGCTCACTGATTTGCTGTCGTGTCGAACGGTTTTCTTTAAATCTGCTAGGAAAGCATCGGCTACAATCTGCTCCATATCTGGTGGATGATTATGCTGCCCCATCGGCGAACTGATAAAATCGTTTTTCGTATTGATAGTTGACCGACATCCTAAAGAATCTTTTTTAACGCAGTTCCAATGTATATTTGGTTGATTCTGAGACTTCACACGAAATTTATAACCACCATAAACTAAGTGTCTACCACCTCTCTTATTAGGGATGAAAGAAACATTTACTTGTTCACTTGCCATGATGAATTGAAGGAAATGTTGTTGATGTACAGCATGAAGGGTCATATTATATACTATTGAGATGTTTGAAGTTGTTCAGTTGTTTACAGTTGATCAATGTTAACTGATTGTTAATCACTTTGGGACCATGAACTCAGCCGGTGAAGAAGAGTTAATATCAATCAGTGGGATTAACAACTTGTTCACACCTCCACCGGCGATTAGTTTTGGTTTGTTTATTTAACCTCATCGGCGAAACGGGAATAAACCCAAATAGGTCTATAAGCAGGGGGGAATTCAATGATTAATCCTTTGTTTACTTTATTATATGTTTATACACTTCTTGTTTTTTTTGTTTAATTAACGGTAGTTTACTTTAACCTTTTTGCAATTAAAAGGTCAAATCTGCACAGAAGGTATGGTAAATGGTTTGGTGTTTGGAAGTTACATTCAGTTAACAAGGTTATTCAGTTAAGAGATATCCAATTAAATGGGATCCACTGTACTACAGCTCATGTAATGTATGAAAGTTTAGCCCATCTGTTCCCCCGGGGAAAATGTCCTAGGATATCTTCTATCTTCCCCCAGAGGGAAGTTATCCTAGAATATCCCACCCTGGATATCTGCCCCCCACCCCCTCCCCCCCCCCATCAAAAATAACAAATAAAACTACTTATAACATAACATTTATTTACTAAATTTTCATCACAGTAACATTGAAAAAGTTGTTCAAACTCTTGAATACATACATTTATGCATTTTCTTTTAAGGTCATGTCAAAATACGATTATCTACCCTTTCACCCATTCCCATAGCAACCATTTGAAAAAATAATTAAATAGATTTTATTTACACTCTCACCCAACCATAACAAAGCCCAAACAATGGTTGTAAGGGTCGTATGAATGTCTGCAGGACATTGACAAGGTGTTAAATAACGAGAGCAGTGAATCATAAATAGACAATCCAAGAACCTTGCAGCAATTTTTTGGACAACAATGGAAGAGGGTGGAGGGGGAAGATGTCCAGGCATGATTATCTCCCCCTCCCCCCCCCAACCCATTCAAAAACCATTGCAACTATTTAAAAAATAAATAAATAGGTTTTATTTACATCCTCACCCAACTATAACAAAGCCCAAAATGGTATCCACCCCCCCCCCCCCCCCTCCCACACCCATGTCAAAATATAAAATAGAAAACTTGGGAGAAAAAAATTCTTCCAATCATATACTGTTAAATAAATATTTCTCTCCCTAACTTATTCCACATTTTGTTGTGTTCCTGAGTAATTTTATACGAGGATTCAGCTGTTTAATAGCAAATGTAATTAAATATTGTGAATTAATAGTAAAAGAAACAAAATTAGATGAATAAATTTTAAAATTTAGCATATCGCAGGGGGAGGGGTGGAGGGGGATGTCCAGGGGGGAGGATATCCTGCTACACTGGCTTCCTCAACCCGTAAAACTATAGAACATGAGGTTCCCTGGCTGTTGAAAGTGTCATTAAAACCCTAATAAAAAAAAGAATATATGCTGCCCATTTCAGAGTTTAAAACCCAAGGTATTAGTTACCAATTCTTGACATTACATCATACAAGATATACCAAGGGTTTCTACTGCTAGATAAAGGTTAATGGGAAATATTATTTTTCATTTTTCTATTGTTGTGAATAACAAATGTAATTATCATTCCTTGAAAAGATTTGGCTGTGCCTACAATTTGTAATATGTAAACGCAATAACATTTTCTTCAATACAAAGAATATTATTTTACTACAGTAATATTTTTGTCATAAACATCAATATTAAACTTACATTTTGGTGCAATAAGCCTTTACTGGAATTTAAATGGTGTCAAATTACTGGAATGGGTATTGTGCAAGTGCATCGCAACACATTTCCTGTGTAACTATTTTTTGTTACATTGAATGTCACTTAACCCTTTACCCAACAAATTGGCCACATCCGCCCGCGTAATACCCAAATTCAGCAGCTGGAAAAATATTATTTTTCAAATAATTGCAACAAAACCATATCATGTGACCCCTCTTTGGAACAAGCTCGTCGAGCTCATTCCAATGAGGTGTCACATGATATGGTTTAGTTGATTTTTTTTTAAAAGTTTAAAAAACGATATTTAAAATAATAAATTTAGATATCGTCTGCATTGGGTAAAGGGTTAAAAACTGGTACATATCAGTTAACACATGGGAGCCTTGGGAAGTTAAAGTGAATTCACTGAACAGAAAAAATACTGAAACTCACAGGCCTTAAAATTTGTCCTGGTTCACAAAAATTGGTTTTGATTTTCCCAAACTTCTGATACGAGAATCAATTTTTAGTTCTTCAGTAATTTATAATTTGAGAGTACTGTTATTCCCTTGTGAGTGCAAACACAACATATTCCATAGTTAAAAACAAATTTCATATTTATATATTTACTGGCATTGCACTTTGAAGTGCCAAGTTCCCATTTTGTTGAGCTTATTGCCTTACATGGAGAACACATCTTCCAACTTGCAGGCTTTTGGAGATCTTGTTGATGGAAGTTATACCTTGGCATTGATTTGTAGTGAAGATTTGGCTGCCTGTATAGGCAGTCAGGACTTCACTAGAAACCACTGCAAAGTCAAGGTGTTATCTTATTAACCCTTTACCTAACGTAACGGCCAAAACCGGCAGCGCTATTCTAAAAAATCGCCTATTAATTTTCATTATTTTTTTCACTTTTTGTCTCAAAAACATAGGTTATGACCCCTCGTTGGAACGAGCTCGTCGAGCTCGTTCCAACGAGGGGTCATAACCTATGTTTTTGAGACAAAAAAACGAAAAAAAATAGTTATTCAAGAATTATTTTTGCAAGTGTCGTCTGCTTTTCATGTTAGGTAAAGGGTTAAGAGGAGCAAAAAATAAGTAGAATTCTCCTGGCCTTTAAGAACACTAAGTTCAGACAGAATCTCTGACTACAAGAGTCAAATGAACATTCTGCAAGAATTAAAGTTGATTCCCGTTGTTTTCCTGATGAAAATAATTTGCAAGAGCTGATTCTGGTTCTCGCATGAATTTAAAGCTCTGCCTTATGGCCTAGCAGGTATTTTCAGTCAAATGTGGAGGTCAGGAAAAGGTGGGGAAATCACTTCAACGAAAAGTTTGTTGGCAAAATTCCCAGATAAGTGTTTAGTTATCATGTAATTTAACCAGTAAACTGCAATAAAAGTTCAATTTAACACCTTAAATCCAATAAAAATTCCAATAATAACACTGTTTGATATCATTCAGTTTTACAAATTTAGTTCCTTATATGTGCTAAAATTCAGTTGCAATGTTAGTGAGTGAAATCTATATCACTGAAAGACCAACTAATTTCATCTCTGACCACACAGGAAGTAGTTATATAAAGAGGATGACAGATTACAATGTTATTGTTATTGATGCCTGAAAAGGCTCTGATGTGTGTAAGGTTGAAATACTATGATAACACTTGAAAATTATATTGCTCTAAATTGGGAATCAATAAACCCATTATGATTTTCTGTATATAGGCAAATGCCAAAGTAACAACAATGACATACTTAACCGTTTATCTGACAAATCAGCTGCATCCTCCAACATAGTTTACAAATTATAAAAATAACAAATTGGTGATACTGTGTTCGTTTGGCAAAGGGTTAAACCTTGAGACCCTTACTATTTTCTATAATTTTTACTGTATAACCTGTAAGTTAAGATGCTTAAAGTTTTTGGATGACTTGGTAAGCAACTACACCTCCAAAAGAAAAAAAAAACAATGTGGATACTGCAAATTTTAAAACCAATCCATGTGACTTTATCATGTAGCCTACTGTTCTTACAACTAGAAAAGGTGTGAATAAGTAACACAATTAAACATACTTACATATTTTTGTGATGGAGACCATAACTTGGGCCCCACCCAGAGCATTCTTGAGTCAGAGCCCAGAAACTGTTTTTAGGCCATGATCTTCTGACCCCAAATTGATAGGGTTCATCTCCATCTCTTGAGCAGTATATGCCTGTGTAGTTTTATGATTCTAGACGAACGTAATGTCGAGTTAGAGTATATAACCATTTTTGGGTTAGAGACCTGTCACCTGAACCTTATGACCTCAAACCCCCCTCCACCCCCCCCCCCCCCCCCCCCCCCAATCAAAATGATTTATCCCTAGGCAATGCACATTGTTAGCTTCATGGTCCTAGGCCAAATTGTTGTCAAATCAAGAGTCCGGAAACCAAATTAGATTGATGCATACACGCATGAACAGAGCAGTCACTTTTTGGCTCATGCTAGTTTGCAGAGTACTAATTACGAGGATTCTAACTTTTAGAGAGCTCATTAACTCAGTGATTGACACACTGGACTTCAATCATGACATACATCATTTACATTGTGTACTTGGACACGAAACATAGTACCATATGCCCGAAACATAGTACCATATGCCCAAGGCTTGTGGGAAGATGATGCCACAGTGTGCTTAGGGGTACAACACATTGTTGGTAAATTTACCTTTACCTATGCTAACCCAGCTTGTGCAAGGTTAGGTAAATTTGAGAGTGATAGTTACTCACTGTATTTCTGGATATTCCAGCTTCCTCTACACGTAAAACCATGTGACACAATATGACACTGGCCATTAGATGTGATGTTATACTCACAGCAACAAACTAAAGTTGTAAGTAAGTCTTTTTATCTCTTACAAGTGCTGAACACATGTTCTCTTGAAAGTACATTGGGTTTCCTGCTCAGAGGCCAAAAGCCTGGTCAAAGTTGAAATTTGTCCATTAAGGGGTTGAAACTTATCTGAGCCCTACTAATATTATCAATTTATAATTTATACAGGTGACATTCACCGAGTGCCTTCACACTTTCAAAAAATGAATTCGGAGATGTTCAAGGACCTTCCTGAACTCTGAACTGAAAACATTTTGAGGATATTTTTAGATGGAATTCAAGAAGAAGCTAGAGACATGGAAATACCAACCTTTGTTTTCCAGTTGTAATATTGTCTTCTTACCTACCCATGAATATCAAGCTAATTCACTTATCTACATTATGCATTTCCAATATTATTGTTAAAAAGATATACGAGAATCATACACAATATAACAAGAGCGCTTGTATCGCTGAAGCAATACAATGTCCCCTACCGGACTAATGAGCATTAATAATTATACAAATGTTATAACCTAGATGTGATCGGCATGAATTCCGTTCAAGCATTTCCAAAAAAAGTCCAGAAAACTGATATTTTGGCGCTTTTCCATATTTCCAAGAGCTATAACTCACACAAGAATAATGCAATCAGCATGAAACTCAAACTTGATCTGTAAGTCATCGTTCTACAGTAGGTTACCAAGAATGAAATCATTCGGTTGAAGCATTTCCAAAAAAGTCCGGAAGACTAAAGTATGACTGACAGACTGACTGACAGACTGACGGATGGACAGAGTACAAATGAAACTTGATCTGTAAGTCATCGTTCTATAGTAGGTTACCAAAAATGAAATCATTCCGTTGAAGCGTTTCCAAAAAAAGTCCGGAAAACTAATGTATAACCGACAGACTGACAGACAAGACTGACTGACTGACGGATGGATGGACAGAGTATAAACTAGATATCACAGAGATGGAATCCATCTCTGCGGGCCCTGCAGCAACTAACTGATGTAAGGTATAAACTGATGTGAACCGTAATACTAAAATATTTCAAGCAATAAGTAAAATCTGATTAAAATCCCTTCCCGGACACGAACTTGTTGTTAAAAAAACCCAAATTCTGAATAATTTGACCTTGAGGTCAAACTTCAAGGTCAAAGCATGGCATCCTTGGTACGCGACACGTCGTCTTGAGATAATCTACCCACATACCAAATATCAAAACCCTATCTATTAAGGGAAAAAAGTTACAGCCCAGACACGAACGTGTCAGAAAAAAACAACAAAATCTGAATAATCTGACCTTGAGGTCAAACTTTAAGGTCAAAGCATGGCAATCTTGGTACGCGACAAGTCGTCTTGAGATAATCTATCCACATACCAAATATCAAAACCCTATCTATTAAGGGAAAAAAGTTACAGCCCGGACACGAACTCGTCAGAAAAGAACCCCGAATTCGGAATAATTTGACCTTGATGTCAAAGTTCAAGGTCAAAGCATGGCAACCGTGGTACGCGACACATCGTCTTGAGATATTCTACCCACATACCAAATATCAAAACCCTATATATTAAGGGAAAAAAGTTAAAGCCCGAACACGAACTTGTCAGAAAAGAACCCCGAATTCTGAATAATTTGACCTTGAGGTCAAAGTTCAAGGTCAAAGAATGGAAACATTGGTATGCGACACATCGTCTTGAGATAATCTACCCACATACCAAATATCAAAACCCTATCTATTAGGGAAAAAAGTAACAGCCCGGACATGAACTTGTCAGAAAAAAAAAAAAAACCCTGAATAATTTGACCTTGAGGTCAAACTTCAAGGTCAAAGCATGGCAATCTTGGTATGCAACACGTCATCTTGAGATAATCTATCCACATACCAAATATCAAAACCCTATCTATTAAGGGAAAAAAGTTACAGCCCGGACACAAACTTGTCAGAAAAGAACCCCGAAAACGGAATAATTTGACCTTGAGGTCAAAGTTCAAGGTCAAAGCATGGCAACCTTGGTACGTGACACAGCGTCTTGAGATAATATACCCACATGTCAAATATCAAAACCTTATCTATTAAGAGAGAAAGATTACAGCCTGGACACATGGACGCATAGACATACGCACGCACAGACACACGGATGCACGGACAGAGCGATCACTATAGGGCGTCCGCCTCACGGCGGGGCCCTAATAAATCTTGATCTGTAAGTCATCGTTCTATAGTAGGTTACTAAAAATGAAATCATTCCGTTGAAGCGTTTCCAAAAAAAGTCCAGAAAACTAAAGTACGACCGACAGACTGACTGACAGACTGACGAATGGATGGACAGAGTGTAAATGAAACATGATCTGTAAGTCATCGTTCTATAGTAGGTTACCAAAAATGAAATCATTCCGTTGAAGCGTTTCCAGAAAAAGTCCGGAAAACTGATATTTTGGCACTTTTCCATATTTCCAAGGGCAATAAATCACACAAGAATAAGGCAATCAGCATGAAACTCAAACTTGATCTGTAAGTCATCCTTCTATAGTAGGTTACCAAAAATGAAATCATTCCGTTGAAGCATTTCCAAAAAAAGTCCGGAAAACTGAAATTTTGGCGCTTTTCCAAATTTCCAAGGGCCATAACTCACACAAGAGTAATGCAATCAGCATGAAACTCAATCTTGATCTGTAAGTCATCGTTCTATAGTAGTTTACCAAAAATGAAATCATTCCGTTGAAGCGTTTCCAAAAAAACTCCGGAAAACTGATATTTTGGTGCTTTTCCATATTTCCAAGGGCCGTAACTCACACAAGAATAATGCAATCAGCATGAAACTCAAACTTGATCTGTAAGTCATCGTTCTATAGTAGTTTACCAATGAAAGTGTCAATGACACTGTAGCTCAACTTGTCAAGACATGTACATGTATAGTATGTGACACAGCAATGACAAACATCTAGGTAATGACCTGGTAACAAATGTACATATAAAGTATTGTAACGGTCTGTACATAAATACTGGCCGTAGCCTGTAACAAATGTATAGGTAAAGTATTGTAAAAATGGGTGACATTCAGATGCTAAATAGAAAAGAAATCTTTGAGTCTCAGAGTGGGTCTGACTGAACCCCAAAATATTTGTTCTCATAGCATAGTGATAACAAAGGCACCCCAAAACACACTCATTCCTGTCCCAAGGTGAAAACAAAGGTACCCAAGAAGTTTCGTGAAGATCAGTTCATAAATACGAGCTTTATAGAAGTTGTGACAAAAAACTGATTGGACCTAATTTCCCTACAAAATGGCCACTGGCAGCCATCTTGAATTTTGGACCGCACTCAGAAACACTCGTTCTCATCCCAAGGTGATAACAAAGGTACCCAAGAAGTTTCGTGAAGATCGGTTGATAAATACAGCCTCTAGCCCGAGCCGTATTTACATGTGCAATTACAGTGTATTAGTAGCACTAAATAAATCAAAATTCATCTATTTGCATAATTTCTGCACGAGAAAAAAACCCGTACTGTATGTGATGTATTCCATTTTACTAAACATTCATTCAAAAATTTATTCAAATCAGAACTTTCATACAGAAGTTCTGTACAAAAGACTGATTGCACTAATTTTGGTACAAAATGGCTGCTGGTGGACATCTTGATTTCGGACCACACCCAAAAACACTTGTTCTCATCTCACGATGATAACAAAGGTCCCCAAGAAGTTTCGTAAAGATCGGTTCATAAATACGGCCTCTAGCCTGAGCCGTATAGAAGTTGTGTACAAACAAGAGGCCCCACGGGGCCTGAAGCGCTCATCTTGTACAGAACACAATTTAAACAGAGTCCAAGAATGAGTCTACATTAAGCAAGCCATCCCCATAGGCTACACTGTCAATCCTTGAGTCCCTCAGGAGTGACAAAAATAATCTGGGCATCATGCCTTTTCTTCAGTTGATCCTAAGTAAAATGTAGAGCTCCCCTATGAAGCCCCTTGATACAACCTATGTGGATTAATCTTAGTACCTCTAGAGGGTACTGAATACAAAATTTGTAATTCATCAGCAAAATGGCCAATTCCGGCTCCCATAGAGAGCCCAAATATTAACCCAGGCTCTTGATTTGAACACAGTTAAATCTGACTTCCCTAGAGATGTTGTGTACCGAATATGAAAGCATTCTGACTGTTGGATCTGAAGAAGAGAAATTGTAAAGAAATTTCTTCGAATTGCACTAAGCGACCCCAAATATTAACCTATGGATCCGATTTGAACAAACTTGAATCTGACCCCCCTAGAGATGTTGTATACCAAATGTGAAAGCATTCTGAGAAGTGAATCTGAAGAAGATTTTTGAAGAAATTCCCTCATATTGTACGAAGTTAAATTTCATGTTCCCATATGAAGCCCAAATATTAACCTAGGCACTCGAATTGAACAACCTGGAATCTGACCCCCCTAGTGATGTTGTATACTAAATATGAAAGCATTCCAACTGGTGGATCTGAAGAAGATTTTGAAAGAAATTTCCTCATATTGCACTAAGTAAAAATTTGGGCTACCATAGTGAGCCCAAATATATACCTAGGGATCTGATTTGAACAAACTTGAATCTGACCCCCATAGAGATGTTGCATACCAAATATCAAAGCATTCTGACTGATGGATCTGAAGAAGAAGATTTTTTTAAATTACCCTCCATATTGAACAAAGATAAAATTTGGGCTTCCGTAGGAAGCCCAAATATTAACCTAGAGACTTGGTTTGAACAATCTAGAATCTGACCCTCATAACAATGATGTATACCAAATATTAAAAGATTCTGACTGGTGGTTCTGAAGAAGAAGATTTTTAAAGAATATTCCCCATATTACCCTATGTTAAAACTTCGGGCTCCTGCAGAGAGCCCAAATATGAACCAATGAGCTGTATTTCAACAAACTTTTATCTGACCCCCCTATGAATGCTGTATACCAAATGTCAAAAGATTCTGGTGATTGGTTCTGGAGAAAAGATTTTTTAAAATTTTTGCAAATATGCTGACTCAGCATTTTTTCGATGCCCATTACAGAACACCCTAACATAACTGATGGCAATTTTTTTTTACCATTCAATTCTACTGGTCATAAGGATACTTCATACCAAATAAAAGCTCTCTGTTCCGTGGGGTTTGGGAAATATGGGTGTTTGAAAATATTTCTATTTTTAGCTCCCTGGGTTCCCATGGGGATGCGGGAATTTTTTTTTTTTGCATGGGTCAAGTACTTATGACCCAATACTACCACAAACCAAATTTGGTTCATACCGGACCATCGGTTCAGAAAATAGAAATTTTGGGCAGGGCCAAAAATCTTACCCCTCCTATTACAAAGCCAAATATTACTTCATGAACTTCGTTTGAACAAACTTGATTCTACACCTCATATGGAAGGTCCGTAGCAAATATCAAGTCATTGTACACACTGGTTCTTGAGAAGAAGATTTTTTAAATATTTTGGAGCATTTTCCCCCACTCCCTCCTTATGGGGCTGGGCATGCTGAGTTGAACAAAAATGAAATGCCCCTTTGGGACCATCACTCACACAAACTTTCACTTGAATTGGCCCAGTGGCTTTGGAGGAGAAGACCAAAACATGGTGTTGACGGACGCCGGACGACAGATGACGGACGACGGACAGAGAGCGATGAGATTAGCTCAGCTTGACTTTGTCAAGATGAGCTAAAAACTGATTTTGGTACGAAATGGCCACTGGCAGCCATCTTGAATTTTGGACTGCACTCAGAAACACTCGTTCTCATCCCAAGGTGATAACAGAGGTACCCAATAAGTTTCGTGAAGATCGGTTGATAAATACAGCCTCTAGCCCGAGCCGTATTGACATGTGCACTTACTGTGTGTAAGTAGCACTGAAAAAATCAAAGTTCATCTAATTTGCATAATTTCTGCACAAGAAATAAACCCGTATTATATGTGATGTATCCCATGGTACTAAACATTCACACAAAAAATTATTCAAGTCAGCACTTTCATATGGAAGTTCTGTGCAAAAATCTGATTGCACCTAATTTTGTACAAAATGGCTGCCATCGGCCATCTAGAATTTCGGACCGGACCCAAAAACACTCGTTCTCGTCCCACGGTGATACCAAAGGTACCCAAGAAGTTTCGTAAAGATTGGTTTATAAATACGGCCTCTAGCCCGAGCCGTATTGGCATTTGCACTTACAGTGCTGAAAGTAACACTAAATACATCAAAGTTAGTCTAATTTGCATAATTTACGTACGAGAAAAAAACCCGTATTATATGTGATGTATCCCATGGTACTAAACATTCATACAAAAACTAAACATTCATACAAAAAATTATTCAAATCAAAGCTTTCATATGGAAGTTCTGTACAAAAAACAGATTTCTGAATCGTCGGTACAAAATGTCGGCTGGCGGCCAACTTGAATTTCAGATCAGACCCCAAAACACTCGTTCTCGTCCCACAGTCATAATAGAGGTACCAAAGAAGTTTCGTAAAGATTGGTTCATAAATACGGCCTCTAGCCCGAGCCGTATCCAATTGTTGACGGACAGACGGGCAACGGGCCATGGCATAAGCTCAAATTTGGCTTCGCCAAAGTTGAGCTAAAAATGTGTTCCGCCGGCCCCCACTTTGACTGCCACATACTCTCTTTTCATTACCTCTGTGAACTTAAAGAGGCCCCATGGGACCTGAAGCACTCATCTTGAACAGAACACAATATAAACAGTCCAAGAATGAGTCTACATTAAGCAATCCATCTCCATAGGATACACTGTCAATCCTCGAGTCCCTCAGGAGTGACAAAAATAATCCAGGCATCATGCCTTTTCTTCAGTTGACCATAATGTAAAATGTAGAGCTCCCTATGAAGCCCCTTGATACAACCTATGTGGATTAATCTTAGCTACACACCTCTAAAGGGTACTGAATACAAAATTTTTAATTCTTCAGCAACATGGCCAATTCCGGCTCAAGTAGGGAGCCCAAATATTAACCCAGGCTTTCGATTTGAACATAGCTGAATCTGACTTCCCTAGAGATGTTGTGCACCAAATATGAAAGCATTCTGACTGTTGGATCTGAAGAAGAGAAATTTTAAAGAAATTTCTTCATACTGAACCAAGTTAAAATTTGGGCTACTATAGCGAGCCCAAATATCTACCTATGGATCCGATTTGAACAAATTTTAATCTGACCCCCCTTGAGATGTTGTATACCAAATATGAAAGCATTCTGACTAGTGGATCTGAAGAAGAAGATTTCTGAAGAAATTCCCTCATATTGTACTAAGTTAAATTTCAGGTACCCATATGGAGCCCAAATATTACCCCACCCCTAGAGATGTTGTATACCAAATATGAAAGCATTCCAACTGGTGGATCTGAAGAAGAGGATTTTTAAAGAAATTTCCTCATATCGCACTAAATAAAAATTTGGGATACCATAGCGAGCCCAAATATATACCTAGGGATCCGATTAGAACAAACTTGAATCTGACCCCCCCCTAGAGATGTTGCATACCAAATATGAAAGCATTCTGACTGGTGGATCTGAAGAAGATTTTTAATGAAAGTGTCACTGACACTGTAGCTTAACTTACTTGTCAGTGTGTTTTGTTTGATGAAAAGGATAATGTTCAATGTTTATGAAAGGATTATAAAATAAGACAAGAATTGTGATAATTAGGAATATGTTCATTTCTGTATGCTATGTTTTTCATAAAAATAATATGAGGTGTACACTGTACTAAAGACCGGAGGGGTGGGTTAATATGACCTCACAGTTAATGTATGTGGCCCTCACAGTTAACATATGTCAACAAAAGTTACCAAGTTACAGTGAAAATATTCCAAAACAAGTCAACCTATCAAGTTACATTGAAATCCCTTCATAAATATGGTCTGTAAAGTGTGCTAAAGGTTTTCAGGCTTCAGGCCTGTGTAGCCATGACGGTTGACCGATTGCTATTAAAAGGGGACGTCCTCATCTCAACATTATACCGAGTCAGAACTACTAATAAGTTACAAAGAAATCTCTTCACTAATACGACTTGTAGTCTGTACTAAAGTTTTTCAGGTTTTGGGCTCGGGAAGCCATCATGGTTGAATGATCGTGACCAAAAGGGCAAAAGAACTAAGTTAAAATTCGGGACCCATAGGAAGCCCAAATATTATCTGAAGGACTTGATTAGAACAAATTTGAATCTGACCCTCGTAACAATGATGTTTACCAAATATTAAAACATTCTGGCTAGTGGTTCTGAAGAAGAAGATTTTTAAAGCTTATTCCCGACATTGCCCTAAGTTAAGATATGGGCTTCTGTGATATGAACTGAGGGACTTAAATTGAACACACTTGTATCTGACCCCCCCCACCCCTATGGATGTTGTATACCAAACATCAAAAGATTCTGATCAGTGGTTCTTCGATAATTTGCGATAATTCACAGGTTAGCATGTAGTAAAAGTTCATATTCCAGGGAAAAGCAGAAAACAGTACATCAGACGTAGGGATTTCTCTGCCATTTCTGTCCAGGTGCAATGCATAAGCCAACTCATTCTGAATTTAAAATTGAAGAATATTGTTGCCATACTCTATATCCTGGAATGTCTCAGAGGCAAAAGGATTGAGATTCACACTTTGTGCTGGTGATCGGAGAGTTCAGTGGCACAGCAATCCAAATATTTATTTATTTATTGGGGTTTAAGGTCACATATTTCTGCACAATGGCTAATCATGACCATGACAGTTTTACGGGTGGAGGAAGCCGGAGACCCGGAGAGAACCACCGAGCAATGGCGAGCAACTGTCAGCTCACCAACATACTAACTCCACACAAGCAGGGTTAGCATTGGTTGAAGACAAGTGCACCATCAACGTGCAGTACTCCTTAGTACACGACGTCACCGTGCCCCCACATGGGCAATGGGGGTGAAGTGTCTTGCCCAAGGACACAACGCGGTTGCCGCAGGTGGGATTCGAACTGAGGACCTCTCGGTTTGCAGCCTGCACCTCTACCTACTGAGCCACCGCACCCCCACAGCGATCCAAAAAGAAATGTACTGGCACACTGGGAGACATGGCTATTTCCCAGTAGGTCTGTCGCACTTATGGTCAGGTTCCAAGCATATATTTGGTGAGATTCGAAACTCTGCTGTAAATTTTTTTGGTAACATTTCTCCATCATGACGATTTTATCATCAAAATGACCTGCGGAATGGCTTGTAAATTGGAATTTTCATTCACTGTAGTTAACATTAGGCAAATGCCTCTTCATTTTGGGGGAGCTGGTTTAAATTCAGGGTTATTGGGCTAACTAGGGCTGGTTGGTATACTATTTTCCTTGGACACTTTCTGGATCCTGCCTATTGATAGACCATCACAAACTGCTCTTGAAAGACACATCAAATTGTTGTCCATAAACACTGGTCTGGATGCTAAAGAGCAGTTAACAGAATGTGAAAGGACAGCACATGCAAAATTATATGTTTGATACATCTATGTCTGCTTTATAGCAACAATGATTGTGAGCAATTCAAACAAGCCAACCAAGGTCACCAAACAAATGCTAAAGAATTCAGGCAATCTGAAGAAAACAAATTTGAGATACAGATACATTAAAACTATACATTTTTATCCAAAAGCTGTATATAAAATCTGAGAATGATTCAGTGAATGGTCTTGTGTTTAACTTGATGACAAATAAATGCATTTGAGAAACTTGATGACAAATAAATGCATTTGAGAGAAACCTGCAATTTTGGTAAATTCAAAGTCGACAAGGGCGAAAACTGGTAAAATTATTCAAATCAAAACTTCCATTCCATATGCACATGTACACATCATACTCATACTGCACACCATGTTTCGTAAAAATCCAATGAAAAATGCGGAGTTAAGCAGACAAGCATTTGTGATGGAAATTTTGCTATTGCCAAGGGCCATGACCATGCAAAATTTGTTGCATCAAAAAGTCCTGACCACATGCACATCTTCACTTGATACTGATACTTCAGACCAAGTTTCATAAAAACCAATAAAAAATGTAGGAGGAGTTAAGTGGACAAGCCTTTGGGATGGAAATTTGCTATTTCCAAGGGCCATAACAACGCAAAATTTGTTGCATCGAAAATTCCTGACCACATGCACATCTACACTTCATACTGATACTTCAGACCAAGTTTTGTAAAAATCCACTGAAAACTGTAGGAGTTAAGCAAAGTCTTTGATGGATGGACGGACGGATGGACGGACAGACGGACGGATGGAAGGACGGATGGACGGACAGGCTACCAAAAACCCATTTTGTATGTCCAAAACCTTATTTTACCCAGAACCCCACCCCCTCCACCCTAGAACTTATATTTAACCCTAACCCCACCCCTCCACCCAAAAACCACACCCTAACCCTAACCCTACCCCACCCTGACCCTAAAAGCCTACCCCAGACCCTAACCCCTACCCACCCCCGGGACCTAACCCCACCAACCTTAAGCCCTATTCTGGGGCTACCCCTGACCCTAACCTCACCCCACCCCACCCCTGACCCAAACCCACCCTAGCCAAACCAATAGGATTAGGAGCTATTTTTCGGTTTAGGGGCTACTAAAACTAAAACCCCACCCCTGACCCCAACCCTAACCCCCCCCGGGACCTAACCCTCCCCAACCTTAAGCCCTACTCTGGGGCTACCCCTAACCCTAACCCCACCTCACTCCTAACCCTAACACTACCTTAATTTGGAGGTAGCCCTTCCAGACTTCGTTGGCGGGGGATAAATCATTTAATTTCTTCAATTGCAACTGAAGATATCCAGTCCTTCATGTGAGTAAATTTTATAGGTGCAAAAGCCTGCAATCGCTAATGAAACCGCAAGTGCAGAACACACTCGCAAACTTACAGAAATCATTAGTTAGGTTTTGTATGTGTAGGAATATTTTAAACAACATTTTGAAGTGTGTTAAAGGATGGTATTGATGAAAACGAGTGTCAATTCGGATTTGTTCAGGCCTGGCATTTTCCGGAGAGTAATTTATTCGCACGCTCTAAAAAAACTGAGGAGGTCGAAAAATAGCCCTCCTAGACTTAGAAAATAATGAGTACCACAACAGACTATTCCTAAAACCCACAGGTTTTCAGATCTCTGCTATGTTAGTGGTCTCCGGACTATGGTCACACTGCCCCTCCCACACCTCCGGGCCTTGGTGGGAGGGTCAGTGTAGCCATCTCACAGAGACTACCTGCTTAGCAGCACCAAATAAAACGTACAAAGCCCACTAGGCAGAATTCATTAGTAGTACAACTTCATTTTGCCACTTTTAGCTTTTGTAAGCTTGAGGAGAGCTAATCGCTCCCCTAGTCCATGTGAAGAGAGCGATTTTTAGCCCTCCTGCATTTTTAAGAATGCCAGGCCTGTTTGTTTTGGCTTGCTTGATTTATCCTGGTGCCCATCAGTGTGACAATCAGAGACAGTTGGTGAGGGAGACGGGGCTTCAACAGATTTGGTCATGACAACTCAATCTTTTTCAAAAAACAAAATGAGTTCATGGCATTTACTTCCCAAATGTATATTTACTGAAAAAAAAAAAATCAGTCCCAATGATAAACCGGTTGAACTCAGAAAAAGAGCCCTCCCTCTCACTTGATTTCATGCATTATGAGAATATGCAGCACATATCTTGCACCAAAATCGGTTAACCAACCTTTTTACACCTTTGGTGTTTGTATCAAACCCAATAAGGTTTTTAACCCTTTACCTAACACAAAATGCAGACGACACTTGCAAATAAAATTCTTGAAGCACTAATTTTTTTTATTTTTTGTGTCAAAAACATAGCTTATGAGGTTGTTCCAATGAGGGGTCATAAGCTATGTTTTTGTGACAAAAAATTGAATGGTGAATTTTGTGAATAGTGCTGGACGGTTTTGGCTGTTACGTTGGGTAAAAGTTAAATGGTTATTTTAGCAAAGTAGAAAGTGTGACAACTGGCATTTTTATTTGAAGTAAACTCCAATAAACATAAGAAAACAACAAAAATGCTTGCACGTATTTCTGACACAGATTTCAGGAGTTATTTTATTAATTTCACACACAAGAGAAGATGGTAAAATTATTTGGTACACCACAATTGATAGTCGCAGACGAGTTCACTATTGATTGGCCAATAAAAATCACACCTTACTGTCGGCTTCATAAAATTTACCAATCAGGATACAACTTACCATGCACATTGTACACTAGAGGTACTGTGAGCAAGCTCACAAAGTGATACGACCCGCGCCTGAAATGTATAAGTCAGATTATCTCCCCTTGGAAATGTCAGAACGGAATTATATTGCTTCATGCACATCTTCATATGGAGTTCTTCCATTGTGTAAAGTTTCATGAAAATACTTCAAACGGTTTAGGAGGAGTTGCGCTTATAAGGATGGACAGACGGATGGACAGACAGATGGACAGGGTGATGCCTATATACCCCCCAAACTTTGTTTGCGGGGGTGGGGGGGGGGGGGGGGGAGGTAAAAAGAAAGTCTGATAATGTTTTCACTAATAAAGTAGACCCAGCAAAATATGCAGTCTATTTTCGGAAGACGTAAGCAAATTATAAAAGGTTATATAATTTATATAATATTGATCCGGCGAATTAAAAAAATAATTTTAATCAGCCGTCGGCAAGCGGTTCTCAGGCCTGAAAATAACTAGAGGTACTGTGAGCAAACTCACAAAGTGATACCCCTCCCCCCCCCCCCCCACGCCTGAAATATATAAGTTAGATTATCTCCCCTTGGAAATGTCAGAACGGAATTATATTGTTTCATGCACATCTTCATATGGAGTTCTTCCATTGTGTAAAGTTTCATGAAAATTCTTCACACGGTTTAGGAGGAGTTGCGCTTACAAGGATGGACAGACGGCATAAGTTAGATTATCTCCCCTTGGAAATGTCAGAACGGAATTATATTGCTTCATGCACATCTTCATATGGAGTTCTTCCATTGTGTAAAGTTTCATGAAAATTCTTCAAACGGTTTAGGAGGAGTTGCGCTTACAAGGATGGACAGACGGTATACGTTAAATTATCTCCCCTTGGAAATGTCTGAACGGAATTATATTGCTTCATGCACATCTTCATAAGGAGTTCTTCCATTGTGTAAAGTTTCATGAAAATTCTTCAAACGGTTTAGGAGGAGTTGCGCTTACAAGGATGGACAGACGGACAGACGGACAGACTGACAGACAGGGTGATTCCTATATAACCCCCCAAACTTTGTTTGCGGGGGTATAATAAGCAGTCTGACATTTGCAGAATGAGGTCCCCAGTGGGTAAATTTGATGATGCTATCCCATACAGTGGGCCAATTTATCCTCTGGGTACCTCTTTCTGTTTTGTTATGAGACCCTGATTCAGATTGAGGTTCACAGAGGGTACATTTAGTGATGCTACACTGCTGTGCAGGGTAGTATCACTAAATTCACCCTCTAGGGACCTAATTTTTCAGATGTCAGCCTGCTTATTTTCTGGCTTGGCGGTTCTCACATTCATTTATTTATTGATGTTTAAGGTCACATATTTATGCACAATGGCTAATCATGACCGTTACAGATGTACGCGTGGAGGAAACCGGAGTACCCGGAGAGAACCACCAAGCAACGGCGAGCAATTGTCAGCTCCCCAACATACTAACTCTGCACAAGCAGGGTTAGCATTGGTTGAAGATAAGTGCACTATCGACGTGCAGTACGCCTTTGTACACAAAGCCACCGTGCCCCCATGCGGGCAATGGAGATGAAGTGTCTTGCCCAAGGACACAACGCGGTTGCTGCAGGTGGGATTCGAACCGAGGACCTCTCAGCTTGCAGCCTGCACCTCTACCTACTGAGGGCAGTTCTCACATGATGTGTTCAGTTGCCAATGTCTGAAGCTCAGCTTAACTGTTTTGTTTCAAGAGCGATTTTTAGCGCCTGTCTTTTTTGCAACCACGGGCACTTCCACCCGTCTCAAATGAAGGACTGAATATCATGCAATTTTGGTCAATTCAAAGTTGACAAGGGCTATAACTCTGGAAAAATTATTGAATCGAAACTTCCTTTAAATATGCGCATGTACACATCAGACTTGTACTGCACACCAATGAACTAGAGGCTCCACAGAGCCTGTAATCGCTCACCTGGAAATACAAAAATGAAAGTGTCAATGACACTGTAGCTTAACTTGTGTGTTGTGTTTGATGAAAAGGATAATGTTCAATGTTTATGAAAGGATTATGAAATAAGACCAGAATTGTGATAATTGGGAATATGTTCATTTCTTTTCCCTGTATGCTATGTTTTTGATAAAAATGAAAGTGTCAAGACACTGTAGCTCAACTTGTCAAGACATGTACATGTATAGTATGTGACACAGCAATGACAAACATCCAGGTAATGACCTGATAACAAAGGTACATATAAAGTATTGTAACAGCCTGTACATAAATACTGGCCGTAGCCTGTAACAAATGTATAGGTAAAGTATTGTAAAGGTGGATGACAGTCAGATGCTAAACTAGAAAAGAAATCTTTGAGTCCCAGAGTGGGTCTGACTGAACCCCAAAATATTTGTTCTCATAGTACAGTGATAACAAAGGTGCCCGAAAACACACTCATTCCTGTCCCAAGGTGAAAACAAAGGTACCCAAGAAGTTTCGTGAAGATCAGTTCATAAATATGAACTGTATAGAAGTAGTGACAAAAAACTGATTGGACCTAATTTCGGTACAAAATGGCCACTGGCAGCCATCTTGAATTTTGGACCGCACTCAGAAACACTCGTTCTCGTCCCAAGTTGATAACAAAGGTACCCAAGAAGTTTCGTGAAGATCGGTTCATAAATACAGACTCTAGCCCGAGCCGTATTGACATGTGCAATTACAGTGTATTAGTAGCATTAAATAAATCAAAATTCATCTATTTGCATAATTTCTGCACGAGAAAAAACCCCGTACTGTATGCGATGTATTCCATTTTACTAAACATTCATACAAAAATTTATTCAAATCAGAACTTTCATACAGAAGTTCTGTACAAAAGACTGATTGCACTAAGTTTGGTACAAAATGGCTGCTGGTGGCCATCTTGAATTTCGGACGACACCCAAAAACACCCGTTCTCATCCCACGGTGATAACAAAGGTACCCAAGAAGTTTCGTAAAGATCGGTTCATAAATACGGCCTCTAGCCTGAGCCGTATAGAAGTTGTGTACTAAAAACTGATTAGACCTAATTTCGGTACAAAATGGCCACTGGCAGCCATCTTGAATTTCGGACCGCACTAAGAAACACTCGTTCTCGTCCCAAGGTGATAACAGAGGTACCCAAGAAGTTTCATGAAGATCGGTTGATAAATACAGCCTCTAGCCCGAGCTGTATTGACATGTGTACTTACTTTGTGTAAGTAGCACTGAAAAAATCAAAGTTCATCTAATTTGCATAATTTCTGCATGAGAAAAAAACCTGTATTATATGTGATGTATCCCATGGTACTAAACATTCATACAAAAAAATATTTAAATCAGAGCTTTCATGTGGAAGTTCTGCACAAAAATCTGATTGCACCTAATTTTGAACAAAATGGCTGCCATTGGCCATCTTGAATTTCGGACCGCACCCAAAAACACTTGTTCTCGTCCCACGGTGATACCAAAGGTACCCAAGAAGTTTCGTAAAGATCGGTTCATAAATGCGGCCTCTAGCCCAAGCCGTATTGGCATTTGCACTGACAGTGCTGAAAGAAACACTAAATAAATCAAAGTTAGTCTAATTTGCATAATTTACATACCAGAAAAAAACCTGTATTATATGTGATGTATCCCATGGTACTAAACATTCATACCAAAAATTATTCCAATCATCGCTTTCATATGGAATTTCTGTGCAAAAAACAGATTCCTGCATCGTCGGTACAAAATGGTGGCTGGCAGCCATCTTAAATTTCGGACCGCACCCAAAAACACTCGTTCTCGTCCCACGGTCATAACAAAGGTACCCAAGAAGTTTCGCAAAGATCTGTTCATAAATACGGCCTCTAGCCCAAGCCGTATTCAATTGTTGATGTACGGACAGACGGACAGACGGCCAGACGGACGACGGGCCATGACAAAAGCTCAAATTTGGCTTCGCCAAAGTTGAGCTAATAATATGAGGTGTACACTGTACTAAAGAGCTGAGGGGTGGGTTAATATGACCTCACAGTTAATGTATGTGGCCCTCACAGTTAACGTATATCAACGTAAGTTACCAAGTTACAGTGAAATTATTCCAAAACAAGTCATGCTATCAAGTTACATTGAAATCCCTTCATAATTATGACCTGTAGACTGTGCTAAAGGTTTTCAGGCTTCGGACCCCTGTAGCCGTCTGTTTTCCAATTCAGTCCAAAGGGGACGTTCTCATCTAGACATTATATGAAGTCAACCTACCAAGTTACAATGAAATCACTTCATAAATATGACCTGTAGACTGTGCTAAAGGTTTTTGGGCTTTGGGCTCGGGCAGCCATCATGGTTGAATGATCGCAACCAAAAAGGGACATTCTCATCTGGGCATCATCTGGAGTGATCCTATGAAGTTACAATGAAATCCCTTCATAAATATGACCTGTAGACTGTGCTCAAGGTTTTTGGGCTTGGGGCCCCTGAAGCCGTCACAGTTGACCAATCACGACCAAAAGGGGATGTCATCATCTAGGCATTATATGGAGTCAAACTAACAGGTTACAATGAAATCCTTCCATAAATATGACCTATAGACTATGCTAAAGGTTTTGGGGTTTTGGGCTCGAGCAGCCATCAAGGCTGAATGATCGCGACCAAAAGGGGAAATTCTCATCTAGACATTATTTCGAGTAATCCTACCAAGGTACAATGAAATAAATCCCTTCATAAATATCACCTGTAGATTGTGCTAAACGTTTTTGGGCTTCAGGCCCCTGTAGCTGTCACAGTTGCCTAATGGTGTCCAAAAGGGGCTGTTCTCATCTAGACATTATATGAAGTCAACCTTCCAAGTTACAATGAAATCCCTTCATAAATATGAACTGAAGACTGTGCTAAAGGTTTTCGGGCTTTGGGCTCGGGCTGCCATCATGGTTGAATGATCGCAACCAAAAGGGGATATTCTCATCTGGGTATCATCTGGAGTGATCCTACGAAGTTACAATGAAATCCCTTTATAAAAATGACCTGTAGACTGTGCTCAAGATTTCCGGGCTTCGGGCACCTGTAGCCATCACAGTTGACCAATCACGACCAAAAGGGGATGTCATCATCTAGGCAATATATGGAGTCAACCTAACAAGTTACAATGAAATCCTTCCATAAATACGACCTTTTGACAATACTAAAGGTTTTTGGGCTCGGGTAGCCATCAAGGCTGAATGATAGCGACCAAAATGGGATGTTCTCATCTAGACATTATTTGGAGTCATCCTACCAAGCTACAATGAAATCCCTTCATAATTATGACCTGTAGACTTTCTAAAGGTTCTCAGGCTTCGGGCCCCTGTAGTTGTCACAGTTGCCAAATCATGTCCAAAAGGGGACATTCTCATCCAGACATTATATGCAGTCAAACCTACCAAGTTACAATGAAATCCCTTCATAAATATGACCTGTAGACTGTGCTAAAGGTATTAGGGCTCGGGCAGCCATCATGGTTGAATGATAGCAACCAAAAGGGGACATTGTCATCTGGGCATCATCTGGAGTAAATCCTACGAAGTTACAATGAAATCAGTTCATAAATATGACCTGTAGACTGTGCTCAAGATTTTTGGGCTTCAGGCACCTGTAGCCATCACAGTTGACCAATCATGACCAAAAGGAGATGTCATCATCTAGGCATTATATGGAGTCAACTTAACAAGTTACAATGAAATCCTTCCATAAATACAACCAAAACTATGCTAAAGGTCTTTGGACTCGGGCTGCCATAAAGGCTGAATGATCTCGACCAAAAGGGAATGTTTTCATCTAGACATTATTCCATCATCCTACCAAGTTACAATGAAATCCCTTCATAATTATGACCTGCAGACTGTTCTAAAGGTTTTTGGGCTTCGGGACCCTGTAGCCGTCACAGTTGCCCAATCATGTCCAAAAGGGGACGTTCTCATCTAGACATTATATGAAGTCAACCTACCAAGTTACAATGAAATCCCTTCATAAATATGACCTGTAGACTGTGCTAAATGTTTTCGGGCTTGGGGCTCGGGCTGCCATCATGGTTGAATGATCAGCACCAAAGTCATCATCTAGGCATTATATGGAGTCAACCTAACAGGTTACAATGAAATCCTTCCATAAATATGACTTTTTGCCTATGCTCAAGGTTTTTGAGCTCGGGCACCCATCAAGGCTGAATGATCGCAATCAAAATGGGATGTTCTCATCTAGACATTATTTGGAGTCATCCTACCAAGTTACAGTGAAATCCCTTCATAAATATGACCTGTAGACTGTGCTAAAGGTTTTCGGGTTTCGGGCTCCTGTAGCCGTCACAGTTGCCCAATCACGTCCAAAATGGGACTTTCTCATCTAGACATTATATGAAGTCAACCCACCAAGTTACAATGAAATTCCTCAATAAATATGACCTGTAGACTGTGCTAAAGGTTTTCGGGTTTTGGGCTTGGGCAGTCGTCACGGTAGGCAGATCACGCCTAAATGGGGAAATTCTCATCTAGACATCATAAGGAGTCATCCTACCAAGTTACAATGAAATCACTCCATATTAAACATGACCTGCAGACTGTGCTAAAAGTTTTTGGGTTTCGGGCTTGGGCAGCCATCACGGTTGACAGATCATGCCCAAAAGGGGACGTTCTCATCTAGGCATTATACAGAGGCATCCAACCAAGTTACAATGAAATCCCTTCATAAATACAACCTGTAGACTGTGCTAATGGTTTTCAGGTTTTGGGCTCGGGCAGCCATACCAGTTGACTGATCGTGACCAAAAGGGGACGTTCTCATCTAGACATGACCCCAAACCTGCATGTGAAATTTTGTGACGATCAGACAAGAACTGCAGGTTGTAGCCCGTGCTAAAGAAAAATGTGAACAGACTCACAAACAAACAGACTTCTGCACGCATGATGGCAATAGCTTATCTTGACTTTGTCAAGTTAAGCTAAAAATGTGATTTCCCATAGGATTTCCATGGTAACTATGAGCTGCAAATGTGGCCATGTTTGCAACATTACATCAAAATTACATGAGGATCATTGGTAGAAGGTGTCCCAATCTTCAATCACATGAAGTTTCAAAACATTTGAATCCATCAAACAGAATCATAGAATGTCTCTGGTGGCCATATTTTCCAGCCAATGGGAACAAAAAGACAATCGTTTGTAGAGGGCCTCCTATAGACCATTCTTGCCAAGTTTTGGTTCACGTCAGCTCAATAGTTCCAGAGAGAAGATGAAAATGTGATTTCCTATAGGTTTTTTCTATAGTAACTATACACCACAATTGTGGCCATGTTTGCAAAACGATCAACATTAAAATGAGGAATGTTGGTGAAGGGTGTCCCAGTTATCAACCATGCAAAATATAAAAACATTTGGCCCTGTGGTTTCAGAGGAGAAGAGTTTTCAAAATTGACCAATCAGAATCAAAGAATGCTTCCGGCGGCCACGTTTTTTCACCCAACAGGAATAAAATGAGTAACAGTTGTAGAGAAACAATGCCTGTCAAGTCTGGTTCATATTGGCTCAGTACTTTCAGTGAAGATGATGAAAATGTGATTTCCCATAGGATTTTTATAGTGACTATAACCCACAATTGCAGCCATAATTGCAACGCGATGAAGATTAAAATAAGGATCATTGGTAGAGGGGGTTACAGTCATCAGTCACATTAAGTTTTTTCAAACCATTTGGCCTTGTAGTTTCAAAGAAGATTTTTTTGAAAGTACACACGTTTATGAATTCTGCTTCAACAAAAAAAATCAATAAAAAAGAGTTAAAATATTTTGAAAATTACAATTTTTTCAGACAGTATTCTCTTTCAAAATAACTTTTGGATAGGTAAAGGGTTACAGAAATCTTAAAAGATATACAATAATTACTTTCATCTGAGCTGACATGATTGCAAGATAATAAACAAAACTAACCTAGATTTTCTAAACAATCTGTCAACATGTGTCAAACATAATTTGATTACAGCTGAAGATATCAACCTACAGTTGCACTTGTTTTGCAGTAGAAGTCAAAATAAGTTGTGTAGGATAATCCTATAAACTATGTATCTTTTCTCTTCCTACACAAATAAGACCAGAAGCTGACATCATTTTCTGGAAAGCTCTCACTGATAGCTTTTCCAGAAAATGTCCGATTCTGATCTTGTCACGGCTGAAGCTGCAGTCTACTTAGTTTATTTCAGTTATGCTACATCTTATTTTGACTTGTACTGTATACACATTATTTTTGGGGTTTTTTTCCCCAGTTCTCAGTGGAGAAAAAACTGGAACCAGCCCTTACCAGATTCTCAAACAAGAGGCCCCACGGGGCCTGAAGCACTCATCTTGTACAGAACACAGTTTAAACAGAGTCCAAGAATGAGTCTACACTAAGCAAGCCATCTCCATAGGCAACACTGTCAATCCTTGAGTCCCTCAGGAGTGACAAAAATAATCTGGGCATCATGACTTTTCTTCAGTTGATCATAAGTAAAATGTAGAGCTCCCCTATGAAGCCCCTTGATACAAGCTATGTGGATTAATCTTAGTTACACACCTCCAGAGGGTACTGAATACAAAATTTTTAATTCTTCAGCAAAATGGCCAATTCCGGCTCCCATGGAGAGCCCAAATATTAACCCAGGCTCTTGATTTGAACACAGTTAAATCTGACTTTCCTAGAGATGTTGTGTACCGAATATGAAAGCATTCTGACTGTTGGATCTGAAGAATAGAAATTGTAAAGAAATTTCTTCGAATTGCACTAAGTTCAAATTTGGGCTGCCATAGCGAGCCCAAATATTAACCTATGGATCCGATTTGAACAAACTTGAATCTGACCCCCCTAGAGATGTTGTATACCAAATGTGAAAGCATTCTGAGAAGTGAATCTGAAGAAGAAGATTTTTGAAGAAATTCTCTCATATTGTACTAAGTTAAATTTCATGTTCCCATATGGAGCCCAAATATTAACCTAGGCACTCGAATTGAACAACCTGGAATCTGATCCCCCCTAGAGATGTTGTATACCAAATATAAAAGCATTCCGACTGGTGAATCTGAAGAAGAAGATTTTTAAAGAAATTTCCTCATATTGCACCAAGTAAAAATTTGGGCTACCATAGTGAGCCCAAATATATACCTAGGGATCTGATTTGAACAAACTTGAATCTGACCCCCATAGAGATGTTGCATACCAAATATCAAAGCATTCTGACTGATGGATCTGAAGAAGAAGATTTTTTTAAATTACCCTCCATATTGAACAAAGATAAAATTTGGGCTTCTGTAGGAAGCTCAAATATTAACCTAGGGACTTGGTTTGAACAATCTAGAATCTGTCCCTCATAACAATGATGTATACCAAATATTAAAAGATTCTGACTGGTGGTTCTGAAGAAGAAGATTTTTAAAGAATATTCCCCATATTACCCTATGTTAAAACTTCGGGCTCCTGCAGAGAGCCCAAATATGAACCAATGAGCTTTATTTCAACAAACTTTTATCTGACCCCCCTATGAATGCTGTATACCAAATATCAAAAGATTCTGATGATTGGTTCTGGAGAAAAGATTTTTTTAAATTTTTGCAAATATGCTGAGTCA
The DNA here is from genome assembly GCA_031216915.1 of Pictodentalium vernedei. Lineage (NCBI taxonomy): Eukaryota > Metazoa > Mollusca > Scaphopoda > Dentaliida > Dentaliidae > Pictodentalium > Pictodentalium vernedei. The sequence goes on along the minus strand of CM062292.1, from coordinate 308,635,524 downwards.
GCATTTTTTCGATGCCCATTACAATTACAGAACACCCTAACATAACCGAAGGCAATTTTTTTTTACCATTCAATTCTACTGGTCATAAGGATACTTCATACCAAATAAAAGCTCTCTGTTCCGTGGGGTTTGGGAAATATGGGCGTTTGAAAATATTTGTATTTTAGCTCCCAGGGTTCCCATGGGGATGCGGGAATTTTTTGTTTGCATGGGTCAAGTACTTATGACCCAATACTACCACAAACCAAATTTGGTTCATACCGGACCATCGGTTCAGAAAATAGAAATTTTGTGCGGGGCCAAAAATCTTACCCCTCCTATTACAAAGCCAAATATTACTTCACGAACTTCGTTTGAACAAACTTGATTCTACACCTCATATGGAAGCTCCATAGCAAATATCAAGTCATTGTACACACTGGTTCTTGAGAAGAAGATTTTTAAAATATTTTGGAGCATTTTCCTCCACTCCCTCCCTATGGGGCTGGGCATGCTGAGTTGAACAAAAATGAAATGCCCCTTTGGGACCATCACTCACACAAACTTTCACTTGAATTGGCCCAGTGGCTTTGGAGGAGAAACCAAAACATGGTGTTGACGGACGACAGATGATGGACGACAGACGATGGACGACCGATGAAGAAAACTGTAGGATGAGTTAAGCGGACAAAGTTTGTGATGGAAGGATGGACTGACAGACAAACACAATTTCAATATCCCCCGCTGATAAAAAGATGTGATGTTTGTGATGGTATGCAGACAGAAGCAAACTTCAAAGCTGAACAGAACCCATACCTACATCCTAACTATAATGTGTGGGGAGAGGTTAAAACTATTGTCATATTTTTGCATTCGTGCTTCAAATATCTCACCATTTTATTAGTATACACAGTGATTTGGTACATTGCAATGGTGTTTACCCAGCACAAAAATGATTACATGTTCTCAACTTTCAAATCTCAGCACTTGTTTTTAGACAATAATAATGTTGCGAATATTCTTATTATTTGTATTGTCACAAAAATGTCCACATCATCAATTTATTCATTTTTCAATGACATCAAGGTATTTTCTTTTTAAAAAGCAATCAGCGAATGCTAGGCTTCAAGAAAGTGAAAACCTTTTGAGAAATTTTTTTATTATTCAGCATTGTTTATTTATAGCAACATCTGCCAACTCTAAGTTGGCAGCGATTGAGACTTTTCTGCATGTAACCAATGATGAGTGTTCCAGCAATCCAGTTGTATAGAGATCAGTGACGGCTATCTATCCTTGGTTATTTTTGCCAGTCTAGAAGAAAATTCAGCAGTCAATAGAAAAATTGCAGCTATGGACCACTGGGAAACTACCCAGTGGCCCATGATGACCAAATTTGCTTTTGTCCTCAAGTTTCCACTGAAATTGCAATTAAGGGTAAGGTCAGATGTTCACCCACTCAATGGCCAAGTACCTAATAACTTTGTATACTGAACAATTATTCAACTTAACATGTCTAGATGAGTATACACTGAAAAAAACATGTTAAATCCAATAATCAGCCAAAAATAACTCAATACTAAGACAATTACTGACATGTCTAGTAAGTAAAGTTTGGAGGAAGAAAAATCCACACCCACAGTAAAGCTTCCCAAGTCAGATGGGATTCGGTTTGAACAGAAAACATGACCTTTAGATATTTTTTGGGTAATCACAACACAGAAATATTTATATCTTTGCAAAATGATAGGTTCATGCTGTTAGATATACAATATTTAATTGTACAGTGATGGACCATTAAACAAAACCAATAATCAATGAACACCAACTATCTGATTGCAATACATTGATCTGATGTCCTGCAAGGAAACAAGAAAATAATTCCAGCCTATGAATAAACATAAAGAAAACATTGATTAAGCAAAGCATGCACTATTATTCTATCTTGGTCTCCAAGCATGTGTAATCAAATCTTACCTATAAACATTCAGTGATCTTTATCACCTCTGAGTTTTTTGAATGTGGTACCTGGCCTCAATCAAACTGTGATTAAAAGCTGTAGATAAAATGTTGTCAACTGGAAAATTACATTACAATCAAGCAGAACTGTGTTGACCTGAACAGCAGCAGCCTGTGTGGGAGATGGAACAAGCTTGGCTTTTTGAAAAACAAAGTGTGGCAAAAAAGCGCTCTCCTGGGAGCTTCTTGGGTCAAACTAGATGTGTCATTACAACACGTATGCCCCTGCAAGATAGCATGATTAAGCATTGGCTTTATTCGCCTGCAGCATGATGGGCTGTTTGCAACATCTCCATCAAAGTTCAAGGTCAGTAACTCGGTGAAAAATCAAAATGTCATCCAGCATTAGTAAAAATGAAAGTGTCAATGACACTGTAGCTTAACATGTCTGTGTGTTGTGTTTGATGAAAAGGATAATGTTCAATGTTTATGAAAAGATTATGAAATAAGACAAGAATTGTGATAATTGGGAATATGTTAATTTCTGTTCCCTGTATGCTATGTTTTTAATAAAAATAATATGAGGTGTAGACTGTACTAAAGAGCTGTGGGGTGGGTTAATGTGGACCTCACAGTTAATGTATGTGGCCCTCACAGTTAACGTATGTCAACGAAAGTTACAAAGTTACAGCGAAATTATTCCAAAACGAGTCATCCTATCAAGTTACATTGAAATCCCTTCATAAATATGGCCTGTAGACTGTGCTAGAGGTTTTGGGGCTTCTGGCCTATGAAGCCATGATGGTTGACCGATTGCAACTAAAAAAGGACGTTCTCATCTCGACATTATACTGAGTCATTCTACTAAGTTACAATGAAATCCCTTCACAAATACGACCTGTAGTCTGTACTAAAGTTTTTCAGGTTTTGGGCTCAGAGAGCAATCATGGTTGAATGATCGCGACCAAAAGGGGACGTCTGGGCATCATCTAGAGTGATCCTACGAAGTTACAATGAAATCCCTTTATAAATATGACCTGTAGACTGTGCTCAAGGTTTTCGGGCATCGAGCCCCTGCAGCCATCACAGATGACCAATCACGACCAAAAGGGGATGTCATCATCTAGGCATTATATACATATATATCCTATCAATGTATCTGTGAGAGAATTTATGTGCATGTGTGTATATGTATGTATGCAATTATTGTACAGCCATTGAGCACCATGTGTGGATTCTAGGCTTTAAAATTAATAATTAATTAATTAATATGGAGTCAACCTAACAAGTTACAATGAAATCATTCCATAAATACAACCTATAGACTATGCTAAATGTTTTGGGGTTTTGGGCTCGGGCAGCCATCAAGGCTGAATGATCGCGACCAAAAGGGGACGTTCTCATCTAGACAACATTTGGAGTCATCCTACCAAGTTACAATGAAATACCTTCATAAATATGACCTGTAGACTGTGCTAAAGGTTTTCGGGCTTCGGGCCCCTGTAGCCATCACAGTTGCCCAATCGCATCCAAGGGGACATTCTCATCTAGCCATTATATGAATTCAACCTACCAAGCTACAATGAAATCCCATCATAAATATGACCTGTGGACTGTGCTAAAGGTTTTCAGGCTTCGGGCTCAGGCAGCCATCATGGTTGAATGATCACAACCAAAAGGGGATGTTCTCATCAAGACATTATATGAAGTCAACCTACCAAGCTACAATGAAATCCGTTCATAAATGTGACCTGTAGACTGTGCTAAAGGTTTTCGGTCTTCGGGCTCGGGTAGCCATCATGGTTGAATGATCGCAACCAAAAGGGGACATTCTCATCTGGGAATCATCTGGAATGATCCTACGAAGTTACAATGAAATCCCTTCATAAATATGACCTGTAGACTGTGCTCAAAGTTTTCGGGCTTCAGGCCCCTGTAGACGTCACAGTTGACCAATCACAACCAAAAGGGGATGTCATCATCTACGCATTATATGGAGTCAACCTAACAAGTTACAATGAAATCCTTCCATAAATACAACCTATAGACTATGCTAAAGGTTTTTGAAATTTCTTATAAATATGACCTGTAGACTATGCTAAAGGTTTTCAGGCTTTGGGCTCCTGTAGCCGTCACAGTTGCCAAATCACATCCAAAAGGGGACGTTCTCATCTAGACATTATTTGAAGTCATCCTACCAAGTTACAATGAAATCCTTCCATAAATATGACCTGTAGACTGTGCTAAAGGTTTTCAGGTTTTGGGCTCGGGCAGTTGTCACGGTTGACAGATCGCAACCAAATGGGGAAGTTCTCATCTAGACATCATACGTAGTCATCCTACCAAGTTACAATGAAATCCCTCCATATTAAATATGACCTGCAGACTGTGCTAAAAGTTTTTGGGTTTCGGGCTTGGGCAGCCATCACTGTTGACAAATCATGACCAAAAGGGAATGTTCTCATCTAGGCATCATACAGAGGCATCCTACCAAGTTACAATGAAATCCCTTCATAAATACAATCTGTAGACTGTGTTAATGGTTTTCGGGTTTTGGGCTCGAGCAGCCATACCGGTTGACCGATCGTGACCAAAAGGGGACGTTCTATCTAGACATGACCCCAAACCTGCATATGAAATTTCGTGACGTTCAGACAAGAACTACGGGGTGTAGCCTGTGCTAAAGGAAAATGTTCACAGTCTCACAGACTAACAGACTTCCGCACACGTGATGGCAATAGCTGATCTTGACTTTGTCAAGTTAAGCTAATGACACCAGCTTTGCCTAAAAAGACTCCCCCATGTATTGGTCAAAACATCCCACAACAAAGTCAAAATGTCGCCAAAGGTAAGTACAAATAAAAAGCCACACGTGTGCAATTCGAGGTATTTGAAAAAAATTGAATTTTTCAAAGGCAAAAAAGGGACATAACTCTGGCAAAACATGTTGGACCACACCCTGATTTGAACTTGACCTGTATTTTATGTTGATACATCTACATACCTAATTTAACTTGATTTGGCCAACTATAACTGAAGTTATCGTCGGGAAACCAAAACTGGAGGCTCTAAAGAGCCTGTAATTGGTCACATGGAACTACATATAACAAGAGGCCCCAAGGGGCCTGAGGGCGCTCACCTGACATGGTAGCCTAAATATCAACCCAGAGAATTGATTTCAACAGGTACCATCTGCTCCTCCTAAGAAAAGCTTATACCAAATATCCAAAGATTCTGATCAGTGGATCTAAAAAAAAAATGATTTTTAAAGAATATTCCTCATATTGAACTAAGTTACAATTCAGGCTCCCACAGGGAGCCCATACATGAACTCAGGGACTTGGCTTTAACAAACTTGAATCTCACCCCCTAAGGATGCTGCCCACCAAATATCAATACATTCCGACTGCTGGATCTGAAGAAGATTTTTAAAGAAAATTCCTCATTTTGAACTAAGTTACAATTCGAGCTCCCACAGTGAGTCCAAATATGGACCTAGGGACATGGCTTGAACAAACTTGAATCTCACCCCCTAAGGATGCTGCATACCAAATGTCAAAACATTCCGACTGCTGGATCTGAAGAAGATTTTTAAAGAAAATTCCTCATTTTGAACCAAGTTATAATTCAGGCTACCACAGTGAGCCCACATATGAACCCAGGGACTTGGCTTGAACAAACTTGAATCTCACCCCCCTAAGTATGGTGCATAACCAATATCAAAAGATTCTGCCTGCTGGATCTTAAGAAGAAGATTTTCAAAGAAATTTGCATGAAATGCACTAAGTTCAAATTTGGGCTCCTATACTGAGCCCAAATATAAACCCAGAGGGCCGATTTGAACAAACTTGAATCACATCCACCTCACAATGTTGCATACCAAATATGAAAAGATTCTGCCTGCTGGATCTGGAGAAGAAGATTTTTTAAGAAATTTGCCTGAAATGCACTAAGTTCGAATTCGGGCTTCTATAGTGACCCCAAATATGAATCCGGGGGGCCGATTTGAACAAACTTGAATCAGATCCACCCCACAATGTTGCATACCAAATATCAAAACATTCTGCCCGCTGGATCTGGAGAAGAATATTTTACAAGAAATTTGCCAGAAATGCACTAAGTTCGAATTCGAGCTTCTACACTGAGCCCAAATATAAACCCAGAGAGCCGATTTTAACAAACTTGAATCAGATCTACCCAACAATGTTGCATGCCAAATATCAAAAGATTCTGCCTGCTCGATCTGGAGAAGAAGATTTTTTAAGAAATTTGCCTGAAATGCACTAAGTTCGAAATCGGACTCCAATACTGAGCCCAAATATGAACCCAGGGGGCCGATTTGAACAAACTTGAATCAGATCCATCCTACAATGTTGCATACCAAATATCAAAAGATTCTGCCTGCTGGATCTGGAGAAGAAGATTTTTACACTTTTCCCCATTGCCTACAGTGTTAAAAAGTGCTGACTCAGCACTTTTTCAAAGTCCTGAAAAACGTACCTTGTGATCAAACCGATAGGGATTTTTTTTAACCATTCTATTCTACTGGATAAAAGTAAGCTTTATACAAAATAAGAATTCTCTGTGCCGTGTAGTTTTGGAGATATGGCCGTTTCACAGTTTTTCCTATTTTTAGCTCCCGAGGTTTCCACGGGGCAATGAGAACAAAATTTTTTGCATCAATCAACTACTTATGACCCATTATCATCTCATATCAAATTTGGTTCAAATCGACCTCACGGTTTTGAAAATAGAAATTTTAGGCGTGGCCAAAATTTTTGCCCCTCCCATAACGAAGGCAAATAATGCCCGACAAACTTCTCTTGAACAAACTTGATTCTAAACCTCAAAAGGACTCTGTATACCACATATCAAGTCTCTGCTACTGGTGGTTCATTAGAAGAAGATTTTCAAAAAATTTGGCCATTTTTTCCCCACACCTCTGCTCAATAAGAGCCAGAACCTACTTTGGATAAAAATCAAAATGCCCCTATATAACCACTACTTACATGAAATTTAATTAAAATGTGGCCAGTGGTTTAGGAGAAAGAGGCTCAAACACCACCTTCACACAGGACGACGGACGAAGAGTGATAAGAAAAGCTCACCCTGACTTTCAGTCAGGTGAGCTAAAAATGTATGGACATACACACAAATAGAATTTTAGCAAACGAGAAAGGGACTGTTATTCAACAAATGTTTCAAGTGGCTGGTAAAGCAAAAGAGAATAATCGGTCAAAACTGAAACAAATTATTAGAACAATGGTATTTGTAATAAAGAAATGAAAATGTCAATGACACTGTAGCTTAACTTGGGTGTTGTGTTTGATGAAAAGGATAATGTTCAATGTTTATGAAAGGATTATGAAATAAGACAAGAATTGTGATAATTGGAAATATGTTCATTTCTGTTCCCTGTATGCTATGTTTTTGATAAAAATTAATATGAGGTGTACACTGTACTAAAGAGCTAAGGGGTGGGTTAATATGACCTCACAGTTAATGTATATGGCCCTCACAGTTAATGTATATCAACGAAAGTTACCAAGTTACAGTGAAATTACTCCAAAACGAGTCATCCTATCAAGTTACATTGAAATCCCTTCATAAATATGGCCTGTAGACTGTGTTAAAGGTTTTCGGGCTTCGGGCCCCTGGAGCCGTCAGTTTCCCAATTGCGTCCAAAGGGGACGTTCTCATCTAGACATTATATGAAGTCAACCTACCAAGTTACAATGAAATCCCTTCATAAATATGACCTGTAGACTGTGCTAAAGGTTTTTGGGCTTGGGCAGCCATCATGGTTGAATGATCACAACCAAAAGGGGACATTCTCATCTGGGCATCATCTGGAGTGATCCTACGAAGTTACAATGAAATCCCTTCATAAATATGACCTGTAGACTGTGCTCAAGGTTTTCGAGCTTCGGGCCCCTGAAGCCGTCAGTTGACCAATCACGACCAAAAGGGGATGTCATCATCTAAGCATTATATGGAGTCAAACTAACAGGTTACAATGAAATCCTTCCATAAATATGACCTATAGACTATGCTAAAGGTTTTGGGGTTTTGGGCTCGGGCAGCCATCAAGGCTGAATGAACACGATCAAAAGGGGACGTTCTCAACTAGACATTATTTGGAGTCATCCTACCATCCTACCAAGCTACAATGAAATCCCTTCATAATTATGACCTGTAGACTGTTCTAAAGGTTTTCAGGCTTCGGACCCCTGTAGCCGTCTGTTTTCCAATTCAGTCCAAAGGGGACGTTCTCATCTAGACATTATATGAAGTCAACCTACCAAGTTACAATGAAATCACTTCATAAATATGACCTGTAGACTGTGCTAAAGGTTTTTGGGCTTTGGGCTCGGGCAGCCATCATGGTTGAATGATCGCAACCAATAGGGGACATTCTCATCTGGGCATCATCTGGAGTGATCCTACGAAGTTACAATGAAATCCCTTCATAAATATGACCTGTGGACTGTGCTCAAGATTTTCAGGCTTCAGGCACCTGTGGCCATCACGGTTGACCAACCATGACCAAAAGGGGATGTCATCATCTAGGCATTATATGGAGTCAACCTAACAAGTCACAATGAAATCCTTCCATAAATACGACCTATAGACTATGCTAAAGGTCTTTGGGCTCGGGCAGCCATAAAGGCTGAATGATTGCAACCAAAAGGGGATGTTCTCATCTAGACATTACTTGGAGTCATCCTACCAAGCTACAATGAAATCCCTTCATAATTATGACCTGTAGACTGTGCTAAAGGTTTTTGGGCTTCGGGCCCCTGTAGCCGTCACAGTTGCCCAATCAGGACCAAAAGGGTACTTTCTCATCTAGACATTATATGAAGTTAACCCACCAAGTTACAATGAAATTCCTCAATAAATATGACCTGTAGACTGTGCTAAAGGTTTTCAGGTTTTGGGCTCGGGTAGTCGTCACGGTTGGCAATCACGCCCAAAAGGGGAAATTCTAGACATCATAAGGAGTCATCCTACGAAGTTACAATGAAATCCCTCCATATTAAACATGACCTGCAGACTGTGCTAAAAGTTTTGTTTTGGGGTTTCGGGCTTGGGCAGCCATCACGGTTGACCGATCATGTCCAAAAGAGGACCTTCTCATCTAGGCATTATACAGAGGCATCCTACCAAATTACAATGAAATCCCTTCATAAATACGACCTGTAGACTGTGCTAATGGTTTTCGGGTTTTGGGCTCGGGCAGCCATACCGGTTGACCAATCATGACCAAAAGGGGACGTTCTCATCTAGACATGACCCCCAAACCTGTATATGAAATTTTGTGATGGTCGGACAAGAACTGCGGGGTGTAGCCCGTGCTAAAGGAAAATGTGAACAGACTCACAGACTCACAGACTTCCGCATGCATTAACATCCAAGGTCATATCGCATCGATGACAGTTTACAGGTGGAGGAAGCCGGAGTACCCAGTGAGAACCATCGAGCAATGACGAGCAGCTGTCAGCTACCCAACATCGTAACTCCACACTGCAGCACAGGCAGGGTTAGATTAGTATAAGACATGCATACCATCAACGTGCAGTACGTCTTAGTACACGGCGTCATCATGCCCCAGATGGACAATCGGGGTTAAGTGCCTTGCCCAAGGACACAACACGGGAGTCCAAATCGATCGCTCAGATGGTCACTCATCTAAGGACTAACTGGGCTCGACACTGCTTAACTTCGGTGATCTGACGAGAACCAGTTACCGCACGCCCTATATGTTGGTAATTGTCTAATTGGAGGTGGGCGTGAGGTCTGTCAGCATCACAATCAGTGTTGCATACCTATTACAATCATCTTCGTTGTTCAACACAGTTTGATCATGTCACTGATTCTTATTCATTGTCATTATCAGGCTTGGGAATTTGATTTTGAATCCCAGTTATAAATGATAACGCTTCATGAATTGTGTGTGTAGTAGGATTTTGAGGGCCATTTTCTATTGATTTCTGTATTTCTACAGTCAAAATAAACAACATGTGAACTAAATTATTCAAAACAATGTATTTTAGTTCTTCTTGGATAGAATAGAAACTGTGCATGAAACATAGGTACTCATATGTGTTTGATTAATAGCACTTTGAGATGGACACACATAGCTCAGTGCTGAAACGAATACCAAATTTTTGTATTCGAATATTCGCAGACTATATTCGATTCGTATTCGAATATTCCATAAAATAACATCACAACCTATTATGAGTAAATTTATGACCATTATGTACGAAAGGATAACGATAGCAGTACTGATCACACTGCAGGCCTTGCGCGCATTCGAAGTGGGGGCCGATTTCTTTACATTAGTTAAAAATTCTCCATTGGGTTTCTAATTAGGCATATTTAAATGTAAAGGGCCGTTCACCTTGAGTGGCTTGATTTTGATGTGATGATGATGTACTCCTAATTTTCTATTCACTGCTGAGATAAATGTCACAAACAGTTCGATCTTTACCTATTCCAAAACACCTGCACTCGACTGTTGGCACTTGGATACAAAGTTAGTTACGCAGGTCTGATTTGTGTGAGATTGTGATTCAATGCATTGGTTTATAATTAAACAACATGTATCAGGGACACATGCATTGTATCTATCAGATGAAAGGGAATTATTCCCACCAACCTGATAGTTTGTTGTTGATTTCTGCCTTTGAGGGTGATCACAGAGCTGAGTATGAATGATCATTTGATGTTCTCCGCAATTTTGGACAAACAGCACGGAAGTACGAATATTTGAATACTGAAATTTGTATTATTATTATTCTAATTCGAATATTTGAATATTCGTTTCAGCACTAACACAGCTGGCTAAAAATGTTGACTTTAGTCACAAACCATGGATTGTTATGCTGTCGACATTAGTTACCTGTCATTCTAAAAGATTTCACAATATTTTCTAGATGTCAGTCTCTATTAAATTTTTTATAAAATGAGTCATTTGCAGAAGCCATGGCTGTATTTTTATAAGATATTCAAAACAATACTTCACAGATTAATGTCTGATCTCCTCAAAATGTCCTTGGTGGGGTTACCCAGACCTCTAGCAATGAAAGACTCTTTCTCTTTCAGTCAAATATTTTGCCCTTTGCAGTATGCTTGCAGCATCCTATTTCTGTAACACTCATCCATGCCCCCACCCCCCCCCTCCATGTGGGATATCGTAGCTTTGGCCCCAGCTAAAGGGTGATAACTGTCATTATCCATCCTTAATGTTAATCAACAAAAATATTTTCAGTGCTGTGAATAGACTTCAAATTTGAAATAATCTAGCCAGAAATATACTCTGCTGACATGAACAATTGTAAGGGGCTCTCAGCTGGTGTGGCTACCAGCATCGTTTGGAGCCTATGTTATCACATATTTCCCCCATTCAGTCTCGACTTAGCCATATACAGGCCTGCACACACGCCAAGCTGACGTGTTCAGCCATCCCACAACCACTGGTCTTGGGATGACTATTACATTGCTAGGCTGGCCTGTTGGCACCCTTCGTTTCATTCAGGTCGAGTTGTTAATTGCAGCCATTGTTGGGCATGAGAGAACTATAGACAGACTTGCATGACCAACGCTGGCAGCCTCCCAAGTCGTCAGAGGGCCCCCATGATTTTGCCCAAGTTTATCATCACAATTGTTTTCTGCATATGTACATAAATACCAAAACTTGTCACGGTGTGCAATAAATCATTATGCTCTATACATGTGTTATTCCCTCTTTGTGGTGTGCAAATTGTAAGGAAACATCGTTTCAGAAAGTTTGCACACTGCTAAGAGTGCTGCATTTCGCTCACAACCGTATTTAGATCAGTGCAGTGCGAATCATTACACCCTCAGTAACGAAGCCAGAGGTTTGTGCATGTCACTTCAAACAATACTAATTGAACTTTCTCTCACCTCCAGTACCTGCCGTTAACACAGCTTATTTCCAACACAATGGTAATGTATTTGGCACATGGTTCGCAAGTTCCACACGACCCAGGACAGTCACTTTATTGTGCATTAAGTTTCCAGCCTCCACTGCATCAACACGCTCAAGTACCCACCATCATCCCAAGCACCACCGGTAAGGCACCTAAATCGTGGGGGCCCAGGAGCCTATGTTATCACAAATTTCCACCATTCAGTCTCGACTTAGCCATATACAGGCCTGCACACACGCCAAGCTGACGTGTACAGCCATCCCACAACCACTGGTCTTGGGATGACTATTACATTGCCAGGATGGCCTGTTGGCACCCTTCGTCTCATTCAGGTCGAGTTGTTAATTGCAGCCATTGTTGGGCATGAGAGAACTATAGACAGACTTGCATGCCCAACGCTGGCAGCCTCCCAAGTTGTCAGAGGGCCTCCATGATTTTGCCCAAGTTTATCATCACAATTGTTTTCTGCATATGTACATAAATACCAAAACTTGTCACGGCGTGCAATAAATCATTATGCTCTATACATGTGTTATTCCCTTTTTGTGGTGTGCAAATCTCTAAACTGAAACACCATGAAGACATATTAAATTTTCTAGAAGTGGCAAGGGAGGGTGACTTCACAAGAAATATGTTAACAAATGAAATTTCACTGGCAATGGCACAACATAGTACATATGTACTGGCTGAAACTATTTCAACAATTGATAGACCCTTGAACAAAGACTAAAAAATTATTTACCATTTTGACTTGATTCTCTTTCTCAATATCCTTCATCACTTGTAATTAAAGAATGTCAATAATCCTTCATTCTCTCTCTGTGTCTAATGTAAATATGCAGGTCAGTTTGCCAGCATCTCAATCTGGTGAAACTACTTGTATAAACTTATTCCACTCATTGCATAAAAAACGAATGACGGGATCCTGAGACAGCATAGAAAGTACAATGAGCCATTACCCAATGATTGATTCTTATGGTTAATCGAAATACTAATCAATAATTCCTTGGGATGAGCAGTTTCTTGTCTCACATCATGTAACCACTGTTCAAAGCACATTTGTTGAAAACAACAATAATAAATTTAAAAGTTGTTTAACCCTTAATGGCATGGATGATTTTCCTGTCGTTTTAAAACACCACAGAATGGGAGTGTTTTAAAATGACAGGAAAACGACAGGAAGATTTGGAAAGAAATCACTGCCAATGTACTAACTACTGTCTTCACGACTTCAATGTATGTAAGGGCACTGTTCAGAGGCCACAACATTGGTCAAAGCTGGAAATAGGCCTTTAACCCTTTACCTAACAAATCAGTCATATCCGCCCATATAATTTACAAAGGGAGCAATCGAAAAGAAAATACTTTTTGAACAAAATTCAACAAAACTGTATCATCTTATCCCTCATTGGAACCCCCAAAATGTGCTCATTCCAATGAGGATGTCACATGATATGCATGCTTTTGGTGAAATGCTTTGAAATAACAAATTTTGATATCGTGTGCCATGGGTAAATGGTTAAGGATTAACCAAGTAGGCCCTGAAAGTCCATTCTAGGTAATGGTAAGCGTGACATTATTTCAGAATGAAAGGCCTGTGTGAGCTGAGATTTCAAAAATAAATTTTGCAAACTGAAGAGTGAATCAAGAAAATACTAGCAAAAAAAGCATAATTATGATATTCAATCTTCTCGCATTTCCTTTTTTTGGACACGATGAGATTCTACAGTGTTGTGGTTAGGGAGGGTTTTCTGCTAGGGTGACCTGGGATCCCCCGAACAGCCCCATTCCCCATGCCCTAAATTCCCCTAACCGTGCATTCCATAATTGATATAAATTGCTACAATAAGTCTGACATCGGAGAAAACGTGAAATAAAACTCTCAAGCTACCAAGTCAATGCATTCGACAGTAATAATCATGGGTTACACCAAACAGAAGTAGGAAACGCATTGTAAAATTATACATGAAAGTCGGTCAGAAATCAATCAATGACATTCTGCAAAGATCATGTGCTGGTCGTGCGACAGTGTATGAGAGCATCAGCAAACTTCAAGTCAATTAGTGACGTCACAACTGCATGCTTTTTTAATTCAGCATGATCACTTTGGAGTAAACTGTTGCAACATACAAGAGTCCCCACGCGGCCTGAAGTGCTCATCTTGAACAGAACACAATATAAACAGAGTCCAAGAATGAGTCTACATTAAGCAATCCATCTCCATAGGATACACTGTCAATCCTTGAGTCCCTCAGGAGTAAAATGTAGAGCTCCTCTTTGAAGCCCCTTGATACAACCTATATGGATTAATCTTAGCTACACACCTCTAGAGGGTACTGAATACAAAATTTTTAATTCTTCAGCAACATGGCCAATTCCAGCTCCCACAGGGAGACCAAATTTTAACCCAGGCTGTCGATTTGAACACAGTTGAATCGGACTTCCCTAGAAACGTAGTGTACCAAATATGAAAGCAACCGACTGTTGGATCTGAAGAAGAGAAATTTTAAAGAAATTTCTTCATATTGCACTGAGTTAAAATTTGGGCTGCCATAGCGAGCCCAAATATTAACCTATGGATCCGATTTGAACAAACTTGAATCTGACCCCCCTAGAGATGTGGTATACCAAATATGAAAGCATTCTGATTAGTGGATCTGAAGAAGAAGATTTTTGAAGAGATTCCCTCATATTGTATTTAGTTAAATTTCAGGTTTCCATATGGAGCCCAGATATTAACCCAGGCACTTGAATTGAACAAACTTGAATCTGACCCACCTAGAGATGTTGTATACCAAATATGAAAGCATTCTGACTGGTGGATCTGAAGAAGATTTTTAAAGAAATTTCCTCATATTTCACTAAGAAAAAATTTGGGCTACCATAGCGAGCCCAAATATACACCTAGGGATCTGATTTGAACAAACTTGAATCTGACCCCCCTAGAGATGTTGCATACCAAATATCAAAGCATTCTGACTGGTGGATCTGAAGAAGATTTTTTCAAATTATCCTCCATATTGAACAAAGTTAAAATTTGAGCTTCTGTAGGAAACTCAAATATTAACCTAGGGACTTGGTTTGAACAAACTTGAATCTGACCCTCATAACAATGATGTATACCAAACATTAAAAGATTCTGACTGGTGGGTCTGAAGAAGAAGATTTTTAAAGAATATTCCCCATATTACCCTATGTTAAAACTTCGGGCTACTGTAGAGAGCCCAAATATGAACCAATGAGCTTTATTTAACAAACTTTCATCTGATCCCCCTATGAATGCTGTATACCAAATATGAAAAGATTCTGATGATTGGTTCTGGAGAAAAGATTTTTTAAAATTTTTGCAAATATGCTGACTCAGCATTTTTTCGATGCCCATTACAGAACACCCTAACATAACTGATGGCAATTTTTTTTTACCATTCAGTTCTACTGGTCCTGAGGATACTTCATACCAAATAACAGCTCTCTATTCCGTGTGGTTTGGGAAATATGGGCGTTTGAAAATATTTCTATTTTTAGCCCCCAGGGTTCCCAAAGGGATGCAGGAATTTTTTTTACATGGGTCAAGTACTTATGACCCAATTATACCACATACCAAATTTGGTTCATACCGTACCCCCCCTAGAGATGTTGCATACCAAATATGAAAGCATTCTGACTGGTGGATCTGAAGAAGAAGATTTTTTAAAATTATCCTCCATACTGAACAAAGTTAAAATTTGAGCTTCTATAGGAAGCCCAAATATTAACCTACGGACTTGGTTTGAACAAACTTGAATCTGACCCTCATAACAATGATGTATACCAAACATTAAAAGATTCTGACTGGTGGTTCTGAAGAAGAAGATTTTTAAAGAATATTCCCCATATTACCCTATGTTAAAAATTTGGGCTCCTGTATTGAACCCAAATATGAACCAATGGGCTTTATTTTAACAAACTTGTATCTGACCCCCCTATGAATGCTGTATAACGAATATCAAAAGATTCTGATGATTGGTTCTGGAGAAAAGATTTTTAAAAATTTTTGCAAATATGCTGACTCAGCATTTTTTCGATTCCCATTACAGAACACCCTAACATAACCGATGGAAATTTTTTTTACCATTCAATTCTACTGGTCCTAAGGATACTTCATACCAAATAACTGCTCTCTATTCCGTTTGGTTTGAGAAATATGGGCGTTTGAAAATATTTCTATTTTTAGCTCCCAGGGTTCCCATGGGGGATGCAGGAATTTTATTTTTTGCATGAGTCAAGTACTTATGACCCAATAATACCACAGACCAAATTTGGTTCAAACTGGACCATCAGTTCACAAAATAGAAATTTTGGGCAGGCCAAAAATCTTACCCTTCCCATGGAGGAAAATGCCAATACTGTCTGCATTTTTTCTTGAAGGAGGCCATACCATAGTTTATTGTCACACAATACTACAGGTATTCCCCAATTTTCAATGGAAACCAATTTCATAAATTCTAGGAAATTTAAGCAAGTGTTGTGATACATTATTAGTAATACTCCAACTGCATAGTTTTCTGATGGTTACAGTCTTTAATTTATTTATTTATTGGGGTTTAACAACATTGTCAACAGCCAGGGTGACCTCATTTCGGACAGTTTTATGGGTTGAGGAAGCCTGAATGGTTGGATAGAACCATCAAGCAGTGGCATGCAACTGTCAGACTTCCCAACATACTAACTCCACACATGTAGGGTTAGCACTGATTGAAGAGAAGTGCACCATCGACGTGCAGTATGCCTTAGTACACAAGGACACCATGCCTCCCCCCCCCCCCAACTCCCCCATGTAGGCAATCAGGATTATGTGCCTTGCCCAAGGACACAACAAAGTTACCTCTGGTGGGGATCGAACTGTGGACCTTTAGGTTTGAAGTTCAATGCCCTAACCACTGAGCCACAGCAAACCCCTACGGTCTGTAATGTGAAGCTGATCAGTTTTATAATGTTGTTTTAGAAGGTACTGAATAATGGCGCCTTTTGCCTTTGCTCACCTTGACCAGCACGTAAACAACGCACATGCAGATATCCCCCAAAGAAAGTTAACAGTTTTGAAATTTCCCCCAACACAGCCCTGTCACTGCATTTTGAATTCCTAGCTTTGTCCTTGGGATATCTGAAGCATATTTGGCCACTTTTTGTTCTTGTATAATTTGTGTATATTTTTTCAGAATTTAAGGAATTTCAGACTTGAGAATATCAAAGTAAATTTTTTCCCTTACTTATATAGCACATTAAGCAAACAAAAGGCCATACTTCAATGATACCTGGTGACATGCTATAGTAATATCAGTTTACATAATATCAGAAAAATTACCTCAGAAAATGTTTTGAATCCATCTGTATCACTTGGATATGTATCTTTCATTGAAAAATCACTGCTCTTCATAAGTCCACAATTCACAAGAGGTTAGAGACAATAACATCAAACCAGACCTGAACTACTACAGAGGTCAATTGACATATTTGAAAATCCTTGAAACTTACAACAATTCTTCCATGAAATTTCCACTACTAATATACCTGTAAACAATATTTATTTTTCACAAACTCTAGAACTAATCCCTTCAAATGGAATGTTAATCTGCTGCATTAAATCCTGAAATATGCACTCCGAAACTGATAAATTTTTCACAACACTGAAAGTTGTGAATATCTGAACAATACTGCCCGAGGTAATATCATGTACAAATTTAGTACAGTCCACTGTGTTACCTGTGGACTGAGCCATGCAGTGCATATATTTAGCTACCCCAATTGTTGTGTTGACAATTACAGCTACAGCTTAAAATATGTGTTATAACTTTGAGTCTAAAATTGTTCTCTGACCGAAGAAAGAGCAGTACAGTTCAATTAACCATTTCTGTTGTAAGGCAACTAAATCTAAACAGTGGGAAAATCAATTCCTTTTAAGATAATATTTAAAAAAAAAATTCTCATATAATAACACCCCGTTAATTAAATAGTCCCTTTTGCGAATGAAAAAAAATTCAGTTAACAGTTTATCCAAAGCTCACAATATCAAAATTTGTTATTTCACTTTTTTCTCCATTTTCTCAGAATTTCAATAAAACCATATCATGTGACCCCCGCATTGGAAGAAGCTCAATGAGGTGTCAGTGTCACATATGGTTTTGTAATTGCCCAGTATAACACTGACACCTCATTATACAGGTGGATGTGGTTGATTATTTATTTATTGGGGTTTAACGACACTTTCAACACTCAGGGTCACATCTTGTCGGACAGTTTTACAGGTGGAGGAACAACAACAGAGAGCCCAAATATTAACCCAGGGATCTGTATTGAACAAACTTTAATCTGAAGATGTTGCATACCAAATATGAAAGCATTCTGACTGGGTGGATCTGAAGAAGATTTTTAAAGATCATTCCCCATGCTGCCCTAAGTTAAAAATTCAGGCTCCTGTATTGAGCCCAAATATGAATCAAGGGGCTTCATTTTAACACATTTGTATCTGACTGCCCTATGGATGCTGTATACCAAATATCAAGATTCCGACCAGTGGTCTGGAGAAATTTGTTTTTAAAATTTTTGCAAATGTGCTGACTCCGCATTTTTTTTACACCATAATGTTAGAACAAGCAATCACCTCAAATTTGACTAAAATTGGTTCAGAGGTTTAGGAGGAGCAGGTGCAAACACCATGCTCATGGACAACGCACACCGGACGACGGACAGCAAGTGATCACTATAGCTCATCCTGACTATCAGTCAGGTGAGCTAACTATATCAATGACTGAAACTCGTCCGAGACGACCCGCATTGTGTCATTGGGCAAGGCATTTTATCCTGGTTGCCTACATGGGGGCACCATGACACCGTGTACTGGCGTACTGTACCGTACGTTGATGGTGCACGTGTCTTCAACTGCTGTAACCTTGCTTGAGCGGAGCTTGAACAGAGTTTGAATGTTGAGGAGCTCACAATTGTTTGTCGATGCTTGGTGGTTCTCTCTGGGTACTCCGGCTTCCTCCACCCATAAAACTGTCACAGTCACGATTAGCCATCGTGCATAAGTATGTGACTTTGAACACCAATAAATAAATAAATAAATAAATAAATAAATAAATAAATAAATAAATAAATAAATAAATAAATAATGACTGAAACTCACATCTGGGTGTTTTGGACTTTGACTGGTTCAGTATTAGAAGCCCATATTGGGCCTTTATTAACCCTTTACCCAATGCACAAGATATCTAAATTTCTTATTTTAAATATATTTATTTCAAATCTTTCACAAAATTTCAACAAAACCATATCATGTGACCTCGTTTGTAAAACTGTTTTTCCTGAACTGCTGAATTTGTATATTACATGGGCAGATGTAGCAATTCATTAGGTACAGGGTTAACTCTTTACTAAATGTAATGGCAAAAAAAACAACAAAAATCAGCCTGCATAATTAATAATGAAAGTGTCAATGACACTGTAGCTTAACTTGACCGTGTGTTGTGTTTGATGAAAAGGATAATGTCCAATGTTTATGAAAGGACTATGAAATACGACAAGAATTGTGATAATTGAGAATATGTTAATTTCTGTTCCCTGTGTGCGATGTTTTCAATAAAAATAATCTGAAGTGCAGACTGTACTAAAGAACTGAGGGGTAGGTTAATGTGGCCCTCACAGTTAATGTATGTCAACGAAAGTTACCAAGTTACAGTGAAATTATTCCAAAATGAGTCATCCTATCAAGTTACAATGAAATCCCTTCATAAATAAATACGGCCTGTAGACTGTGCTAGCGGTTTTCGGGCTTCAGGCCTTTGTAGCCATCATGGCTGACCGATCACAACCAAAAGGGGATGGCCTCATCTAGACATTATGCTGAGTCATCCTACCAACATACAATGAAATCCCTTCATAAATATGACAAGTAGTCTATGCTGAAGGTTTTTGGGTTTTGGGCTCGAGCAGCCGTCACGGTTGAATGAGCACTACCAAAAGGGGACGTTCTCATCTGGACATTATCTGGAATCATCCTACCAAGTTACATTGAAATCCCTTCATAAATACGACCTGGGGACTGTGGTAAAGGTTTTCGGGCTTCGGGCCCCTGTAGCTGTCACACCTGACCAATCACAACCAAAAGGGGATGTTCTCATCTAGACATATGGAGTCATCCTACCAAGTTACAATGAAATCCCTTCATAAATACGACCAGTAGTCTATGCTAAAGGTTTTCGGGTTTTGGGCTCAAGCAGCCATCACTGTTGAAAGATTGTGGCCAAATGGGGAACTTCTCATCTAGCCATCATACAGTCATCCTACCAAGTTACAATTAAATCTCTCCATATTAAATATGACCTGTACACTGTGCTAAAAGTTTTTGGATATCGGGTTTGGGACGCCGTCATGGTTGACAGATCATGACTAAACGGGGATGATCTCAACTAGACATTAAACAGAGTCCTTCTACCTAGTTTTAATGAAATCCCTTCATAAATATGACCTGTAGACTGTGCTAAAGGTTTTCGGGTTTTGGGCTCGGGCAGCCATCACAGTTGACCGATCACGACCAAAAGGGGATGTTCTCATAAGACCTGCATATGAAATTTTGTGGCGATCGGACAAGAACTACAGGGTGTACCTGTGCAAAAGGTAAAATGTGAACAGACTCACAAACTAAGAGACTCACAGACTAACAGACTTCCACATGCGCGATGACAATAGCTTATCTTGACTTTGTGAAGTTAAGCTAAAAATTGTCATTCAAATTTTAATATTATTTTAAAAATTTGTGCTTCCAAAACATAGCTTATAACCCCTCATTAGATCAAGCCTACACTGCTCATGTTAGAGGACTTTCACCCCAGGCATTAGTTACCACATCCTATTTTACCAGTAATGCAGAACTTGTTCACCACAGTAAACAAGCACTATTGTACTTCCTGTGGTTCCCAGGGGATAATAAGCTGTCCCTGCACTCAAATTGAGGGAGACTTCTTCAAAATGTTCAAACTTCATATTTATTTATTTATTGGTGTTTATGGTCACATATTGCTGCACAATGGTTAATCAGAACTGCAACATGGAGATGAAGTCAAGTTTAGTCAATCATTTATACCCATGTTGCCATTTTTTGAGGACTTCCACCTGAAGAATTGGTAACTGTGTCCTATTTTATCAGTAAAACGGAGCTTGTTTAGCACAGTAACCAAGCAGTGCTTCACTTTCTGGGGTTCCCGCAGGGGGTTCAAACTTCATAAAAAAATGTTCAAACTTTTGTACTATAAGAATATTGAAAATGAAAAATATGTTTGTGTCAATTAAACACCACAAACTTCAATAACAACTGTAAATGACAGGCAGGTATGGTGATTAATCAAGTGAAATATTCACTCCTCCCCCTCTAACACTGACACAAGAGAAAACCCTTGAATTCCCCTTCCCACTTATTGACAGTCGGCTACATCACTGGTCAATTAGAGCAGCAATAAAAATCTGATATGGCTTTCTAACTTTTCCAACAAGTCACTGAATGGCTGTTATGTTTCTAGAGTTAAACTAGCCCCTGATTGTTTGCAACTTGAATACATTCAGGAGTAGATCCAAGGGGAGTATACTGGATGCTGAGACACCCCCTCGTTTTTTGTTGCCAAAAAATTGTGCCATTCGAAATGTACTACTAAAAGCATGTTTTTGTTTGAGTCAAATGACCTGACTTTTTGAAAGTGAATTGATTGGTTTGGTGACTTTTTTACTAATACGTCAGATGGCATTAGCTTGTTACTTGTAGCTATATTTATCATTTATAATCGATGATCTGCAAAATCCAAACTCTCTTTGAGTCCCAGATAGGCCTTTTACTTATCACAGCTTATAAATAGCAAATATAACTGAAATTAACAACTAGAGGCTCTAAAGAGCCTGTAATCGCTCACCTGGCAGAACTACATATAAAAATGTGATTTCCCATAGGGTTTCCATGGTAACTATGAGCTGCAATTGTGGCCATGTTTGCAACATGATCAACATTACACGAGAATCATTGATAGAGGGTATCCCAGTCATCAACCATGTGAAGTTTCAGAACATTTGGCCTGTAGTTTCAGAGGAGAAGATTTTTCAAAATCGACCAAGCAGAATCAAAGAATGCCTCTGATAGCCATGTTTTTTCATCCAACAGGAACGAAACAAGGAACAGTTGTAGAGAACCTCTCATAGACCATTCCTGCCAAGTTTGGTTCTTATTGGTTCAGTAGTTCAAGAGAAGATGAAAATGTGATTTTTCATAGGGTTTCTATAGTAACTATAAGCCGCAAGTGTGACCATGTTTGCAACCAAGATCAACATTAAATGACGATTGTTGGTAAAGGGTGTCCCAAGCAACAATCATGTGAAGTTTCAAAACATTTGGCCTTGTGGTTTCAGAGGAGAAGATTTTTTAATATCCACCAACCAGAATCAAAAGAATGCCTCTGGCGACCATGTTTTTCAACCGACAGGAACAAGATGTGGATTGTTTGTAGAGGACCTCCCATAGACCATTTCTGCCAAGTTAGGTTCACACAGGCACAGAAGTTCCAGATAAGAAGGTGAAAATGTAAAAAGTTTACGGACGACGGATGCCAAGTGATGGCAATAGCTTACATGGCCCTTTGAGCCAGATGAGCTAAAAACTTGTATTCACAATTCACAAATATTTGTTAGCAAGACTGTATCAGAGAGTGCACTTTAGAAAGCATTTTTTATAATAAAGAAATGAGCAACTCCCTTTTATACAAACTCCTACCTTTCCAGTTTTTTTCAATTAACATTGTCTGCAACCAGTGCATGGAAAATTAATAAATCAATTTTAACAGTGAGATCTGTCAAAAATTATAAATTTCCAGGTCCAGGGAGAAAAACTTTTACTCCAGGCCTAAACGAAAAGGCCTGATGTAAAAGCCTTCCGCACTTCCTGAATGTGCACCATGTTCAGCTCAATCAGCTAAAGGTGATTTCTACAAAAAAAAATATTTTATGTTTTTTTTTATTTGCTCTGTCACAGTTTACTGGGAGTCTATGAGGATACAAAAAACATTCAACCCCTTCCCCTGACAAGTGGAGGAGCAATATTCTTTGTCACATAATAAGAAATTATCAACTTTTAATTCAAAATGATACATTGACCATTCAATGGAATGAGCACAAGATAGTCCAAAAGCATCCGGCAGTTTTTTTGTGAACTTTTTACAGTAACTGCAAACCATATCACACTTTGTGCATTATTTACTCATTGGTGTTTACAGTCACTTTCAGTATCTATGGCTACATGGATTGCAGCAGAGGTATGAAGTACTGTTTAGGTAATCATTTATACTTATGCTGCACACTTATGCTGCACAGTTCAGGGGACAACCACCCCAGGTATTGGTTACCAGGTCCTATTTTACCAGTCAAGCAGAACTTGTTTACCACAGAAAAGAAGCTTAGCTCTGCTTCCCAGAGACTTCGTGTATTGTAAATCAGTGCTTGTATACTGCCTATCAAAACAAATTTCAACCCCTTGGTTCTCACAAGCAGCTTGGTGAAGGTATAATAAGTGCAAGCATAGAAAGACAGAATTCTTAACTTTAATTTCATTACACTGTCAATTGATAAGCAATGAAAGAAGTGGAATGTTGATAAGTCATTACCTCCCACACTTTTTTATGAATTTACCCTGACAAAGAGATAAACATAACACTCACTTAAACTAAGAACAAAACTTTCTAGTATCCTATAAAGTATAAGTACTTTCACAGAAAGTACAGAAAGAAATACCGGTAACTGTCAGTACCAGTCAATATAAGTCGCACATTATAAGTCCTAGATTAATTCTGGTTCCTAAGAGCTGGTTCAAATGGGTTTGCTTTGTTAAAAATTCTAGAAGAGAACTCTCCAATAAAGTGTGACAAGACAAATATAATTTAATTTTCTTTAACCCTTTCAATGCTGGTGGTATCTTCAATGCCGGAAATTGGAAGAGTCCATATCCATTATTTGGGGGTAGAGCAATTAATATTTTCAACATGCAGCCTTCAGGCTGCACGTTGAAAATATTACCACACACGTTCACATAGTAGCCATCCTACGTAATGAAATTATGACGTATCATGTTCCTGGACTGGAAAAGCGGCCTCTCGTGTTGAAAGAGTTAATGATATTTGATTTGCTTGCATTTGCTTGGTCGAAGTATGTTTTTCATAACACTGTGAAAGTTTTTCCTATCATATGCATGCTTTTACTTTTTCTCTGTTGATTTGTTAAACAAGAGGCTGTGAAGAGCCTGTAATCTCTCACCTGGCAGAACTACATATCCCTCAGTTATTCTAATCAAAATCAAAGAATGCAGCTGGCTGCCATACTCCTTCATCTGCGTGATACAGAATGATGACAGTTCTCAGAGGACTTTCCATACATTATTTGTGTCAAGTTTGGTTCACACTGGCCAAGTAGTTTCAGATAAGAAGATAAAAATGTGATTTCCCATAGGGTTTCCATTGTAACTATGAGCTGCAATTGTGGCCATGCTTGCAACCCGATCAACATTACATGAGGACCATTGATAGAGGGTGTCCCAGTCATCAATCATGTGAAGTTTCAGAGAAGATTTTTCAAAATCGACCAATCAGAATCAAAGAATGCCTCTGGCGGCCATGTTTTTCATCCAACAGGAACAAATGAGGAACAGTTGTAGAGAACCTCTCATAGGCCATTCCGGCCAAGTTTGGTTTACATTGGCAAAGTAAGAAGATGAAAATGCAATTTCCCATATGGTTTCTATGATAACAACAATTGCGACCATGTTTGCAACCCAATGAACATCAACGTGGGAAAATGGTGGCAATGTGTACTAAGGCGTACTGCACATCGATGGTACACTTGTCTTTAACCAATGCTAACTTTACTTGTGTGGAGTTAGTACGTTGGGGAGTCTGGCAGTACCTCGCTGTTGCTCGGTGATTCTCTCCTGGTTCTCTGGCTTCCACCACCCGTAAAACTGTCTGACATGAGGTGATCCTGGCTGTTGAAAAGTGGAGTTAAACCCCAATAAATAAATAAATTATCTATGGCTAAAAAAAATAGAGCCATCATTTTTTTTAAGATGGTCATGCTGATATCTCGAGCCTAGTATGACACTGGAACCTTTGATAATCAAGAAGAAACTCATTGGAAGGTCAAAATATGTGACAAGGTCTTTCGAGTCACCCTTTGGTTATTGCCTGTATATTGCAGAGATATTAGTAATTACAATTTAGACCCTCTGAAGCATTCCTAAATTATTTATTTATTTATTTATTGGTGTTTAAGGTCACATACTTCTGCACAATGGCTGATCATGATCATAACATGGGAGATAAAGTCAAGGTCAGTCAATTGTTTATACCTCATGTTGCCCATTTTAGAGTACACACACCCCAAGCATTAGTGACTGGGTCCTATTTTACAAGTGAAACAGAGCTTGTTTTCCACAGTAAACAACCACAGCTTCACTTCCCATGGGTGAATGCATTCCTAAAGTTCCTATGTAAATTTAAATGTCCAAAAAGTGAGCAAGACCAAAAATTTTGAAGGAAGGACACACTTGCATGTCAGACATACTGACCGAGACCCAATATAAGGTTTCAAATATGTTTCAACTACAATTTGTTTTTTGCATGAAACTCTTCAAATAAAGTACACAACCATGTATTTCTGATTTCTTCAATATCCATTCCTTTATAGAACACATTTAACCCTTTACCCAACATGAAAAACAGATTCCCCAATAACTAAATATTTTCATTTTTTGCATCAAAAACATAGCTTTTGACCCATAATTGGAATGAGCTCAACAAGCTCATTCTAATGAGGGGTCATAAGCTATGTTTTTGAGACAGAAAATAAAAAAATAATGAAAATTTAAAGGTGATTTTTGTGAATAGCACTGGCCAGTTTTGAACGTTACGTTGGGTAAAGGGTTAATGGTGTGTTCAAAAGTTATTGCTGGTTTTTGAAATTTTTTATCTGATTTCTGAATGAAAATCTTTGCATGTTTACAAAAACTCATTTCTGATTTCTTTAAAGATATTTTTACTCCTCAAAATAAGTCTCCATAAATTCTCTTCCTATATAGTAGTTAACTTCAGAATCTTTCTATCATTTTCACACAGACTTTACTGATCTAAGTAAATTCTGTTTGTCTAGTTCAATAACAACTTTGCCAGTGAAAATTATTCAGTTAAAGGAGTATTCAATTAACAGAAGTGTGGTCTTTCCCATATATTTTTGTGATGATCTGCGCATTTATTCTGTTATATCTTGTTTAACAGACCTCAAGGGGAGCTCTGTCAACAAGATATAATACACTAAATGCTAACATTGGGGGCACTCTGGTTGAATATATTTCTAAACCTACAGAATGTTTGGTTATTTATTTATTGGTATTTAAGGTCACATATTTTTGCACAATGGCTAATCATGACCACAACATGAGTATCAACTTAAGACCAGGGATGAGCGTTAATAAGCCATGTTGCCCATTTTAGAAAGGGGTTGCACCTCCCAAGCACTGATGACTGGGTCCTATTTTACCAGTAAAAAAAGAGCCTGTTTACCGCAGTGAACAGGCACTGCTTCACTTCCTGGGGTTCCCGCAGGGGGAATCTTTGGTTATCAGTGTAATTCTCTGAGAGATTTTTTATTCATTCAACAGGGGGTTAATTACTCTAAAACCAAAATGCCATTAACAGGTCATATTTGTACAGTAACAAAGGTAAATGGCTTGGTGCTTGGAAGTTAAATGCAATTTACAGGGTTATTCTAAAAAGAATATCCAATTAAGTGGGCTTCCAATTAAGGGATATCCAATTAAGTGGGCTTCACTGTACCTCTTTTGATCAACATGAGCCATGCAACTATAAAAATATATTTTGCAAAGATTTTGCAAGACTTTCTCCAAGACAATTTGGTTTTCAAACCCTGCACATGTCTGGTTCAAGGATAAAACAAAATTTTTAGTTTCAATTTGTGTTAGGCAAAGACACTGATCTCTATACAAATGGATTGCTGGAAAGCAACAACTTACGCACAATCTCGCCAAAGGGAGATCGTGTTTGGTGAGATTGTGCATTAGTTGTTGGTATTCATTTTGGCAGACATCATGTCAAGACGTAAACAACATGACTTGTGTAGTAAAAACAGAGGAAGTGGAAAAGCATTACAACTTTTCTTCCTATTGGTTACAACCATGTGGCATAACCTGCCAACAGGTTACAATGTAAGGTCATTATTTCCAAGCCTGACCCCCTAAGTTGGCATCAAGTGAATCAACGCTATACCTCCTCCCAATCCATGACATTTGATGATGTGAAAGCTGTTATGCTGCAGCGTAACAGCCTTCACTTCATCAATTGCCATGGCATTTTCTTTACAAATAACACTAAATCAATTTTCCAACCTCGGCACTTGTTTTATTTCAATATTACTAAAATATGTTGTAAATAGACCATTCGCATCGGCACGAAAAATGTGCACATCATCAACATATTTATTCTCTACATGCATCAAAGTACATTCTTTAAAAAGCGGTTGGCAATTGTGAAACATCAGTACAGCGAGCAACTTCCACCACTCTCATGGTGGTAGCGATGGAGACACTTTTCAGTTTGTGACCAATGAGCATTCCAGCAATCCAGTTGAAAAGAAATCAGTGGGCAAAGGCAAAAAATGTTTTCTGTTACTTCCTCAAACTACTTTTGATCCCTAATGTAGTGACGTTATTTTTTATGATCTATATTTCCAGTGCAATTAAAATTCCAGTGGAGCTTATTCACTTTCATTAACAAATATCATTCAGTGTCTGTATGCCTTGTTGACAAGAATTTCACGTCTCACTTGACAAATATTCGACAACATGACCAGTCATGTAGAACCTCTCCCCACATCAAATAATAGAAAAATCCAGATATTTCACCTGGGTACATGAGAAAATTCACATGCACTATTTTATTTGCATAATAACAGAAGGGAACATATTATTAGCATTCGATATAGAAAATTATGTGTTATTTTTTTTTCTGCAAGCTCCAGTTTTATTTAACATTTAAAATTAAGTCACATAACATTAAGGATTTCATGCAGAAAAGTTTTAATTTTAGCAAGTTAATATGCTGTCAAAAATCAGACTGATTGAGGAAGAGGCTGGGCATTTGAGAAAATTCTGCACTTGAAAAACAAGACATCTGATCAAAATTTTTTTTGGATAAACACAAGAAAGTTCTCTTTTACTTTAAGCGGCAACCAATTTATTATTTACCAATATGTTCATTATTTAATGCTCTTATAACAGGAGGTAGACATCCTCCCAAACACTTGACCTTTTGGTCTGCATAATTGCTTTTGCATACTAACACCCAAGCAATCTTTCTGCCAAAGTTCTTTTGCATCCTTCAATAACTGATTTATTGGAGAGACACCCTCACTTCTGTGCCATGCTTTTTCATCAAACCAGACATGGCACTGATAAATTCATGGCCAGGATCAACTTGTAATATTTTAGGCCATCACATATGTCAAAATATACATTAAAAAGCAATAGTAACTTCAGTGGAATTTTCAGTTATTAAAGCTTCCGCTTTTTAACTGGTTGAGGACTAAATTATTTTTGGTGATAGAATTTGTTATTCAAAACTTGTTTTATTACAAATTACTGTAAAGTGCCCACAGGCCCTCTCCAATAATTTGTAATAAAACAAATTTATATAAACAAAATATTATTTGTGTTTGACTGAATATGAAATATAAGCAAGGAAAGTGTTGGCTTTTGCTCTGGTATCCTCATTTTTTGAAAGCCCTGATAGTGGCTTCTAGCACTCAACCAGTTAATAACGACTAACAATTTTTAGATCTGCTTGGTGTGCCATATTCGGAATAGGTATATTGATTTTAGGCCTCAGAATGCATTTTGGAGTTGGCATATATATTTGCCACAAGGCCTGTTTTTTCAACCATTGTCCAGCAGTGGACTCTTGATACTTTGGCTGCTTCAGCTAATTTGTTAATAGCAGTCATTTCTTTAAAATATCCTTTAGGTCTGTAGTAAATACGAGCAAGTTTAACATTCATTATTATATATATGATGATTAAAAAGGGTGGTGTTTTAAAAAAAACATAATAATTTACTCGATCATGTAACAATAAAAGGAAAACTTGGTGTTCTCCTGTATGTAATTGACAGGTCAAATTTGTACTGAAGCCATGGTAAATGGTTTGGTATTTGTAAGTTATATGCAATTTACAGGTTATTCAATTCTAAAATAGACAATTTAATTAAGTGGGCAAAACAGTATTTCACTAGCTGACCATAAGTTGTCAATTATGAACTACAGAATTAGGATTTCCAAAAGGACAGTCGACCAGTGAACAATGATCCACAATCAAAAAATATCTGTTTTCATAAAAAAGGTAATACAACAAGAAGTAGGTTCTTTCTGTACACTGTAAGACACCATTATTGTGGTGGACAAATTAATTGTCTTGACACTCTGCTTCAACTTTTACCTTTTACCTAACTGAATGGTAAAATCTGACCAACCAAAAAACCCACAACATTTCATCTTCTACTTGTGCTGATAAAGGTTTAAGATGATAAAGTCTGCAAGAAATGGTTGGAGTCCCAAATTAGCTGTATACTTATGTGTTTATTTGAGTGAGTAAGTGGAAATGGAGGGGGTGGGGTCATAAGCTCTGCCTTATGAAAGTTTTCAGTTATTTAGGACAAATGTTGGTGTCATCTGTGTTTACACTTGTGGCAAGTAAAGAGTTAACCCTTTACCCATCACAAATAATATCAAAACTTGTTATTTTAATTATTTTTTTTCTTCAAATTTTTCAAACAGTTTCAACAAAACCATATCATGTGACCCATAAATGGAGCAAGCTAGTCAAGAATGTTCTAATATGGGGTTACATGAAATGGTTTTGTTAAAACATTTTGGAAAAAAAAATGTGTAACTGATCAATTTGTAAATTATGTGGGCAGATTTAGTCGATTTATTAAGAAAAGGGTTAAAATGATTGAGTCTGCCTTTGTTCAACTTTATCATTTCCATAAGAAATAGTTCACAGGGAGAGACACAAGCCCTAGTATTATTATATAGCATGTCAAACTTGTTTCCAGCCCCTGTTTCAATATGCAGTCTACTTATTTTATTTTGCTGCAATGGTACCACTTTTGATAATAGGACAAAGCCAGATATCAGAAACAAGGTGGTAAGAAAAGAAAGCAGATAACACCAATTTTCTATCAAAGTAAAGAGATCAAATATCACATTATTCTCATATATAATAACCTTTACATTATAATCATCCAATGGAATGTTCAATTACTGATAAAGTATACTCTGGAATGCAATATTATATGTCAATTATAAAATGTTGACCCTTAGGTCCAAATACAGCCACAAACGGCCCCTTCTATATTGTGCTAAAAAAGTTGTCCCAAGTGTATTCTTCCTTGATGACTCTTCTGGAAGGACGCATTTATCTTGACAGTGAGTTTACAACATTGTTGGCTGCCTGTACAACAATAATGTAAAACACTGCTAAGTCATCTGCAGCTGTGTACATGTATATACATACAGCAGTTATTAATGTAAAATCAATCGGAGGACTTAATGGTTAATCTAGGTAACCGTTTGAAGGTTGTTTGAGAGAGATAAACATTAATGCCAGGAAGCCTTAAGTCATGCCCAGTTGTCTTGAATGTTGGATAGCAGGTACAGTGAAATGTCTTGGTTCACATATAAATGGTGAAGAAGATACAAAGTTTCAGAATAAAAGTGAGAAGTTGTTTCTAGTTTTATACAGTGCCTTCTACCTGAAGAGTTAGTTGATACTAGAAACAACTTCTTGGAAATAGGTCTTATTTCTAAGGCTTCTTGGTGTAAAACTGTTATACACTGTTTACTATAACAAAACTTCCAAACCATTCAACAATGCACTGAATTCAACTACACAATATCATTGGAGAGCATCCAATGTCCAGAAAGTGAACACGATAATTTTACTTCTTCTTGCAAACTATACTTAAGGCAGACCAGAGAAATTTATTTTTACTATAGCTGCTTCCATATGTTGCTTCTGAACATGAAAGGCTTTTATCAATTACCATAACTTTGCCCCTGCTCACACACTAGGCAAGTAATAGGCAAGTAATATAAGCATTTACCTTCTGTGAGGTTTCTATAGAATAACAAAAATCAAGTTCCGATGAAATAAAACCACAGAACCAAACAATATGTTCCAACTACTTTTGATACCATCTGGCCTGCAATGAGCTCACAATGGTACTAGCTCAAAGACCATATTCAAATAATGTGTTTTAAACAACATTTTGCAAGACAATGACATATGAAAACATTTTACCTGTGTTTATACATCAACTTAGATCATTCCATTTTCCCATAATAGCTTTAAAATTCAAGATAACTCTGACAAACTTTGTGCTAATTGAATAGGTGTCCTAATTGCACAACCATCAGAAAGAAGTCCATCCAGAGAATTGTCAAACTACCTTAGCAGTGGTTTCTGAATAAGCCCTTGATGGCAATGTTGGCAGCCAGGACTTGGGTAGAAATAATTGATAACAGACCTGTGCAAATTAATATTTATTTTATTCATTTATTGGGGTTTAACAACACTTTTGACACCCAAGGCATCCCTCATGTCAGACAGTTTTATGGGTGGAGGAAGCTGGAGTGACCAGACAGAACCAGAGGACTGGTAAGGAACTGTCAGACTCCCCAATGTACTAACTCCACAAGAGCAGAGTTCACATTGGTTGAAGACAAGCACACTATCGATGTGCAGTATGCCTTGGTGCACAGCGCCATCATGCCCGCATGTGGGCAATCAGGATTAAGTGCCTTGCCCAAGGACACAATGCAGTTGCCACAGGCGGGGATGGAACTGTGAGCCTTTTGGTTTGAAGACCAATGCTGTAACCACTGAGGCACTGTACTCCCTCAAGTTTGCACTAAACATATCCATGCATACTTTCATTTACACATGCAAAGAAGAAACAAATATTTGAATACCACTCTCAAAGTTTTGTATGAATATTTGAACCCTAAAATCTGCTCTTTGCTTCAGCACAAATATCACCTAGTGTTAGAGAAGATTTGTGCAACCAAGAATATTGCAGGGTAATATCTTGGAGTTTTTTTTCAATTAACCCTCTGCAAACTGATGTCAAAGTGCCAAGGGTTTCAGCAGAAATTTAACCAATTATGCCTTCTTTCACAGAGCTCCCTGAGCTCTGTCAAAGAAGACATCATGAGATAAATTCTTGGTCTCACCTGGGAAAAATCAAGTAGTCAGAGAAAAATTGTTATACTACCACAGAGCAGAGAGTTAAGTTGTTAATACTCTGATGGAAAATTTGATCCAAGCATTTCACAGCACTTCACTGCCTTAGTCCTATAACACTAAGTATTATTATTATAATGCAGATCAGCATTCTGGGAAGAGTTGACAAATGTACACAGATAGTACTTTCTTGAAACTTGATACTAATGTGAGGTCTTGAAATGAGGCAAACACAAATGGATTATACTATATACAATGAGGCAAACAAGACAAGACCAAAGCCAAGGGGCTTTGTGCCGTTCAAACAACCATACTTTTTATCCTGTAAGTGTAACAAACATTCATGTGCAAGTCTATTAGTTTCTGTCACCAATTATCATGGAGAGAAAGATAACCCTTTTAACAAGCACCCAAGGTTTGATGTTTATTAAAACGATTATCTTCTGTGTAATAACTGGTGACTGCTCCATAAACTGATCACTTCTAATTGCTCAGAGTAATCCAAGCATTCTTGGGCAGTATATTGTTGCAGTGATGCCAAATTTTTGACAATCACACATCCTTCAAAAGTAACCCAAATGATGCCTTCCCCATTATGTTGGGTATAATATTGATTATGCCCAATTTGTGCAGGCCTATGCCAGATGATAAGATTTACAGGTTGTGTAAATTAAATATTGAAAAATGATCTAGGCCATTAAGTGCTGGGTGACAAATTGGAGCACATTATCTCTAAGGGGTCAAAGCCCAAAGAAATGAGAGAAACATTTGAGGGACTGACTGCCTTTTCTCTTCTATATCAGTATACACTCCCTTCAGACAGAACTGTTGTGATTACTGTATCAACATGGAAAGCCAACACTGGGCAAATGGAACTTGTCTTTAAGGTTTCATGTGATATCTTATCTCAATAATTTTCAGCAGTAATTTCCACATGAAGAAATCTAAGCAATTTAACTATTCACATGAAATAATGGCACGATCTGTCAGTGCTGTGTGAAAAAGTACACTGCACATATTTCAGCGGGTTTTTTTCACTTTTTTTTCGAATGCATTTTACCCCCATGGCATGGCTTTTCAAACTCGTTCAAATGAAACAATAAAAAATTTGGAACAAAAAACATGTAACTTTTTAAAGTTATTCGCTCTCAAATATATCATAAATCAACAACCCTTGCATAGGCTTGCAGTCATGCATCTGCATCCCCGCTAAGTTAATCCCATTACAGGGTTCCTGCCAGGGGTGTAGGAAGTATTTGCAACTGGAGGGAGGGGAGGAGGGGGGGTATGGTGAAAGCAGGGCATGCACACACTAATATATATTATTGGTGGCCACAGTGCTACTTTTGGGCCTAACACACTCACCTACACTGAGAAAAATGAACATTTTGTTCTCAATACAGTGGAACCCTGTTAACTGAATAGCCACATTGCCAATGAAAATTATTCAATTACCAGGAGTATTCAATTAACGGGGATTGTGTCACTTTCCTGTATTCTAGAGATAAACTTAGCATTTATTCTATTATATCTTGTGTAACAGAGCTCCATGAAATCTGTCAAACAAGATATAATAGATTAAATGTCTGTATTGTATGTACTGTGGCCAAATAGGTCCATAAACAAAGGAAAACTGGGGAGAGTCAGGGTAACTTCTCGACAGGTTACAATATTTTTTATTCAATTAACAGGCGTTTACTCTATACCCAAGATTCAATTAACAGGTCAAATTTGTACTGGAGGTATGATAAATGGTTTCGTGTTGGGAAATTATATTCAATTAACAGGGTTATTCAGTTAAGAGATATCCAATTAAGTGGGCTCCACTGTGTTGAACAAATTTTAATTTGTGAAATACTGACTCAAAAATATGCACTTCTTTCTTCTTCAAAGGTCAAAGAAGAGATAAATCATACAAGAAAGAGAGAACAACAGTTGACCAACATTTGTCCTCTCCCCTTATACAGGCACTGATTTTCTGGGACATTTAATTATTTATTGGTGTTTAAGGTCACTTTCAGCATCTTTGGCTGTCTTATGACCACATCATAGGGATGAAGTCAAGTTTGGCCAATCGTTTATACCTCTGCTGCCCGCTGTAGATGAATTCCAACCCAGGCATTGGTAAAGTGGATTTTATTTACCACAGTTAACAAGAATGGCGCAGGTAGAGTATCATGGTGTAAAAGTAATATTGTAATGGTAAAGAAGTTGTCTCACACAACTATTTTCTGGAAAAAGTTGGGAGGGAGGTGGGGGAGGGGGCAGGAGATGTGCCCTCTGTGTCCCCCGGTTCCAACATCCCAGGTTCCTGCAGTTGATTAAGTAGTCAATTTAACGAGTTTCCAGGACCTTCCTGGTATATTTTCAAGGAGACAGAAATGAGAAAGAATTTTCAAGTATGTTCTGAGGCAATCATATCTGCAAGCTGCTGCATGATTTTCATTCTATTGGGTAGACATTCCATTAGGGCAGATCCGTTCCAACAATAATCATCACGCTGTAAAGTGACCTGAATATTGCTGTGACGAATTTCCCCTGATCTCTAGATAGCTCATTTTTCAAGGGGTTTCGAGGGAGATTCCAATAATATTTAGGAACTTTCCAAGTCGTGGTCACGCGATTTCAAGATGTAGAATAACTGGTTGAGGGCAAGATTATTTTTAGTGGTCTGAATTTATTCAAAATTTGTTTTATTACAAATTATTGGAGAGTGCCCACAAGTAATCTACAATAATTTGTAATAGAACAAGTTTATATGAACAAAATATTATTTGCGTCTGACTGAACATGAAACATGATCAAGAAAAGCATAGGGTTTTGCTCTAGTACCCTCATTGTTTTTAATTGAAAGCCCTGAGAGTGGCTTCTTGCATTCAACCAGTTAAAGTAATTTCCATGATATTTCAGATTTTCAGAAATGTTTCAGAGCTATGAAAAACACAACTCAAAGCTTTTAACTCTTTACCTAATATAATAGCAATATACACTTAGCACTATTCACAAAAGTTACCATTCAAATTTTATTAATTTTTCAACTTTAGTCTCCAAAACATAGATTATTCCCTTCACTGCAACATGCTTTGTTAAGCCAATTTCAATATGGGGTCATACGCTGTGTTTTAGATGCAAATTATGAATATTTTTAGTAATTCAAAACAGTTTTTATCTAGTTCCTAGTCATGTTAGGTAAATGGTAAAAGGCTCTCAATGAGTGATGAGAGATTTAAGTAATTTAGTGCTGGAATGCTCAAATATTAATCCTAATTTTAATGGTCATGTGATCTCCCCCTCGGCTGTTGTGAGGAACCTGGGATATTTCATGGATGTGAATCTAGCTGGTGACATTTCACACAGGTATCCCATAGCTCATACCACCATCTAAGTAATATCAGCAGGGTTCATTCCATTGTGGATGGGATTTGGAGCAAAACTATTAGTTTAAGCACTTGTCACAAGCAGATTAGATTACTGTAACTCTCTGTTATTTGGCTGCAAACAGTCCAACATTAAGAAGCTGCAACTTATTCAGAATTGTGCATTATTACCACCAAACAATGGAAATCATGACATATTACCCCCCCCCCAAACCCCCTCCCCCCCCCCCCCCTTCTCTCTCATTTACACTGGCTGCTAGTTGAAGAAAGGATAGACTATAAGATGCTCCTTCTGGCATTCAAAGCCCTGAACAGTCTGGCTCCTGATTATCTGAGCAGTCTGGTACAAAGGTATGTACCATCTCGATTCATCCATTCAACAACTTCAAGCTCCCTGTTATACAAACCAGATGGCCTTGCAGAATGTTGGAAACTATTATGTGGACAAGTCACATTAATACAGCAGAAACCTTATAGATTGAATAATCACATCGTGGCCATCATGCATCTTCAGGCAGCCTTTCCAAAACACCAGCAGCCTGGAGGCCCCCCATGTCTTTGCCCAATTTCTACAACAGCTCTTTCCTGCAGACATATCATCTGCAATAACATAATCGCAGGAACATGTAACAGTTCATATCAATAAAATGCAGTTTATTATAATTTGGCTTTGTTCTTCTCTGCAGAGTGTAAAAGGAACTATTTCAATCATGAAAGCTACAAACACCTATTATTTCAGCAAATTCTCAAATAAAACAAGCAAATATACTGCTCTGTACAACATAGACTTTTCATGTTTTTCTCCACCTTGGAAACAAAGACTGTTTTCTTTAATATTTGACTTGAAATTTGTGTTCACAGAAATGATTCAAACCTGTCATGAAACTTACTCTCTGAAACCAGCAAATAACATTCCAATAAGGCCCAAAGATGTGATTTTGGGGAACAATAAAATTTTGCTTAAAAATATGTGACTGTTGTATTAGAATTTCCCCAAGATACTTGACCCTTGTATGCAAACAGTTGAAATAACACCCAGGCTTCCTGCTGACAAGGACAGATAAAATTCCTAGGCTATTCATGGCCATTTCTTGGCAGCTTTCAGCATTTTCAAAGCCTCACATTTATTTATTTATTTATTTACTGGTGTTTAAGGTCACATATTTATGCATAATAGCTAATCATGACCACAAAATGGATATAAAGTTAGGCCCTGCCAATCGTTTATACACACATTGGATCAGATCACAAATTTTAAGAAATATTCCATTAATTGGGGTAACTGAAGAAAATAGATGATTCTGGATATGCAAATAGTAACTGTTGACACATAAACTATTGAATCATTCTTCAATCTTTTTATTTCAATGAAGAAACCCTGAGTAACCAAAGAGCTGTCAAGCATTGTACCCTCCTCTCACAGGAAAGCATGTATTAGTTCGTTCACATCAACAATGATTGATCATAGGCCAGTGCAGTAAAATGTTTAATGAATAACCAATTATCAAAAACAGACGAGAGCTAGTGGTTACCAGAAGAGTTAGTCCAAGAAAGAAAATCCCCCCCCCCCCCCCTCTGCGCATCAAAGATCCTGTACCAGCCACACGCCCCTGCATTACTGTTATTATATTAGGATCTTCTACCAGTCAGTTCTCTTCCATTAGTAGCCACTGATCCCTCTCATCACATCAATGTTGTGTCCCAAAAGTCACCATTGTTATTGACTGAAGAGAGCTGTCTCTGTTAGTCATCAGGCAGACACTAATCTGAGTCCTGACCATAAGTGGAAATCACCACAGTCCACGCCTGGAAATTTCCCTGGTTATATATTAATTCTTTACACAATCAAAATAGATTACACTTGCAAAACATTTCTTTCCTTTAATTCACCAATTTCAGTGCAGCAACATGATGTCCAATCTGCCACTTGCATGGAACATTGTTCAGAAAAGAAATCATGAATTCTTTTTAGAAGCAAGAGCATTTTAATGCATGTGATAAATAAATAATGTATATGGGTTTTTTATTATTTAATTTTTTTTTTTAAAATCAAATGCATGTTTCTACACTCCAAAGTTATTTATTTCCAATGCATTTTTTGCTAAAAATCAGTCCATTCAATTCCTGTCCTAATCTTATCTGGAGCATGAAGAAAAGATCTATGATTTGGGCAAAAGTGTTAGCATGTTTTCAGGTCACATGTTGCTTACTCTGCTTCCCCTGCCATAACAAGGGTTTGACTTGTGTATCTCCGAGAGAAAAAAATTCCAGAACTTTCAAGGATATTTTAAAAACATTTCATGCATTTTCCAGGGCCTACACCTGGAATTATTTGAATCACCTCTGACTGATGTTAATAAAACACACTACATATAAGCTGAAATGAGATGTAGATTTTCTGTCACTTTCTACATTTGCTGATTTATAATTCAAACCCTTGACATCATTTCTTGGGATGCTATGTGAGAGAGCTTCCCAAGAAATGACATGACCTGAGATAGTGTCAAAAGTTTCTTTTTGGTTACAGAAACTCATAAAACACATATTTGACACAACTATAAGCAAAATCTGTCACCAAACCAGGCTAAGGAATATGTTTTTAACCCTTTGAACTCCAATGGTATCTTCCATGCCAGTTCAATGGCAGCAATTAGAAGAGTCCATATTCATTATTTCAGGTAGAACAATCAGTATTTTTAACGTGCAGCCTCGGGCTGCACATTGAAAATACTGATTGGTCTATCCCACAATCTTTACTGAACAACCATCCTATATAATGACATTATGCCATATCATGTTCCTGGTCAGAAAAGCGGAGGGGTTCAAAGGGTTAAGACCTTTGCAAGACTTTTTCCCAAAATTTTCAATTTTTTCAAGAACTTTCAAGATCATGGAATTTTAATTTTGAAATTCAAACTCTTTCCAGAATCTATACAAACCCTTATACTTTTCTTATTGATCATACCCAACAGCATTCAACTCTACAAAATCCAATTAGTGTAAAACTGCCTGAATCTAGTTTCTGAAAGAAGGTCATATTGAAAGAATTACACTTGGATATAGAAGATGGCTGAAATTAATAAACTGTGAAAATATTTTTGGAGAGAAAATTGATCAAAATACCTTAGAACTCCTCAGTGTCTGCTGTATTCTCTTTACATTTCTTTTCTTACTTCTCAACGTTCCTGGCATTTCAACCATCAGGTTTTAAAAATGCTTAGAATTTTTTTTTTTTTTTTCTCAGTTTAAAAAAAAAACTGCATGAGAAAAAGTTCCAACATGAAATCAAAATGCTTTAAGCTGAAAGAATCCCAAGCTTGCCTGTTCAGATAATGTTTCTGTCATGTGAGAGTCAGACCAGAACAACACAACACCATGTTATCCAGATATACCATAACAAGTGAAATTGATTGTCTCGGTTCATCAATGCAGACATTCAATCTTTTGGTATTAAAACAATAATGCAAGAACTTTTCATCAACCAACAGAAAGTTTAAAGAGTGTGTTATGGATTTATTAAAAAAAAAATACATCAAATGATCAATTTTTAAGAGATGACTTTATATGGTGTATCTTTAAAATGCAAAGGTTTCTGAAACAACTGTACCACTGATAGAGGGGGTCAACTTTCCTTGGCCTTGTCTGTTACAGAATAAAACAATAACAACTTCAAGACTAATTGGCTTAGTTCCTGTTTGAAAAGAGTGGACTCTTATTACATGAAGACTAGCTCATGCACTGCTTTTATGTTTGTAAAGTACATACCCATTTTCAGTGATAAACTTCCATGACCATTTTCGAGATTTTTACATTACTTATTTCTATATTATCATAGCTTATTACCTTTTAAACAGCCTTATTTAACGCTTCTTAAAAATAGCCAATACTGGTAAACCTTTACCTAATGAGTCAACTGCATTGGATGCATCCGCCCACAAAATATACAAATTCCGCAGTTAGAATAAAAAAAATTCAACAAAACCATTTCATGTGACCCCTCATGGGAATAAGCTCATTCCAATGAGGGGGTCATATGACATGATTTTGGTGACATTTTTTTTTTAAATTTGAAAAAAGAATTTTCAAAATAATAAATGTTGATATCGTCTGCATTAGGTGAACTGTTATGGTCTATGTACACAAAGCCTCATTAAAATTTTATTTTCTCCAATTTCTGTCTTTAAAAAAATAAGCTTATGACCACTCATGGGAACCAGCACATTTGAGCTCAAATGCTATGATGTAGTATATATGCTGTTTTCGAAGAAATGTGAAATTTTACTTTTTTTATGAGACAATATTGAAAGTGTTTTTTTCTTACAAGCTGTGTGAGGTAAAAGGATTAATTTATAAATTTAGGGTGGGGAAAATACTGTGGTAGTAGAAATAAACCTGTACATTAACCCTCTGCATACTGGGGTCTTACATCACTTAGAGAGAAAAATATCCATGATTTTTAAGGAGGATTTTACTAGAGAATTTTCAAGCACTGTCCAGGGCCTTTCTCTTAAAAACTAGTTTCATCATCTCTGACGTTTGTAAAGATAACAACTAATATATTTTATACCTGTGTGCCAAAACAATAATACCTGCCCCAATATTGATTCCTAGGATGCTCTCTTGGAGAACTTCCCAAGGATCAGTTTTGGGGCAGGGATTGTTTCAGAGAATAAAAATGTAATTTCTGTCACAACAAAAAAACACCCACTAAGGTTTAAAAAAAAACAGTGTCATTCAATATGACTACAAAATCGGGAGACTCGAAACTTATTACTTTTTTTGATTGGTGTGTGAAACTGAAATTTGAAAGCACAACTAGAGATTCAAAACAACTTTATTTTAAGATTAAATGAGTTTATTTTTAAAATTATGAACTTTCTGTATATTCTGTGTGTGCCAACACAGAGCGCAGAACGACTCTCAATCCATACTCATTATATGCCCCACCCCCCCACCCCCCCAAAATAATAATAAACACCTCCCTCCTTTACTCATTTGAAGCAAAAATGCCTGAGAATCAATTAATTTATTTTGTGTGACCTAATGCTGCAGTTTATATAAACGTATTTTTGCTAAGCAACTACCTGAACATATTTTTCCAAGGAGTTTCCATGACTATTACCCACAAAGTCCAATAACCTCTACGAACCATGTCCAACTCGGAAATTTCCAGTTTATTGAATACAAGTTAGGCAACCTGGTAAAATTTACTTGTTATGTCCCTAAATTTCTACTTGACTGGAAATTAATTCTAAATACGGATACCGTCCGCTAGGGGCGAAGTACCAAATCAATTTTTGTATCCTGTCACAAACAAACTTTGCATGAACAGGAAAAAAGGTTACTTTGACACTTAATTAGAAACACTCATTTATGTAATGTTTGCAGGCTCTAATAGACCTTCACACACTTTCTGGAGGCTTTGATAACTCAATGAATAATTACCCATCGCATTGCAGTGAAGTGATAGAAAATCACCTCTTTTTTCAGAATTTGAGAATGATGTATGACCCTTTTTTTTTCACTTCTCTGCTTGTGCTAAGTAACTATGACTACTGAGGTGGGTGTTATTTTTTGAAAATAGTGGTGGTTTTACGCATGTGACAGAATATTAAAACATTTTTGCACTGTTTTTTCACTATTCAAAAGCATTTCATGTACACCACAATTTCTTTTTAACCAAAATAGCAGCATACGGTTACTAGAAATATTTCCATTTAAGCCATTGTATGGTTCTAGTGATACAATCATCATAACCATACAGACTGGAACAAGAGCACCATCTAGCATTGCATAATATGCCCAGCGAGCTTTTTTGAATTGTACATAACTATGGTTTTGGTCCAGGGTAGGGCTGGGCGGTTTTGAAATTTGCATTTCGGTTCGGTTTCGGTTTCGGTTTTGTACAAAAACTCGGTTTTCGGTTTTTCATAATATATTGTAGAAATCCACATTTTAGAGGGTAATGTACACATAAAATCCGTCTGTATTTGTCATCCAAGTCATGAGGCTCATATAGCGAGTTGAGTCATTCGGGTTAATCAGTGTTCACCACTCTTCTCAGCAAATGGACATAATGTGTTGGGCTGCTGTAGTGGGCAACAGTGGTGGAGCGGTGGAGCCATGAGGTATCTAGGGAGACCAGCCCCCCCCCCCCATCCTCCACTCAAAATCCCACTTGCTTCTCCAATCCCCAAATTTGAAAAAAATATTTTTGATTTCCTGCCCTCAGTACAAGTACAGTACCCTCAGTCCTGAGATTCCCCCCCCCCCCCCCCCCCCCCAAAAAAAAAAAAAAAAATCTCCACTAGCATGGTCCACAGGATTTCAAACCATGGCTCCACCACTGGTGGGAGCTGCCTTGTTCTGTCAGTGAGATTTGGGACCTTGTCAAGACAAGATGCAGAAATTCACAAGAAAAGCTACATTTTAGCAAAAATCAACATTTCCTTATTTTTTATGGAGTCGCAATGCTCTCATCCTGGTTTTGGTGGATAATGTGCAATTGTTGTGCTTATTTCGGTAATTATCACATCGCTTGAAAATAGACGTGCCCCGTGTTTCTTGATGGTTCCTGCTTCAAATGACAGTGGAATAAGAGGAACACAAATCATATTTTTTCTGATTTTGATAACTATTGTTGAAGTAAATCGTGATATACGAATCACTTTTATTGGTAACTCACTCCAATGCTTTCACAATATCTCTCTTAATTTCGACTGTAGATGTTCGTTTTTTACTTTGATTCTGCCCAAACATAGAAATTGGGCGAAATGGGCGGTGCCAAGGCAAAGATATTACCAACTTTACTTTGCCCTCTTGGCTTATCCCTGCGTTGATTTCATCTTATTCAAGACAGGCGATTGATGATTTTGAAGGGAGGGGAGACTGCTTTATAATGGGGGTTGAAAGAAAGTTTGCAATATTGCATCTTGGGATTTGTTGTGTTTACAAAATACACATGGTCATGACACGTGCTGATTTTAACATCGTATTGGGAATGCAGCGTGTGTACCTGACAGACCTGCAGTACTGCGCGATTCCTTAAAGTAAGTTCAAATAGTATACAAACAATTCCCAATAAGTTTTAAAAAAAACTTTCAATAGTTACCTGCCATCCATTTAATTGGATGTGTTCTATTTTAATTTAACCATTTTATTGTTGACAAAAAACATAACTGCCAATGCGCAGCGTTATCTCTGAGCATGTGACTTCAGAGAACGTGCCAGTGGTCGGTTAATTAACATAATTTACTCGTCATTTTTCCCATGTGAACTTTGAGGTTTTAAAACTCAATAAATTTTATGTTTACCACCAATCTAATTTACAACGTGCTGTACGCAGATGATTTTAGGTCAAAGGTAATTTATAATACTTTTACTCCACATATTGTCAGGTAACTTGCAATACCTCTTTGGTCGAATATGCCCGGTTCAGTAAATTTACTTAACAATTCTTGAATTGCATGTGTGGATTTTTACGTACGACTTTTTAATTTTTCATATTCCATCTGCTGGTGGTTTTGTAGATATTGTTTAAGATACAAGAAATTTGCTACCACTATTTGTGTGGGGAGGGTGGGGGGGGGGATTTGTTGTCAGTCCTCTCGAAGTAAGCATAAATGGCACAGCATTTACCTTTGCCTGACATTTAAGCCTTTGGCGTGCGGAAAGCAAGTGATTGAGTGGTCATAAACTTAACCAATTCTGGGAAATTTGTTGAAACCGAAAGTCTCGGTTTTTTGTTAAGGCGGCGGTTCGGTTTCGGTTTAAAAAAAAAAACCGAACCGAACCGAAAAACCGATAAACCGCCCAGCCCTAGTCCAGGGACCAACCAATAACATCAGACAGGATCCCAATTCAAACTGAACTTGTATTATAGTATGACTGAGACACAAACCAAGTTTGGTGCTGATAGACAAATCCAGACTAAAGTTATCATTCAAAAAATGAAAGTCGAAAAGAGAGCGTAACTCTGGAAAGAATAGCCCAACCAAAATTATAATCACAGGTGCACAGCTTCCCATGGAGGGGAACATGCATACCAAGTTTCGAAAGAATCTGTCTAAAAACCTCCGAGAAACCCTACAGATAAACTTCAGACTTAAGCAGTTGATTACTCCAAGTTGAAAAGGTGCACAAGACTAGAAAACATAGTCCAACCAGAACTATAATCAAAGGTGCAAGGGGTTCCCATGGTGGTGATCAAACAGATCAAGATTCAAAAGAATTAGTCTGGTGGTGAACATGCATACCATGTTTCAAAAGAACTGGTCCATAAACCTCCAAGAAAATCTCTGCACAAAATTCAGACTGAAGAGGCAATTTATTCTAAGGCT
This sequence comes from Pictodentalium vernedei, assembly GCA_031216915.1. Lineage (NCBI taxonomy): Eukaryota > Metazoa > Mollusca > Scaphopoda > Dentaliida > Dentaliidae > Pictodentalium > Pictodentalium vernedei. Next base: position 308,591,544 of record CM062292.1, on the reverse strand, counting down.
TAAAGGGGCATAACACTGGCAAAAATAGTCCCACTACAACTATAATTGCACATGCACAGGTTCCTATGATAGTAAACAGTCACGCCATGTTTCGAAAGAATCGGTTCATAAACCTCCGAGAAAATATTCAGACAAAATTCAGACTGATGAAAACTCTGGCAAATTAGTCCCACCGGAACTGTAACAGGTTCACATGGTGGTGAACATGTAGACCAACTTTCGAAGGGAATGGCCCTCAAACAACCGAGAAAATCTCAGGACAAAAAAATGGATGGATAGACAACCCATTAACATAATACAACCATTTTTGTCAAACAGGCATATAAACATGAAGAGAACTGAATGGCGATAAAATTACTACAATATGTATGAAAGATGGTGGAAGTTTTGTTTGAAAATTTAGATGGAGAAAGTTGTGAATTTAACACAAAAACGATGATGAGACATTGCTTATGCATGTACTGAGTTGATGGCATGTTTGTGATTGACATGTAGCTGCGAGATAATTTTGAGTGAAATATTTTATTTGATTCTCTGGTTGTGCTAGCCCATCTGACGTAAAATTAGGATATAATTCAGTCTGGTCAACTATGCCAGCTTTGATATCTGGGTGGGCTGGCTTGGCACAAATGATTTCCCCTTAGTCTTTTTTATTCTATCCCCCAATCAACATAAAGAGCTATTTTTGAGAAAACTGAAGGGGAGCCACATGATATTCGCGAGTGCCAGGCACACAGGAAAAAAAATGTATAATCAAATATGACTGAAAAATGGAGAAGCATAATCTATTATGGAAAATCTAAATCATTAGAACAAAGAAAATGTCAGGAAATTATATTCAATAAATTACAAGACCTTATTGTTCATTCCACTTATTGTAACAAGCATGTAACTAATGCAATGTCTTTGATCTCGAGATACTTTTAAGCAAAAACTTATTGAACTTGTAGCCTGCGGTTCAAGCAGAGAAAATCAATCAGAGAACTGTTATGTGGGCTTTTAGTAAATTGATTTATATTTTCCAACCTGCTGACCTCACCATAAGACAAGGAATTTCAATATAATTCCTTATCTTTATAAAAGGATTACAACTAGAAGCAGTGTTACTGTCAGAACAACATGCATGGATGTGCAGGGAATTCAGCAGTGAACCAAAACTGTCTGATGGTGGTAGCCAACTGCACTCTATGGTTTGTTGACGACAGATATACAGTTTGTGTAGAGTGGATTTCCAGAAAAAGCACCTACAGAGTGGAGACCCCACCCAAACAATACTTCTCATATTCTGTAATATTTATTTATTTATTGGTGTTTAAGGTCACATACTTATGCACAATAGCTAATCGTGACCGTGACAGTTTTACGGGTGGAGGAAGCCGGAGTACCCGGAGAGAACCACCGAGCAACGACGAGCAGCTGTCAGCTCCCCAACATCGTAACTCTGAACTCTGCACCGCAGCACAGGCAGGGTTAGATTGGTTGAAGACATGCGCACCATCGACGTGCAGTACGCCTCAGTACACAGCGTCATCGTGCCCCCATGTAGGCAATCGGGGTGAAGTGTCTTGCCCAAGGACACAACGCGGTTGCTGCAGGTGGGATTCGAACCGAGGACCTCTCGGCTTGCAGCCTGCACCTCTACCAACTGAGCCACCGCGCCCCCTCATATTCTGTAAACCAGCATAAGAAACACAAGCATTGTTTCAGCAAATGGGCCTCCAGGTAATCCCGGCGGTCCATTTCCTGAAACTCTGTTAGAGCTTTATATTATGTTCACAGGAAATGAGTTTTACTGGTTGGGTTGGGTGGAAACTCCACTCAGCAGGTGTTAAAATGCTAATGCACTGTACATTGAAACTCTAGGTTAAGGATAGTCGAGAAAGAATTTGATACAGTACTGATCGAGTCAAGCAATGAAAGTGTCAATGACACTGTAGCTCAACTTGACAAACTTGAACTTGGTAAGTTATAAATGAAACGGTAAAATTGAAGATCATTAGTACCAATGTTATTTGATGAAATTTCAACATAACAGCATTGTGTGTGCGCAAAATCAGAGTAATCCATGCAATTTTAATTTTTAAATGAAAACAGTAAGACTGGCTAAAGGAAGAATGTTGATACACAAATGCAGTATATTCAGAGGTTATTGTAAATGGCAACTTTTTTCACAGAAATTAATGCTAATCAATAGCTCTTATCTAAAGGTCTTGCCCAGTGAGCACACCAAGTTCAAAAACAATCCTATGATAAATGTGGCCTGTAGTCCATGTCAAAGAATGTTGATGCACAAATTCAATAAATTCAAAGATTGTTGCTAACAGCAACAGTTTTTGATGGAAATGAAAAGAAAATCAATAGCTCCTATCTTTGTCACCCTGCATATGTTTGTTGGTCCATGTTTGTTGGTGGTTAACGTCACATATTTATGCACCATGGCTAATCGTGACACAACATGGAGATGAAGTCAAGTTTAGTCAATCGTTGATCAACATGTTGCCCATTTTAGAGGACTTTCACCCCAAGCATTGGTGACTGGGTCCTATTTTACTAGTAAAGCGGAACTGGTTTATCACAGTAAACAAGTGCTGCTTACTTCCCGGGGTTCCCACGGGGACGTCACCCTGCATAACCATAAAGATAATCAATAGCTCCTATTTTTGTCACCCTGCATAACCATACAAAGTTTCAAAACAACCTGATAATGAATGTGCCCTCTGAGGCATGCTAAAGGAAGATGTTAATGCACAAATGCTTGTGGCAATGTTTTTTTTTTGTTTTTTTTTTTGGGGGGGGGGGGGTTATGGAAATTCATAAATATACCCTGTTAAGAGTTCAAAAGGGATAAGTTGATGCACAAATGCAGTAAGTTCAAAGGCTGGTGATAACGACAATAATTTTTTTATGGAAATGAAAAAAAGCAATAGCTCACATCTAGAGGTCACCCCGAACACACAAACCAAGTTTCAAAGTGATCCAATCATAAGTGTGCCCTGAAGGGTGTGTTAAAGGGAAATATTGAGGCCTGACTAAACTAAGTTCAAAGGTCAGCAGCAACATTTTTTGACAGAAATGGAAGAAAATCGACAGCTCCCAAATAGATGTCACCCCACACAAGGACACCAAGTTTGCAAGAGATCCAATCATAAATGTGCCCTGCAGGGTGTATCAAAGGGAAATATTGATGCTTAACTGCACTAAGTTTTTACTAAGTTCATCGAAGGTCATTGCAACTTTTTTTGACGGAAATCGAAGAAAATCGACAGCTCCCATCTAGAGGAAACCCCAAACAAGCATACAAAGTTTCAAACCGATCTGATCATAAATGTGCCCTGTAGGGCATGCCGAAGGAATATATTGATACCTGTCTAAACTAAGTTCAAAGATCATTGCCAGTGACATTTTTTGACGGGCAGAACAGGAAGAAAATCGATAGCTCCCATCTAGAGGTCACCCCAAATAAGCATGCCAGGTTTCAAAGCAATCCGATCATAAAAGGGACCCTATAGGGTCTGCCAAAGGGAAATATTGAGGTCTGACTAAACTAAGTTCTAAGAACGTTGGCTGCGGCAACATTTTTTGACGGAAATTGAAGAAAATTGATAGCTCCCATCTAGAGGTCACCCCAAACAAGCATACCAAGTTTCAAAGTGATCTGATCATAAATGCAACCTGTGAGGTGTGCCAAAGGAAATTGTGGACGTACGTACTAACATACTAACGTACTAATGTACGTACATACGCCGACGGATGAGAAGTGATGGCAATAGCTCAGCTTGACTTTGTCAAGTTGAGCTAAAAATGATTAAGATGGATTTCAATATTTTTTCTGTGAAAAATATATGTGAATAAATTTCAATCTGTTCCTCCTTGACAATAAGCATATAATGTCAGGACATCATTTGTTTTGTATTGACTATTTCACATCTGTGGCCTCATAACCCCACCCCCACCACCATTCTCAATATGACCCCAGTGGCTTGAGTTAAACAAATTTGTATATCATTCTTGCAAGGATGTTATAGACTGCATATGGAAGCTTTCGAGAAGTGATCTGGGAGAAATTTTTTTATATGTTTTCCCAGTTGCCCACAACGTCAAAATTTAGACCTCCCAAAGATTTTTTGAGGTTTTTCCTGTGACCACAGTGTTAAAACTTGACATCCCTAAAAATGCTCCTTTGAGCTTGCTTTGACGTAATTGATAAATCTTTGTTTCAAGGAAGCTACTGTTTTATTGCATGCCTGTGCTTTTCTTTTCATAAAATACATGCTTTTTCTGCAAAAACTGAAGTGAATAATAAATTTTTTTGTATTGTCCTTGAACAATACGGATCACGTGGGCGGACTATTTAACTATTACTTTTTTCACGTTTGGGTTATTTTAGGCAATAATTTGTGTTTTTAATATTTTTTTTAGTAAACTGCAGGCATGCAATAGATACAGAACAGCATACACGTGCAAACTGTCAGTTTTTACTGCACAAGATCAATTTCGGCGGAGGGATAATATTGAACAAGATGCCGAAGGTTCCGAGTTCAATATTTTCTCTCTGCCAAAATCGATTAATATTTTTAAGTAAACTGTAGGCATGCAATAAAATCCCTCCGCCCAAATCGATCATGTGCTGTAACAAATTACAGTTCGAACGCGAATGCCATTCTGTCTATATATTCTACATATGAAATCATCAAAGTCAAATTCTGTAGATATGCTTCATATTATTTTTGAAATGAAATTATTTACTCTGCTTGGATTTGCCATATTACAATTGTCGGAGAATGCCTATAGACACTCTCCCATAATTGTAACAAGGCAAAGACATGTGAACAAATTTTGATGACCAAAAGCAATTTAGCACTCAACCAATTAAAGTGTGAAGATATTTATTTATTTATTTATTGGTGTTTTAGGTTACATACTTCTACACAATGGCTAATCATGACCACAACATGGAGATAAAGTCAAGGTCAGTCAATCGTTTATTCCCCATGTTGCCTATTTTAGAGGACTCACGCCCCAGGAATTACTGACAGGGTCCTATTTTACCAGTGTAAACAAGCTCTACATCACTTCCAGGGGTTCCCACAGGAGTGTGAAGATATTAGTGATGTAACAGCCACTGTAGGCATAAGTTTGAGATTCAATTTTAAACCTACATGAAGATTTTATTTGCCTAGTATTGAAATAAAGTAGAAATTTATCTGAGGCTTGTTATCCATACTGTATCCTGATCCACTGCAACTAACCATGAAATCATCAATGTGTAGATATGACAGCTTTTCAAGGTGATTCAGGGAGTACTGTAGACTTTATATACATTCTAGAGGGTGAATGGTCTTTCACCAGCAATGGTTCAATACTTGATACAGTAGGATGAATTTTGATGAATAAATCCAATACAAATGTTTGACAAATAACATCCAAGGATTTACATTTCCACTGTAGACAAATAACCATGAAGGACAATGTTAGACAAGCTAAGCTGGTGAAAAGAAGGAATTATGCAAGAAAGTAGTAGGTTTTAGCATTCTATATGACTGAATAATTTACTGAATGCAAGTTTTCAAAACCAGTACCAACATCTGTAACTTAGCCATCTAATCTTAACACTTAAGGTCTGAAGAGTTTATCAAATTTTCTTCTGTACCATAACCTGTAAGTCTACCAGCTAGCCTGTGATCGCTAGACTTGTCTGCCTTCTCAACAAGCTAAGACAAGAACAATAGGAAAATCTGACACCTGTCTGAAACTTCTAAATGAATACATAGTGGTGCACCTGTTCTCAGAGCCAACCTTTTGTCAAAGCTGATATTGAGGCTTTTAGAGTTATAAAATATTTTTTTTCATAAAAAAACCTACTATTATAAGAAACAAGAAGCTCCAAGGGATCTTGATCACTCACCTGTTTTTTGAGAAGGACTTAATGTCACAATCTGCATGTTAAGATCATAGCTTAAATTTGCGATTTTCTTTTTTAAAGGTGTATATATTTTTGATAATCTTTCTCAATCAGGCTAAATATAAAGCATAAAGATAGGTATATGACTGACCCCGAAAATCGATTTGTCACTTAAACAGAACAGCAATAATTCATGCGCTGCGAATTAAGAATGGAATTTTATGTCCATTATCCCACGTCTGGCGAACCCATTTAATAGATTAAAGGAGTTAAGAGATACCAGTGTTCTCCTGCAGTCATTATCCAGTGTAATTATGGCCAGTTAATAGGTAATTGCTGACAAAATAGTACATTGCACATGTTCTGGACACACACCCATATTACGTATATGGACTGCCACAAATGTCAACATATACCAAAAATGTGAGAATTTCAATGGAACTTAAAAGCGAGTATTAAATAACGATGGATCTAAGCGGCCAAGTTTAAGAGAAGCAATTAAAATGAGAATTAATGTTCTGGCTATCGAAATAAAATTGGGCATTTCTCAAAAATTTCATTCCAGTCTGAAGGCATATAAGACTCTGGGTCATAGGCAAGGAGCTGGGAAGGTCCCATGCTATAGGTTAGAGGAGGTGCTACATCGGTGCAAAAGTAAAGGCACGTTGTGATGTAGGGGAGACACAAAGCTCATATTTAGAATAAGAACAGTCGCAGGCCAAGTCGGTGGTCATATCTGAGTGTAGGATCAGAAATAGGAGTTACGAGCTCAGGGAACTATTTGCATTTAGGTAAACAGTATTACATATTGTAGAATGCAAGCCATACATAGGCAGAGTAGGCATTGTCTGTATGAACATTATCCTGAGATAAATGGAGGGGATCGTTTAACCCTATTGGTGGCCACTGCTTGAACAAAAAGCGTCCGGTAAAGTGACAATGAGCTAGTGGACGTGCAACAGCAGTGGTAGAGTGACATTTCATCACTTGTTAGATGGAAGGTGATATAGTAAAGTGACAATACGTTAGTGGCCGTGCAACGGCAGTGAAAGAGTGAAGTGAAAAGGCAACTCAAGTCCAAACACCAGGGACAAGGAAGGGAAACCAACGACAACAGAGAATGCTGGCCTGCAAGTGACTCAAAAACTGTGTGGGTGGGGTGTGACTGATGTTTTGTTTTTCACTGGATTTCATGCAAGTCACAAATTACCATAGTTATTTTTATATATTTGTATTAAAATCTAAATTTTATAGTAAATTTTCTTTCTTATTTTACCTACCACAATTGTTTACTACAGGCTTGCACTACAGTGGAAGTCCCTAACTTGGAAAATATACTCTCTATTTTGATCTTTCCCAAGCACCAAGAGAAAATAAGCCAAAACTGGGTCGCATGCTACCAACGCACACCCAGTAGGGGACGCTCTTCTAGTAAAGATCCATGGTTTCCAGTACCAGTGTGCAGTCAGTAACTAATGAATCATTCTTTTGAATCCGTCAGCATTGGAGTTATGTGATCAGCAGGGAGGAAGGATTCTTACCCGAATAAGAAGTCGGGACGATCTTCATGTAAACAATTGTGGTAGGTATAATAAGAAAGGAAATTTACTATAAAATTTAGATTTCTTATCAACACCCTACAATTGTTTACTACAGGCTGAATAGACAATAGGAGGAGGGAATCACATAACCAACCTCCACATAACCAGACTGCACTGGAACCGTGGACAGAAGAGCTCCCAAGGCCTATCAAACCATAGCATCACAAACATTAGTAAAAGACAGTGAGAGATGAGGCATATGGCACTGCGTGATGCACAGACAGAAAGGACAGTAAAACAGCACAGGGCTGGAACTGACCTTGAAGCCTAATGGCTAGGGTAGACAACAGCCTGAGCAGAATAAAAGAGGGACCAAAGAAAAAAAGGTCCTCAGACTGCTCCTGCAACTGATGCAGATAGAAGGTGGAGAAAGTAGAAGCATTTCTCCAGCAGGCTGCCTGCTTAACATCCAACAACTTGACGAAGTTAGCATAAGCCCAGGAGGTAGACAAGGCACGCACCTCGTGGGCAAAAGCATGATTGGTAATACATTCATCAGTCGCTAGACGAGCATAAGCCGCACAATAGCAAGACAAATCCATCGAGAAATGGATTGTGGAGAGATCCTCTGTCGACCAGGAATAAGAGACAGAAAGAATCGTTTCCTGCCTTTCCTAATGAACTGCGTCTGGTTCAGATAAATGCGAAGTGCACGAACCAGGCAGAGCAAAGGGTGATTACCCTCAGCCAAAGGAAGAGCCTTGATACAGATAGGAGGTGGAGTTGTTCCTGGTATCTGATTCTTGGCCAGAAAGGAGCAATCAGTGGTAAAAATAACACTGTTGGCGGAGCTCCTGAAAAAGGCCGGGTCAACCAAGAGGGCGTGAAACTCACTAACCTGTCTGGCTGAAGCAAAAGCCATCAGAAAAGCCAAAGCCGTCTTGAGTGTGAGAAAACGCATATCCACCTGGGATAAAGGTTCTAACGGCAGCCCCCCCCCCCCCCCCCCCCCCCCCCCCCAAGCAAAGCAGCATTCAAGAAAGATTCCATCTTGGAGTAAGCTGCAAAAACCTAGGCCTTTTCAAAGAAAAGTGCCAAATAAGCTTGGAGAGGTAAGGATAATAGTAAATTTCCTTTCTTATTATACCTACCACAATTGTTTACATGGAGGCCCTCCCGACTTCTTATTCGGGTAAGAATCCTTCCTCCCTGCTGATCACATAACTCCAATACGATGCTTTTCCAAATACGAAAAGGACTCCGAAAGCATGGACCTGTACCCTTTGATGGTAACAGGCTGGAGACCCCGAGAATCAAACAGATATACCAGAAACTCCGCAATCTGTGTTATCGAAGGATTGGCATAATCAACAGAGTGATCAGCACACCATCGACAGAAGACCTTCCACTTAGCCGCATAGGCTAAACCACCTTGAAGAAGAAATGCACTCCACTGCTTGTCTCGAACAACCTCTACGGAGGAGGCAGGACCTGACAAAAGATATGCGTGAAGGCACAATGAAGTTGAGTCAACGTGAAACCTCCTCGGGTGACCTTGGCAAAGAAGGTCGTGACACAGAGGGAGACGTGCTGGAACCGCCGCCAACAGAGAGTGGAGCTGATTGATCCACACCCATCAGAATGATTCGACAACTGCAGGTTCTGATCTTGACCAGAACCTAAGGCAGAATCGGAACCGGAGGGAAGGCGTAGCCGACAAGACCGTTCCAATCGAGCGACAGAGCGTCCACAGCGAAAGCCAGAGGATCTGGATACGAGGACATGAAAGTGTCCACCTGATGGTTCCAATGGGTCGCAAAGAGGTCGATGTGGGGACGTCTCCAGAGATTGCAAACCAACTGGAACACTGCCCTGTGAAGCATCCACTCGGTGGAAATGACCTTGCCACATCGGGACAGGAAGTCGGCTAGGACGTTCAGACGACCAGAAATGTGACGAACCACTCTGGTGTCAACATCCAGAGCTAGCAGAAGAAGATCCCGAGCCAATTCGTACATGGGAACCAAGTGCATGCCGCCCTGGTTCCGAATGTAAGCGACCACTGTCAAATTGTTGGACAACAGAAGGACCTGGCGATTCGAAAGGTGGGGGATCCACCGCTGGAAACTCAGAAGAAGAGCAAGAAGCTCCTTCTGGTTGATGTGAAGAGCTGCTTGATCCTGGTCCCATACACCGTGAAGGGAAAGACCTAGAGGATCCAATGTCGCACCCCATCCAAGATCGCTGGCATCTGCCATCAGAACATGATCGGATGTGGGCAAATCCAACGGAACTCCCTGCTTAATCCACTGAATATTCATCCAGGGAAGAAGGTGACGATGAAGAGAGTCTGGTAACTGAAGCACCAGATCCAGAGGATCGACATTCGGCCTCCAACGAGTGAGCATAAAGTGTTGGAGAGGTCTGACATGCAGCCGACCAAGAGGAAGGAGATCCATCACAGAACCGCAGAGACCGAGCAGCAGGAGAATACTCTGAGCTGTCGTGGACTGGGACAGAGTCAGGGCGAAAGCTGAGAGAATCACAGCCCTTGCCCGGGGAACCGCCACCGTATTGAGTTGAGTACGGAAGTCCATCCCCAGATGCCAACAATGTTCCCACATCTGACTCCAGAAGAGCAGAATTGGAATGCCTCTGGAGGATATTGTCCAAATATGCCAAAGTAGTCACCCTGGACTGTGTGCAATGGAAGGTATCACATGCGACATCAGTCGGGTGAAGGCCCAAGGAGCCAGGTTGATGCCGAAAGGCATGGCCTTGAACTGGTAAACTCGCCCCAGAAAAGCTAACCGGAGATACTTTTACGATGTCCGATGAATCGGAACGTGAAAGTAAGCGTCTCGCAGGTCGATGCCGGAAGCGAAATCTCCCTGGTGAATGGAGCTGCGAACCGACCTGAAAGCCTCCGTGCTGAACTTGGGAGCAATGATAGACTGGTTCAAAATATTCAGATCGATAACAGGTCTGAGTCGGCGGTCCTTCTTCGGCACCAAGAACAGGCGGGAATAAAATCCCACTGAATGAATGTTCTTGAAGACCTCGATCGCCCCCTTTGACAGGAGATTGTCTATCTCCGTGATCAAAAGCTCCCGACGTGAAACGTCTGAAGGAACTTGTGTTGGAAGAGGCACTCTCAATAGAGTGGGGTGCCTCCGGAAGGATATTCGCAGCCCGGACCGAACAACGTCTAATACCCAAGGATCGGATGTGACAGTGGCTCAATGGTCTGCGAACCCTGATATCCTTCCTCCAACCTGGGACAAATCGAGGTTAGGATCTTCATCTCGAGCCCCGGCGAGGCCCGCGAGAGGAGAAACCACCTCCTTTATTAGATGAATGATCCTGAGTTCTCCCTCTGGTCTGCCGACGCTTACCCTTACCACATGAGTAAGAAGTAGAAGCGGCGGCAGGAGGATCAGCCTTTGGCTTCACAGAGGAAGCAGAAGGGCGATTGTTAGGCTTCGAATGGCCCCTGCCTCCAACAGAAGGCTGATCAAGCAGCAGCTGATCTTTGGAATGATACAGGATGTCATCCCGGACCGTCACCACGGAACCATGGAAAAGTCACGGACCCGGCAATGAAGCGGATCGAAGAGCAGTGGGTTGCCCTAAGGAAGGGAATGGCTTGAGTCCAACACAGCGTCCCTGCGAACTAGTTCCAAGTTAGCCCTATTACAGGCATGCGTGTGAGTAAGATGCATGAGCGCCTTGGAAATCACACGCAAAGGAGCCTGTACGTCATCAAACTTATCTGGAGGCAGATAAGCAGCCAAAGCGTGATCTGTGAGAGAAGGCATGCCCAGCATCTCTCTCGATAAGCCCAACAGGGACTACAGAGTCGCCATAGGAATAACGGCCGACTTGGGCTTGGAAAGCCCAAGGGAGGTGGAGTCATGATCCAAGACCGTCAAAGTCTGGGAGATTGATGGATTGGCGGAATCGTAGGAATGATAATGCACTGGAGGCAAAAAGGTGTCAGCCCTGGCGAAGAACAAAGTCTTCATAGCCTTGGAACTCAGCTTAGAGTCCAAAGCTGCAAACGCTTCAACCACCTGTACCGATTGGCACAGTCGAGGCGCCCAGAAGCAGGTTGCTCCACAGGCTGGAGGCGTGCGACCGATGATCATGGCCTGGCTGACACCGTCGGCTGGTCTGACGGTTTGAGATCCGGAAGGAACTCAACATAGTCAAGAGCTGGCCCCAAGTCAGAAGACTGTTGGCCCTCAACGTCAGGTATGTCTGACTCATCCTCTGAGTTGGAAGACACATAGCCCGGGCAAAACCAGCCGATGCCTCCCATGGTGTAGGCACACCAGGGAGATCAGAAAGCAACCTGCTTCCAATCCTGGGAGGTGGCACCGCAAGGGGCTCCTGGAAACCACTAGTAGCCTCGCTGGAGGCAACAGGAGGCAACTGGAGGCAACAGGAAGGCCCTTGCAAAGAACCTGAGTGAGCAAGGAGAGGGCCTCCCTAAGCTCAAGGCCCGTGGCAGCCGGTTCGATGTGGGAACGAACCGGCAAAGTGGCTTCACTCCTGACCCTCTCAACCAGCGAAGGGACAACGATCCTTCAAAACAGCCGACGCGAGGCTACGGGCGGCAGCAGAAACATCTGCAGGCAGATGCTGATAGGGGTATACCAGACCCCGAGGATCAACAGTGCTGGAACTCCGGAGAGTCACCACAGACCTCTGAGGGACAGAAGGCCAGGCTGCATAAAAAGCGTCGGTCAAAAAAAATGGCCGTCAGGCCAGAGTGCGTGGTCGGAAATGCAACAGAGACCATGGTGACCCCACCAAGAACATCCGAATCCAAAGAGAAGGCTGCTGGGCTCGACAGCTGAGAGACCACAGCAGAGGATTTGGCCGGCAACCCCTTCCGACTTCGCAGAGTTGAAGTCAGTGAAGGCTGAGGCCTATATCCTACGTGTACACTACCAGACATCCCTGCAGACCCCTGCAGGGATAAGCCGAGGCTGGCTGAAACGGTGACCGATGACATTGCAGACAGAACAGCAGTAGCAGCAGATACGACGGAAGCTGTTGAAACCGGGGGAAAAGTGGAGAGAGCAACCCAGCTCGGCTCCAAAGGAGGAGTCACAGCCCTAGTGACAGCTTCAGATGTCGACTGGAGAGGGGCCACAGTCCCGGAACCAGGCATCTCTTCACCAGACAACTCAACAGCTCCCGCAGTATCTACCACAGTTATAGACTGCACATCCCCCATGGAGGGGATATAACTCTCACCAGACGTGGTCGTGTTGGGAGGCCTCGAACAACAGCGTTCCCCTTCCCCACGGGTGTGGGAGGAACGGCCACAAGAATGCACCACATGCTTGGGCAAAAGGCACTGCCCTCAAGGAACAGTCCTGGGCATAAAAGAGGTGAGAGCAGTAGAAGAAAAGGTGAATTCAACAGATGTAGAAAGTAGAAGAACACCCCCCAACTATGAGAGAAAGTTGGCAGAAAAAAAAGGACCAGAGGGAACACAACTGAACCCAGACGGCCGACAGGGACCCAAAAAACAGAAATTCTGCCCTCAACAGAGAGGAGAAATCCCATCCATACAGCACCCCATTGACACCTAACTCCAATAATAATAATATCCAAAAGGATAACATAAATTTATCAACCAAAAAATTTTATGTCCGAACCGCACGGTACGCGAAAGTTACGTGCGGGCAGGGAGAATATATAAAATAGAATGAAAATGTGGTTGAAATTAATAACGAGAATATATAAAACACAGTCCTGTTATTATATGATCCTCAGATCCATAATTCCAGTCACAGGTAACCATTATCAACGAACTGAATTATCACTGTTTCTTAATGCAAATGGACGTCTCGCCACGCCGACGGACAAAAAAAGAATGATTCATTAGTTACTGACTGCGCACTGGTACCGGAAGCCATGGATCTGTACTAGGAGAAGAGCGTCTCCTACTGGGTGTGCTTCGGTAGCACTCGACCCAGTTTTGGCTTATTTTTTCTTGGTGCTTTTGCACCACTTTTCTTACCCAAATCCCTTGGGAAAGAGCAAAATAGAGAGTATAAATTCCGAGTTAGTGACTTCCACTATAGAGCAAGCCTGTCGTAAACAATTATAGGGTAGGTTGATAAGAAATTGGTGTTATCAGTAAACCCCTGTTGATTTATGTTTTTTCAGGAAAAGTCATTTGCCCCTTCAGGATAAGAACCACTCCAACAATGAAAGTGTCAATGACACTGTAGCTCAACTTGACAAACTTGAACTTGGTAAGTTATAAATGAAATGGCAAAATTGAAGATCATTGGTACCAATGTCATTTTTTTTGCCAGTGGCAACATTTTTTGACAGAAACCGAAGAAAATTGATAGCTCCCATCTAGAGGCCTCCCCAAACAAGCATGCCAGGTTTCAAAGCAATCCGATCATAAATGTGCCCTGTAGGGTGTAGAAAAGGGAAATATTGTGGTCTGACTAGACTAAATTCTAAGAACGTTGGCCGTGGCAACATTTTTTGACGAAAATGAAAAAAAATCGATAGCTCCCATCTAGAGGTCACCGTAAATAAGCATACCAGGTTTCAAAGCAATATAATCATAAATGTGCCCTGTATGGTGAGCCAAAGGGAAATATTGTGGTCTGACTAAACTAAGTTCTAAGAATGTTGGCTGCGGCAACATTTTTTGATGGAAATTGAAGAAAATGGATAGCCCCCATCTGGAGGTCACCCCAAACAAGCATGAAAGGTTTCAAAGCAATCCGATCATAAATGTGCCCAGTAGGGTGTACCAAAGGGAAATATTGAGTCTTCTGCCTAAACTAAGTTCTAAAGAACGTTGGCCACGGCAACATTTTTTGACGGAAATTGAAGAAAATCGATAGCTCCCATCTAGAGGTCTCCCCAAACAAGCATACCAGGTTTCAAAGCAATCAAATCTTAAATGTGCCCTGTAGGGTGTGCCAAAGGGAAATATTGTGGTCTGACTAAACCGAGTTCTAAAAACGTTGGCCGCGGCAACATTTTTTGACGGAAATTGAAGAAAATCGATAGCTCCCATCTAGATGTCACCCCAAACAAGCATGCCGGGTTTCAAAGCAATCCGATCATAAATGTACCCTGTAGGGTGTGTCAAAGCAACCTGATCATACATGGGCCCTGTAGGGTGTGCCAAAGGGAAATATTGAGGTCTGACTAAACTAAGTTCTACGAACGTTGGACACGGCAACATTTTTTGACGGAAATTGAAGAAAATCGATAGCTCCCATCTAGAGGTCACCCTAAATAAGCATACCACGTTTCCAAGCAATCAAATCATAAATGTGCCCTGTAGGGTGTGCCAAAGGGAAATATTGTGGTTTGACTAAACTAAGTTCTAAGAACATTGGCCGCGGCAACATTTTTTGACGGAAATTTAAGAAAATCGATAGCTCCCATCTAGATGTCACCCCAAACAAGCATGCCGGGTTTCAAAGCAATCCGATCATAAATGTACCCTGTAGGGTGTGCCAAAGGGAAATATTGAGTCTTCTGACTAAACTAAGTTCTAAGAACGTTGGCCGCGGCAACATTTTTTGACAGAAATTGAAGAAAATCGATAGCACCCATCTAGAGGTCTCCCCAAACAAGCATACCAGGTTTTAAAGCAATCTGATCATAAATGTGCCCTGTAGGGTGTGCCAAAGGGAAATATTGAGGTCTGACTAAACTAAGTTCTACGAACGTTGGCCGTGGCAACATTTTTTGCCGGAAATTGAAGAAAATCGATAGCTCCCATCGAGAGGTCACCCTAAATAAGCATACCAGGTTTCAAAGCAATCAAATCATAAATGTGCCCTGTAGGGTGTGCCAAAGGGAAATATTGTGGTTTGACTAAACTAAGTTCTAAGAACATTGGCCGCGGCAACATTTTTCGACAGAAATTGAAGAAAATCGATAGCTCCCATCTAGAGGTCACCCCAAACAAGCATGCCAAGTTTCAAAGTAATCTGATCATAAATGCGACCTGTGAGGTGTGCCAAAGGAAATTGTGGACGTACGTACCAACGTACTAACATACTAACGTACGTACGTACGCCGACGGACGAGAAGTGATGGCAATAGCTCAGCTTGACTTTGTCAAGTTGAGCTAAAAATGAAACGAGCAGGTTCGTCACGGTGAGACATACGTTCACACACGGATTCAGGCAACACTCCTTGACTTTTGGCTGAATATGCGGCTTGAATCTATTTCTCCCATCAATGACAAACCCGGTTTCCGAACTGCATCAATGGCCAGTAAACATTGCAAAGCCCGAACATGAGCCTAGCCACTTAATTTAGCCAAGCTTGAATCTGTCAACACCTCCCTCCACCACCACAATCACCACAAAGATGCTGTTGCATATACCAAATATCAAAAGAATATGGCTGGTAGAAAAATATTTTTCAAGCTTTTTTTCTAATATTACACAAAGTTAAAATTCAGGCTCCCATAAGTAGTCCAAATATGAACCCAGGAGCTTGATTTGAACAAAACTGAATCTGGCCTCCACAAGGATGAGGATACTAAATATCAAAAGATTATTATTGGTGGGTCAAAGAAGATTTTCAAAGAATTTTCCTCATATTACACTAAGTTAAAATTTGGGCTCTGCTGTATACCAAATATCAAAAGATTCTACTGGGTGGATCGGAAGAAGAGTTTCAAACAAAGGGATTCCAAATATGAACCCAGGGACTTGAGTTGAACAAACTTTGAATCTGATCCTCCTAAGTATGTTGTACATCAAATAACAAAACATTCTGATTAGTGCTTCTGGAGAAGAGGATTTTTTTAGTTTTGGAAAACATGCTGACTCAGCAGTTTTTTGATTCCCCATAGGGTGCCTTATGACACAAACAACTGAATTTTTTTTTTTGCTAATTCAATTCTAAAGGTCCTAAGAATGCTTCATACCAAATAACATTTCTCTGTTCTGTGTTCTTGGATATATGTATGTTTGAAAAATTTGCTATTTTCAGCTCCAGGATTCCCATGGGAAAGCAGGAAAATATTTCTTGCATGAATCAAGAACTTTTGACCCCATAATGCGACATACCAAATTTGGTTTAAATTGGCCTTTCGAGTCTGAAAATAGAAATGTTGGGCATAGACAAAAAAATCTTTCCCCCCTAAGAACTGAAAATATAGTCCACTCAAACTTCTTGTGAACAGATTTTAGTGTACACCTCTAAATCTGATGATCTAGTGGACCATCAGATTTTTTTAAAAATTTGGTGCCATTCCTCCCTCCACTCCCTCTCCAGATGGGGAAGAGTGGTGGGGGGGGGGGGCAGCATATCAATTTTAACAAAACTGAATTGTCCCTCCCCAGTCATACTTCACATGAAATTTCATTGTAGTTTGGGAGGAAAAGACTCAAACACCACCTTTACAATGGACAAAGAGTAATCACTAAAGCTTACCCTGACTTTCAGTCAGCTGCGCTAACAAGAGAAGTTGATGAATGTCAGGGTAATTTCTTGACATATTACAAGAGTTTACTCTGTCACCAATATGCAATTAACAGGGCAAATTTGTACGGAAGGCATTAATGGTTTTGTAGGTTGGAAGTTATATCCAATTAACAGGGTTAACAGGGTTCTTCGACTAAGAGATATTTAATTAAGTGGGCTCCACTGCAGTCAAGATTACTGAAGAATTCTCTTGGCCCTTCAAGCTGGTGCTGGTGCTTCTTCCATTAGATTTGTTGATTGAATGAGTATCTTAGAACCCATTAGTTTTTCAAGAAATTTTTAAACCAAATCAGGCAAGACATACATGGTGGGGACTGAATATTTAGTTTTTTTATTATTGGGATTTAATTAAACTTTCAACAGCCAGGATCATATCATGTTGGATAACTTTGCGAGTGATGGAAGCCAGAGGAGATGGAGAGAACCACCGAAAATGGTGAATAACTGTCAGACTCTCTGAATTACTTACACCAAAGAAGTCGGGTTCGCATCGGTTGAAGGTATGCTTTAGCACACTGCACAACCTGCACCCACCCAGATTGAGTGTCCTGCCCAAGAACGCAACACATTGATCACAAAAAGAATGAAAATGCCAATGACACTGCAGCTTTACTTGACTGTGTGTAGTGTTTGATGAAAAAGATAATGTTCAATGTTTATTAAAGGATTATGAAATAAGACAAGAATTGTGATAATTGAGAATATGTTAGGTTCTGCACCCCACATGCTATGTTTTCAACTAGAATAATTTGAGGTGTAGACTGTACTAAAGAATTGAGGCCTGGGTTGATGTGGCCCTCACAGTTACAGTAACATCATTCCAAAATGAGTCATCCTACCAAGTTATAATGAAATCCCTTCATAGGTATGACTCGTAGACTTTGCTAAAGGAACTTAGGTCATGTGCCAGTCCAGCAGGCACGGTTGTCCAATCACGACCAAAATAGGACTGAGTTATCCTACCAAGTTTCAATAAAATCCCTTCATAAATGTAACCTGTAAACTGTGTTAAGGGAATCTAGGTAAGGTGCCCCTGCGGTCATCACAGATGACTGAGCTCGACCAAAACAGGATATTCTCATTTAGACATTATACGGCATCATCCTACCAAGTTGCAATGAAATCCCTTCATAAATACGATCTGTAGACTGTGCTAAAAGTTTTCGGGTTCCGGGCCCGCGCGGCAACGGATTGTTGCCAAGCATTTTGTGATGATTCATAAATCGCATTTTAGTATCCTCTGGAATTGTTCAACTGTTAATGTAAAATGATGTCAATGATACCATTCAATAAAGTTGGGAAACAACCACAATGTGTTTTCTTAATCTCTCTATATGCACTCTTAACGGGATATACAAGTTAAACGACATGTAATCCTTACAATTGAGTTTACTTGCAGCAATGGCCAGTTCATATTCAAAATGTGAAAGTTGCCCTCCATTGATTTAGGCCGCAGTTAAATTACCAGTCACATGCACTTGGGTGTTGCACGTGGCTCTGTGCATTACGAGTCAAAATGACTAGGCTACATTTTGTGTACATGAGAGGGATGGGTGGGGAATGGCTGAAAATGAAAAAAAAGTTTGAAATTAATACTTTTAGTCGCAAACATTTTGACATGCAATGGAATGTGAAACTTAACTTACAAAAGCTATTTGCATTGTTCTTTATTGAGTTCCAATCCAATTTAGTTAGTTTCCATTTGAATCATTCACAAAGCACAAAGTCCCTATTTAACGTAGTTCTTTCGAGCCTCGACTTGTCAAGTAGTGCATGGTATTACAATAGTAATCAGCATCGGAATCGGCAGATTGTGAACTCAAATAACCAGTCGAACAATATGCATATGCAATTTCATGATGATCAGACAAGAACTAAGTGGTGTAGCCTGTGCTGAAGAAAATGTGAACAGACTCACAGACTGCCGCATGTGTGATGACAATAGCTTATCTTGACGTTGTCATGTTAAGCTAAAAATGTCTTCAGCACCGCCATCTTTGGGGGGCACAAGTCACTATAAATAAACATATACCTGATATTCCGTAATTGTCAATCCCTTTTTAAAGAGTATAATTTGATGGCTGTGAAAAATTAATGTGTTAATGAGGTGGAATTTTTTTGCAGCAATGCAAATGAAATATTTACAAAATATTGTAGTTCTTATTGACAAGAAACAAGTGTTGAGATTGGAAATTTCATCCAAGTGTTATTAGTTTTTGGGTTAGGTAAACACTATAAAGTTTGATGAAGTAAAAGCTGTTATGCTGTGACTACAGTCACAGCATAACAGCTTCCACGTCATGAAACATCATGGAGTGGGAGGAGTTACCATGCTGATTGACTCAATGCCATCTTGGGAGGTGGGGATGGGGGTGGGGCGCAATTTGAGTAGTGATGCTTTTTGCTGACATTACAGCGATCAACCTTTTTTGAGATCAGTAACTGGAACAGACTAGCACCAGGGTACTGGCATATTCTTTACCAACCATGTGTAAAATTTTAATACATATTTACTGCGACAACATAAAAACTAAAATTTGAAAAATTTTATTTAAATAAAGTCATGAATATGGGACAAAAGAAAATGAGGTAGGTAGAGGAAGTGGAGGCAGGATAACTTATTTTAGAGAAAAAACAAATGGTTCAGTACAAAACTTGTCATGATGACCCTTACAGTAATCTATGCAGAAGTCAAACTCAAGTAACTGGCAGGCTCTCCCCACTAAATTGTAACAAAACAGTTTCATACAATGATTTTTTTAATCTAATGCCGAGTAAACAAGCCAAAACATACAATGTAGCACCATTAAAGTGGCTTTCAGCACTTTTCAATAGAGCCATGTTAGTGAGTGGCTTCTATCACTCAACTAGTCAAAAATTCTGAAGAAAGGGCTACCTGATAAAGAACATGCCCCATTTTTTTCAGGTTGCCTTCAACTTTAATATATATTGTCCTGTGGTGTAAAATGTAAATCTGAATAATGTTTTCCTTTCTCAGGCTCAAAAATCCCATTGTAGTCATCAGTACAACTAAAATTAGGTTTTACAACTTAATTTGATTACAAGTATAATTACAGAAAATTTCACAGGAAATGCAAATGAAATCAAAGTCAAACAAATCAGAACTGTAAATGGTTTATAAAACAACACATCAAACAAAACTCACACCTCTTACCTTCCTGAATCGACGACGTCGTTTCCACTAAACATACAGAGAAAGAAATTAAATGTTTTCTTCAAATAATTTCTTCACCTTAGATTCCCAAATCAAACACTTTTTGTACATAGTTGACAAAGTACACATTGTTTGTCAACAATCAATTCCAAAACTGCACCAGGTGCCAATGACTGGTTAAACGGTGATCAAATCGGACTTTGGAATCACTTATTACTATCTGACGAAGGTGATAGAAAGTACACTTACAGTACAGCTGCCATGGACTTGTCGTAATCCATATGTGGGCAGTGATGTCCAAGCATGCATTTACTAGGTAATAAAAATCATCAGCAGCAAATTTTTTATTAATGAAGCACCGGCGGGTTGCACCCGGTGCTTCAGTGAGTAAATGTTTTATGATTATTCCTATAATTAATGTTTGGAATCTAATATTACTGCATCTGTGGAAATATTGCCCACCTGTGGAAAGTGACAAGTCCATGGCAGCCATACTGTAGTCAGTACATATTCCATTTTAGTAGACTTATACCAACTGCAATTGCTACCAGACTCCTAATGTAAAGTGAAACTGGGCCATCCAATGGAAAGTTTACCACTAACCCACAACATAATTACTTAAGATTGCTTTTTATAGTAACATAACATCCCCCCCCCCCCCCCCCCCCCCCCACCCACACACCAATAATGTATTGAATAAAAATAAACTGAAACAAACTGATCAGTAAGATCAATTGCATGGCTTTGGTTTGTATGAAAAAATTGCAGGGTGTAATTTATTCATTTATTTTAGTGTTTATATTTGTGTTGTTTTCCTTATGGTTTCTGTTACATGAAACACACTTGAACTTGGTTTGTTACTCCCCAAAACATTTAAATGTTGAACTGTGCAATTGTGTATTGTTACCTGTAGGAACAAGATGGAAACAAGTAAATCTGCAGAACACAGACAGGCCACTGGGTAGATTATCCAGTAGCCCATGTTATGAAAATTTGCTTGTCCTCAAGTGTCTGCTGAAGTAAGGATATGAGTGGATGTCCACCCTCTGCATTATGGAGTCAAGAATCATCCCTCATGAACGCATTCTATAATTGGTGATCATGTGGATCTAAAAATGTTTAGTGAATCCTGTAACCAATTAAGTGGCAGAGAGCCAAATAATTTTTGATCATCAGAATTTGTTTACATGTCTTTGCCCTGCAATAATGTATTTTAGAGTGCCTACAACACGACAAATCCTTACAGACAAAAAAATTTTACTTCAAAGGTAATATGAGCACATTCACTTAATTTTATTTATTTATTGGGGTTCAACAACACTTTCGACAGCCAGGGTCACCGCATATCAGAACACGCACTTAACATGGAGCCTTTACGTTGCAGTAGCTGCGCTTGAGAATAAATGCAGTAGCTTCTCTTGAGAATAAAGCACAAATATGGGCTTCCAGAACTCAACCAGTTAATCATTTAGTCATATTTGTTCCAATACCGATTATCAACCATCACGTTGGAACAAAGAATATGTATATGCTTGTTGAAGTGCAATAATAAAAACAGGACCTAGATGCAAACACTCTGCATGTATCTTCTCCATATGTAACTTGCACAAATCTCGCAAAATATACCCGGGCACGCTAACCTGTAACTTATGCAAATCTCAAGTAAAATACTTTGATATGATTACCCTTTTACTGATCTTCTTAGCTTTTTGAAATGAATTAATAAATAAACCAGCACTCATATTGCCCATATTTTAGACTTGACCATCACCGTATGCCGAGTGGTAATTGGTCTATTCCACCATGAGATGTTTTAACCATACTGAAGATGAAGTTTGTTTACTTTGTAAAATCAAATATAATTTTCCAAATATTTCCATGTACATACTTAAGGTGAATACCAAAATATATCTACCAAAAAATTTAATTCATCCCCAGGTAGTCAATTTTATGTAAAACTTGATTTTCACATTATGGAGATCTTTTGACTTTACTGGGTATGTCTGAAAGGAAAGCAGCCAACCAATCTCCACTGCAGAAGCTGCTGACAAGACCGAATCAATAAAACAAAAAAAAGTACCATCTCAGATTCAATGTGGTCTCCTTTCCATTCTGACAGGTGAGATGCTAACATGCTGTATGGAGAAAAATACAAATATAATTTGGACTGGATTGCTACCCAGTAAGGATCCAATGAAAATTCTCTGTCCCTTTTGGCATTATTTTTATTTAATGAATGGCGTTTAAGGTCACATATTTCTGCACACTGGCTATCGTGACTACAACATGGAGATAAAGTTAAGTTTACTGAATCATTTATACCCATATGGCCCATTTTAGAGGACTTCCAGCATAAGCATTGGTGACTGGGATCTCTTTTACCAGTAAAACAGAGCTTATTTACCACAGTAAACAAGCAGTTTCACTTTCCGGGGTTTCTATGGGAGGCTTTGGTGATTACAGTACTGTATTTTCAACAGATAAAAAGGTTTTATTTCTTTGTTCACTGATAATATCCATCCCAAGTATTATGGCTTGGAAAAAACTGAGAGTCCCCTTTCTTACTTCCTAGCACCTATTCACCCATGCTACCACAAAAAACTTATACATACACATAAACACAAATGTTGAACAAGTGAAGAGTTAAATGGTCACATACAGGTGAACATGTACATGATAACATTTTTTAAATGTTGCAAGTGCTGAGTGGAATGTCAAGACAATATTCAATAGCACTACTGATAAGCATACAATAAATTATACTTCTAATAGACGGTCACCATTAGCTCATTTACTAATCACCATTTAATGAAGTGATTTTAAGGTGAAGAAAGTGCAAGAAATGTGAGTGGTCAAAAGGAAATAACTTCCAAAACTACTTCCACAATATTCAAAATAAAGATTTTTAACTCTTTACCTACTGGGGAAAAATTCACCTGCAGCCAAAGATTTAAAAATGCCATTCATTCTTAAGCCTGTAAAATGAGGTATGATAAACTCTGCGTTTCATTCAGGCCACTGAGATATTAAATTAATTGTTTCTCAGATCAGTCCAAAATATTCCAGACCTCTAGACTATAATATAGGCACAATGGGGAGAACACAGAGCCACTTGTTGGATCTCAATTCAGCAAGGTATGAGAAAATTTGATTCCCAAAACGCAATTTCTTGGCTCCTGGGATTGTAATTATGGTCAATACAACACCTGTAAAAATGCATTAATTTGCTTTCATCTAATTGTTAGAAATTGAAAAAGGGTCTTTAGAAACAGATATGAGCAACATTTATTTTGTTCAAATTGCTTAAAAGTGGGGTTTTCATAACACTCAAAACAAAATGATATTCGGAGAAAGTATGCATTGTTGAAAACTTTTTCACAGACAGGGAGATAATTGAACTGGTGGTTATGGGTCTATCATTTTGTCATACTGTGATGTTCAGCCCAACATTGCAAAAAATTAACTTTTACAAGTGCAGTTAAATTTTCAGAGAGAAATTTAAATATTGTTGTACATAATTACTAGGTCCGTAATACAACAATTACCCTACGCGAATTTAAGACTGAAATCTTAAAAATGCAAGAGTCCCCAGGTGGCCTTAATTGCTTACCTGATAAAATTGTTTAAAGAAGGATTTATGGTTACAATCAGCATCTACATATTAATATAGTTAATCTATTTTAGCTTGAGGAATGGAGGTGGAGTAGAAGGGTCTAGTAAATGAACTGATTTTTTAGGGGCATAAAATCACTAAAACCCCTTCAAAACTCAATTTGAAGCAAAGAGGAAAAAAACAAGAGGCCCCAAGGGGCCTTAATTGCTCCCCAGGCCAAATGATTCAAACAAAGTGGTTCAAAGAAGTATTTGGGGTCACATTCAGTTAGACATGGTTCATCAACACTACAAAGGAATGAAGTCATGAGAGACAAATTTTATGAAACTAGGGACATGGCTTGAACAAATTTTTAAAGAAAATTCCTCATTTTGAACTAAGTTATAATTTGGGCTACCACAGTGAGCCCAAATATGAACCCAGGGACGTGGCTTGAACAAACTTGAATCTCACCCCCCCCCCCCCTCCCCCTAAGCATGCTGCATACCCAATATCAAAAGATTCTGCCTGCTGGATCTTGAGAAGAAGATTTTTAAAGAAATTTGCCTGAAATGCACTTAGTTCAAATTTGGGCTCCTATGCTGAGCCCAAATATGAACCCAGGGGGCCGATTTGAACAAACTTGAATCAGATCCACCCCACAATGTTGTATACCAAATATCAAAAGATTATGACAGCTGGATCTGGAGAAGAAGATTTTTTAAGAAATTTGGCTGAAATGCACTAAGTTCGAATTCAAGCTTCTATACTGAGCCCAAATATGAACCCAGGGGGCCGACTTGAACAAACTTGAATCAGATCCACCCCACAATGTTGCATACCAAATATCAAAAGATTCTGCCTGCTGGATCTTGAGAAGAAGATTTTTAAAGAAATTTGCCTGAAATGCACTAAGTTCAAATTTGGGCTCCTATAATGAGCCCAAATATGAATCCAGGGGGGCGATTTGAACAAACTTCAATCACACCCATACTAAGATGCTGCATACCAAGTATCAAAAGATTCTGCCCACTGGTTCTGGAGAAGATTTTTTAATAATTTTTCTATAATTCATACGGTGCTATCAGAGTTATGCCCCCTGTGGGCGTGGCAACTTTATTTGAACAAACTTGAATTGACATATGATAGGGAACATGCACAGCAAATTTTGTTGAATTTGGTCCAGTAGTTTGTGAGAAGTCGATAATGTTAAAGTTTACGACGGACGGACAGACGGACGCTCCAACATTTCGGGTTTATGGGCTACCAAAAAACATTTTGTAAGTCCAAAACCTTATTTTACCCAGAACCCCACCCCCTCTACCCTAAAACTTATATTTATCCCTAACCCAACCCCTCCACCCAAAAACCACACCATAACCTTAACCCTACCCCACCCTGACCCTAAATCCTAAAAGCCCACACCAGACCCTAACCCCCACCCACCCCCGGGACTTAACCCCCCAACCTTAAGCCCTACTCTGGGGCTACCCCTAACCCTAACCCACCCCACCCCTGAGCCAACCCCACCCTAGCCAAACCAATAGGATTAGGAGCTATTTTTTGGTTTAGGGGCTACTAAAACTAAAACCCCACCCCCTCCCCCAACCCAACCCCCCCCTGGAGCTAACCCTCCCCCAACCTTAAGCCCTACTCTGGGGCTACCCCTAACCCCACCCCACTCCTAACCCTAACACCCTACCTTAATTTGGAGGTAGCCCCTAATAATAATATTCCCTAAACCTCCAATGTTGGCCCGGACGGACAGACGACAGACAGAAAGTGATTAGTAAAGTTCCCCTTGAGCTTCACTCGGGTGAGCTAAAAACACCCAGAGAACTAACTCCCACCCTCCCACACCCAAAGTGAGACTTATCAAGTCTGCTCCTTGGGCCTCAAGTGGCCTGGTGGGTTCCCAACTGAACAAACCTTAATCTCAGGTACTCACATTTACATCTGACTAAAATTTACCACAATCAGCTCTGTCATGCATAGGCACAATCCATTTAAACAAATAGTAAATTCTCCATTGTGTTCTGTGTTAAATTTCAATCCCCCCCTGGCACCCACCAAATCAGTCAAGCATAACACTTTGAATAAACTTTAATCTTGGCGTCTTAGTAATGCTATATGCTACATGTGAAAAGATTTTGCTTGGTTGATCTGAAGCCGAAGATCTTTGAAGAATATTCCTCATACAGCACTAAGTTAACATTCGGTACCCATTGGAAGCTAAATTATGAGCCGGAAGATTTCATATGAACAAACTTGAATCTCACCACACTAAGAATGTCAATACTATGTAACAAAAGAAACTGACTCATGGATGTGGAGGAGAAGATTTTTTAAAGAATAGTTCTTATATTGCAGTTAAAATTTACGCTGCCATTGGGATCCCATGTATGAACCCAGGGACTTTATTGGAACAAACTGGAATCTGACTCGTGCTGAAATGATTGCCCTTTTTTCTCAACCGGATAACTGTGAGCTCCAACCAGATAATATACGGATGTCTGCCAATTTTAAACACAGATTTCATTGGAGTTTATCACAGAGAAACAGGTATCTATCTGTATGTGGTAAACGTTTTGGATTGGAACCCTCACGAAAAGGGAAATCCAAAAATATGTGTGCAAAGTCGCAAACGATTCTTCCCTGAATAAAATCGTCAAAGACTGAATTAGTCAATGACGATTGTATCCAGGACAGAATATTTTGACTTGCAGAAATTTAACCTTGTTAATGATTGGAAGCAATGTGCAAGCTTCAAACGTTCCTGTACACCTGTAGGTAGACACAAAAGATGCCGGCACAAAGTGAAACAAAACATTTAATGAAAGTGTCAATGACACTGTAGCTCAACTTGAACTTGGTAAGTTATAAATGAAATGGCAAAATTGAAGATCATTGGTACTAAATATTGCGGTCTGACTAAACTAAGTTCTAAGAACGTTGGACGCAGAAACATTTTTTGACGGAAATTGAAGAAAATCGACATCTCCCATCTAGAGGTCACCCCAAACAAGCATACCAAGTTTCAAAGCAATATGATGATAAATGCGACCTGTGAGGTGTGCCAAAGGAAATTGTGTATGTAAGTACGTACGCCAACGGTCGAGAAGTGATGGCAATAGCTCAGCTCGACTTTGTCAAGCTGAGCTAAAAACGATTAAGCCACAGACAACCTTAACATTGTCAGGGGATTTTCCACCTATTTACATGAGGGAACTATGGCAGTAATCTACATGAGCAGTTATTTCTCAAGTACACTGAGATCAGTTTTCAGTACATTGTTGTGTCAGTCAGTGAGCAATTAAGGTTCAAATGAAAGATATGAAATATAAACCCACTGACTTGTTTCAAACAAACCAGAATCTGACCCTTCTGAGGATGTTCTATACCAAGAATCAAAAGATTCTGATTGGTAGTTAGGAAGAAGAGTTTTAAAAAAATGTTCCTCATATTACACGTTAAAATTCAGGCTCCCACAGGGAGCTTGAATGTGACTCCAGTGTCGTGCTTTGAACAAACTTCAATGTGACACTGCTAAAGATACTGTATATCAAATATCAATTTTGACAGGTAGATCTGAAGATGATTTTAAAGAACAGACCTCTCAGCCTAGACTCTGCTCAGGGTCACTGCTTATAGGGGAAGCTACATATAAGACAAGAATACAAGTGTTACTGCTTGTGACCTTAACCTTCATGATATGACAATGGATCAAGGCCATGACACGACATTAGGTTAAGGGTCACAATTGTATAAAGTATGAACAAGATTTGTCACGGAGATTCAATTATACAGACAAGACAAAAGCTGTATAACAATATCAAAGTTTTGCTGTCTGTGACCTTGACCTTGATGATATAACCTTGGATCAAAGTCGCGACACACCGAGTCATGAGCAATAATTGTACCAAGTAAAAATAAGATCTGTAGATCATTCCAAGTCCAAGTAATATGGACAGGACAAGGGCTGTATACAAATATCAAAGTTTTGCTATCTGTGACCTTGACCTTGATTTTTTAATTTAAAAAAAAATGAAAGTGTCAATGACACTGTAGCTCAACTTGTCAAGACAAAGACATGTACATGTATAGTATGTGACACAGCAATGACAAACATCTAGGTAATGACCTGATAACAAAGGTACATATAAAGTATTGTAACGGTCTGTACATAAATACTGACCATTGCCTGTAACAAATGTATAGGTAAAGTATTGTAAAGGTGGGTGACAGTCAGATGCTAAATAGAAAAGAAATCTTTGAGTCCCAGAATGGGTCTGACTGAACCCCAAAATATTTGTTCTCATAGCACAGTGATAACAAAGGCACCCCAAAACACACTCATTCCTGTCCCAAGGTGAAAACAAAGGTACCCAAGAAGTTTTCGTGAAGATCAGTTCACAAATATGAGCTGTGTAGAAGTTGTGACAAAAAACTGATTGGACCTAATTTTGGTACAAAATGGCCACTGGCAGCCATCTTGAATTTTGGACCGCACCCAGAAACACTCGTTCTCGTCCCAAGGTGATAACAAAGGTACCCAAGAAGTTTTGTGAAAGTCGGTTCATAAATACAGCCTCTAGCCCGAGCCGTATTGACATGTGCACTTACAGTGTATAAGTAGCACTGAATAAATCAAAGTTCATCTAATTTGCATAATTTCTGCACGAGAAAAAAACCCGTACTATATGTGATGTATTCCATGTTACTAAACATTCAT
The DNA here is from genome assembly GCA_031216915.1 of Pictodentalium vernedei. Lineage (NCBI taxonomy): Eukaryota > Metazoa > Mollusca > Scaphopoda > Dentaliida > Dentaliidae > Pictodentalium > Pictodentalium vernedei. The sequence continues at coordinate 308,563,101 of CM062292.1, read as the reverse complement.
ACAAAAATGTATTCAAATCAGAACTTTCATACAGAAGTTCTGTACAAAAGACTGATTGCACTAATTTTGGTACAAAATGGCTGCTGGTGGCCATCTTGAATTTCGGACCACACCCAAAAACACACGTTCTCATCCCACGGTGATAACAAAGGTACCCAAGAAGTTTCGTAAAGATCGATTCATAAATACGGCCTCTAGCCTGAGCCGTATAGAAGTTGTGTACAAAAAACTGATTAGACCTAATTTCGGTACAAAATGGTCATTGGCAACCATCTTGAATTTTGGTCCGCACCCAGAAACACTCGTTCTCGTCCCAAGGTGATAACAAAGGTACCCAAGACGTTTCATGAAGATCGGTTCATAAATACAGACTTTAGCCCGAGCCGTATTGACATGTGTACTTACTGTGTGAAAGTAGCACTGAAAAAACCAAAGTTCATCTAATTTGCATAATTTCTGCACGAGAAAAAAACCCCGTATTATATGTGATGTATCCCATGGTACTAAACATTCATACAAAAAATTATTCAAATCAGAGCTTTCATATGGAAGTTCTGTACAAAAAACAGATTTCTGCATCGTCGGTACAAAATGGCGGCTGGCAGCCATCTTGAATTTTGGACAGCACACAAAAACACTCGTTCTCGTCCCACAGTCATAACAAAGGTACCCAAGAAGTTTCGTAAAGATCGGTTCATAAATACGGCCTCTAGCCCGAGCCGTATCCAATTGTTGACGGACAGACGGACAGACGGACGACGGGCCATGGCATAAGCTCAAATTTGGCTTTGCCAAAGTTGAGCTAAAAATTTGTGGGAGTTAACAGTTATGCTGCTTGTGATGAACCTGTGGGCATGGCAACTTTATCTGAACAAACTTGAAATGACATATTATAAGGATGCGCACATCAAATTTGGCCCAGTAGTTTATGAGAAGTCAATAATATAAAGTTCACACTGGATGGACAGATAGATGGATGATGGATGGAAAGTGATCACTAAAACTCCCCTTCAGCTTCGCTCAGATAAGCTGATAAACAGACTAATTAGCCTTCATGGTAAAAGAAATTGAGTGAGGGATAAAGCATTTTTTGGGCCTTTGAGCATAAACTACAAGAATGATCAAATCACATACCTACAGGACTACCCAATGCCCATGGAAAAATATTAATGGGGGATTTTGAGCTTCAGCAGCAAACTAAGAAGTATGTGGGTAAGGTGGAGGAACAGAGTGGGTGGAGGAGAAGAGTGGGTGTAGGGCCCTTGGGGAGAGGACCTTCATAAAAACTAAGGACACTAATACTAATGGAAAAGAATGTCTGGTGGTCTCTCAATCATATGCCACTAGGTACAACCTATCCCCAAACCAGTACACGGTTTGACCAAATACAAGCAAGATGAATAGCAAGAATTCATTACAAAATTGGTAATAGGTATAACAAGGATTTTGACACTGGATAGGATATAAAAAATGAAAGTGTCAATGACACTGTAGCTTAACTTGTCTGTGTGTTGATTTTGGTGAAAAGAATAATGTTCAATGTTTATGAAAGGATTATAAAATAAGACAAGAATTGTGATAACTGGGAATATGTTAATTTTTGTTCCCTGTATGCTGTGTTTTCAATAAAAATAGGCCGATGAAATCGTCAGATGTGTACCCATATGCACAACTAGTAGAAAGCTGTATGACGGAGGGCCACCCTGGACGGCGACATTATGTATACCACACATGGTATGGGTACATACAGAAATGGATTGGGGGAGTGCCTAATTTGATGGAAAAGGGTTAATATCTCCGGATCAAATTATTAGATTTACATAAAAAACTTTACAGCACAGCACATCAGTAACTTGAATACATATATAAAGTAACCTGATAATCAGATTAATATTTATTGAGTTATCGCATGCCGAAGAAATGGATTGGAGGAGTTCTCAACTTGAAGGATAAAGGGTTAATATCACAGGATCAAATTATCAGATTTACACCAAAAACTATACAGCTCGGCACATCAGTAACCTGAACACAAATATAAAGTAACTTGACAATCCAAGCAATATTTTTCAAGTTATCGAATGCCAAAGGGATTGGAGGAATTTTCAATTTGAAGGATAAAGGGTTAATATAGGAGTTCTCAACTTGAAGGATAAAGGGTTAATATCACAGGATCAAATTATCAGATTTACACCAAAAACTATACAGCTCGGCACATCAGTAACCTGAACACAAATATAAAGTAACTTGACAATCCAAGCAATATTTTTCAAGTTATCGAATGCCAAAGGGATTGGAGGAATTTTCAATTTGAAGGATAAAGGGTTAATATCTCAGGATCAAATTATCAGATTTACACCAAAAACTATACAGCTCGGCACATCAGTAACCTGAACACAAATATAAAGTAACTTGACAATCCAAGCAATATTTTTCAAGTTATCAAATGCCAAAGGGATAGGAGGAATTTTCAATTTGAAGGATAAAGGGTTAATATCTCAGGATCAAAATAACAGATTTACACCAAAAACTATACAGCTCGGAACATCAGTAACCTGAAGATATATATAAAGTAACATGACAATTGGATTGATATTTTTTTAGATTTCTCATGCCAAAGGGATTGGAAGAAATCTCAATTTGAAGGATAAAGAGTTAATATCTCAGGATCAAATTATCAGATTTACACCAAAAACTATACAGCTCGGCACATCAATAACCTGAACACAAATATAAAGTAACTTGACAATCCAAGCAATATTTTTCAAGTTATTGAATGCCAAAGAAATGGATATGGATGCCAGATGGACAGATGGACGGACAGATGGACAGACAGAGGATGGATGAACGACGGATGGCCACCCCGGATGCCGGCATTATGTGCACCATACATAGTATGGGTACACATAAAAATAACATGAGGTGTAGACTGTACTACTGAATTGAGGGGTGGGTTAATGTGGCCCTCACAGGTAATGTATGTGGCCCTCACAGTTAATTTATTCCAAAACGAGTCATCCTATCAAGTTACAATGAAATCCCTTCATAAATACAGCCTGTAGACTGTGCTAAATGTTTTCAGGCTTCATGTCTGTGTAGCCATCACAGTTGACAAATCACAACCAAAAGGGGATGTCCTCATCTAGACATTAAACTGAGTCATCCTACTAAGTTACCATGAAATCCCTTCATAAATATGACCTGTGCAAAAGTTTTTTGGGTTTTGGGCTCAGGCAGCCGTCATGGTTGAATGATCGTGACCGAAGGGGGACGTTCTGATCTGGGCATTATCTGGAGTCATCCTACCAAGTTACAATGAAATCCCTTCATAAATATGACCTGTAGACTGTGCTAAAGGTTTTGGGGCTTCAGGCCCCTGACGCCATCACAGATGACCAATCATGACCAAAAGCAGAAGTTATCATCTTGACATTGTTTGGAGTCAACCTACCATGTTATAATGAAATCCCTCCATAAATACGACCGATAGACTATGCTAAAGATTTTCGGGTTTTGGGCTTGGGCAGCCATCACGGCAGAATGATCGAGACCAAAAGGGGACGTTCTCATCTAGACATTATTTGGTGTCATCCTACCAAGTTACAATGAAATCCCTTCATAAATATGACCTGTAGGCTGTGCTAAAGGTTTTGGGGTTTCGGGACCCTGTAGCCGTCACAGCTGACCAATCACGATCAAAAGGGGATGTTCTCATCTAAACATTATATGAAGTCAACCCACCAAGTTACAAGAAAAGCCCTCCATAAATACGACCTGTAGACTGTGCTAAAGGTTTTCGGGTTTTGGGCTCGGGCAGTCGTCACGGTTGACAGATCATGACCAAATGAGAAAGTTCTCATCTAGACATCATACGGAATCATTCTACCAAGTTACAATGAAATTCCTCCATATTAAATATGACCTGCAGACTGTGCTAAAAGTTTTTGGGTTTCGGGCTTGGGCAGCCATCGCGGTTGACAGATCATGACCAAAAGGGAATGTTCTCATCTAGATATTATACAGAGGCATTCTACCAAGTTACAATGAAATCCCTTCATAAATATGACCTGTAAACTGTGCTAAAGGTTTTTGGGTTTTGGGCTTGGGTAAAGGGAAAATACTGATACACAACTGCACTAAGTTCAGCAACGGTTGTTGCCAATGGCAACTATTTTGACAGAAATGGAAGAAAATCGATAGCTCCCATCTAGAGGTCACCTCAAACAAGTATACCAAGTTTCAAAGTGATCTGATCATAAATGTGCCCTGTAGGGCACATTTATGATCAGCATATGGATGCCTGACTAAACTAAGTTCAAACGTCGTTGCCAGCAGCAACATTTTTTTGACGGAAATGGGAGAAAATCAATTGCTACCATCTAGAGGTCACCCGAAACAAGCATCGTAGGTTTCAAAGCAATCCAATCATGAATGTGCCCTGTAGGGTGTGCAAAAGGGAAATCTTGACTAAACTAACTAAACTAAACTAAGTTTAGCCCTGACTAAACTAAGTTCAAAGGTCATTGCCAGCGGCAACATTTTATGACAGAAATGGAAGAAAATTGATAGTTTCCATCTAGAGCTCACCCCAAACAAGCATATCAAGATTCAAAGTGATACGATCATAAATGCAACCTCTGTGGTGTGCCAAAGGAAATTGTGTATGTAAGTAGATACGTTGGCAGACGAGAAGTGACAGGAAACCGAAACCGAACCGAATTTTTGGTTAACCACCCAACTCTAATGCTAGTCTCTCATCATACCAAAGGACATCACAATCTGACAACCAATGCTAGAGTTATAAGATAAAATGTTTGTATGGACATACAGATGGCCAGACAGATGGTCAGATGGACAGACGGATGGACAGACAGAGACCACTATATACCCACCAAACCTCCCAAAGAGGTTGGGGACCTAATAAGCTGATACATTTGAAGGTTTCAAAAACCAACAATCAACACTGATTGTATCTTAATCACAGCACATTTTATTATCACATAAAAGTGCACAGATGCACCATGCACCCAATGGAGAAGGATGGGGCAAGTGACTTGGATACACTAGTGGTATTTTTTTTCAGCGAAGGTGGGTAGGAATTTTAGAAAGTGTTCGAAAATATTTTGACTAAACACATATAATTCAGGTCAACAAATGAAGTGTTTAATGATTTACTTTACTTTATATTGATTGGTGTTGAACGCCACAGTCTGCAACCGTGGCTATAGCAAGACCAAACATACGTATAAAGACAGGTTCAGCCAAACATTTTTACTTTTTCTGCCCACTTTAGAGGAGTTACACCCCAGGCATTAGTTCCCAGGTCAAATTTTACCAGTAAAGCAGAAGTTGTTTATTACAATAAGCATGGACAGCCCGACTTCCCTGTGTTTCCACAGGGAGTGTTTCATGCTAGAAGCACAAACTATCATCTTCAGATGGGCAAATCTTTGTCTTAAATTTATGCTTACACAATAATAATATAATTGTGCTTAAACTTTAAAGTTGGATGTAGAAATACTTATAATAGGTTTAAATGAAAAAAAAAAAAAATTCAGAATTTTTTGGCATGCCAGGGTATTTTTTGTTTGGGTTTGCATCGCAGTTTGCGAAGCAAGATCTTCCATGTGCAATCCAATCACTGAAATTTGGTTCGCATTGTGCGAGTAAAAAATTTATGTGCTTGTCCAATATTCCAATTCAAAAATGGTAAAACTACAGATAAACAGTGTAACAATACACCAATTTATTATGAACTTCCGTTGGTCATGCAAAATGATAATTTAACCACCATTTTACGAGTGTTATCAAATCAGTTGACAAAACTCCAGTAGTGTTTTCTACGATGTCGGTGCCTATAAATTACATCCTTTGATGTGCACCAGTCATCCTTCGTAATCATCTTCCACAACTTTTTTCCGTTCGGGTGGATCGCAGGCTTGTAAAAATTGCACGAACGATCGTTTCGTTCGTGCAATGGTTAAGCAAAGCATGACTGGCTTGACCGATTTTCCGTTCAAGCAAAATATTTTACCTTAAGTTGTCCTTAATGACAGTGAATGATGAAATCGTGGTATACACGGTTCGGAACGTCGGCTGTTTTCCAATAGCCCACATGCATTTTGTTTCCGATAACGTAACGCGACATAGTCTGTAAAATTAATGTTGAGCATTTGAAAAGGTTATTCGGTGTAAGTCTGTAGCGTTGTCAGTCCAATTTAGTATTGAAGCGTGTTCTCAAATATTTAACAAGTGAGTTGTTAGTCGAAAACAACAATGTCACATAACCCATAAGCTGCCAGCATTCTTAGTCAGCATCGTGTATGTAAACTGGAATGCTCCTGTTTCTACGACTGATAGTTTGAAGCAACATGACTGAAAGCGTTTCTGTAAAAACTTTCAAAAAATGGCCTTTTGCACAGCAGTTCGACGTTCAAGTGAATGAAGAGGGGAGACTGTATGAACTTGAATGTAAAATTTGTAGCGAAAAATGGGATGCCATTCAGAAAGAAGCAACAGTACGGAAACTCCGTGGGGCAATTCTCACAAACGTCAAAATGTATATAGATGGAGTTAGTTATATACACAGAGCCAATATTGAGTGCCATCTGAAACCAGGGTCGCTTCATGATTTTGCACTGCAGCTTATTAGAAAGGAAAAAAATTCCAATCTCAAGCCAGGTGTGCAAGGTGGTGGTGATATGGATCATTCAAAAACCGCTGCTGGGACATCACAGTCGCTGAGCAGCATTTTCATTACATCAAGCAGAGAATCCTACTCAAAAATGTTGAGAACTGCTCTGTTCATAGCTGAGGAAGAAATGACTTTCACGAAGTTCCCCTCCCTCATAGAGTTGCAGAGAAACAACGGAGTTAAGATTTTTCATGGAAAGAACTCGCGATTTGTTTGTACTGATCTCATAAACACAACTGCTACCACAATGAGGGGGGATATCAAAGATTTAGTTGCAAAAGCGCATTTCCTTTCCGGTCTCTGTGATGGAAGCGAAGCTCGGAAGACAAAGGAAGAAAAGGAGCTTGTTTACGTAAAGCTTGTGGTGGATGGAAGACCGGTGATTTTATATTTGGCATGCCAAAAGATGAAAGACTTTGGTGGAACTGATGCTCCTTCCATTAACAGAGCCTTTCTTGTCGCATTTTCCAAGTATGACGTTGATGTAGTGGGAGGTGACAGACTGTGCTTGATTTCAGTTTGTGCTGATGGTGCATCAGTTAATATGGGAAGCAAAAGTGGTGCTATGACAGTACTTAAAAATGGGAATAATTCGCTATTGGTGATTCACTGCTCTCTACACAAGCTTGAGTTGGCAGTTAAGGACTCTTTTAAATCATCAAAGGAGTTTGATGCCGTGGACGAATTTATGAAATCCATGTTCTATTTGTTTAAGAATAGCGGCAAGAACTGGCGCCTCATGCAGCTTATAGCTGAGAAACTGCAAGTAGGTTTACGAAAGCATCCAAAAATCCATGGCACTAGGTTCCAGAGCCACAAAGAACGCGGATTACGAGTGTTGCTATACAATTACTGTGTGCTTCTTTTGTTTGCTGAGAACGCTTTGGAAACAAATGGACTTTTAACGTCGCCGATGCAAGCAAAGGTTAGAGGTTACTATGAGAAGCTGCTTAGTTTTGAGTTTGTCGGATGTGCATCATTATATATGGAAGTTCTTAAAGAGACAGCCCATGTAATTTTACAGTTGGAGTCCAAAAGTACTCTAATTAGTGACATTTTTGATGCGCTTGAGGAATGTGCACAGAATCTGGAGGAAATCGGTGATCGTCCAGCTGACAATCTCCCGTTTGTAAAAGGGTGTTTCCAGTGTCGTAAGATTGACTCACCTAATGATGACAGAGCGGGAGGAAAGGTTTTCATGGTAGCGTCAAGTACATCATTGCCTTCAACATTGTCGATGAAGTCAATGTTGACAGACAAACAGAAAATTAATTTGGAGAAAAAACTGAAAAAAGAAGTGAAAGTCAACCAAGAATTTGAACTAAAAAATGTAACACTGGGAGAACAAAAAGTAAAGACGGTCCGTAAGAAGCTAGTGAAAAGTGTGAAGGACTGTATTGAGTCAAGGTTTTCTTCCCTGAAAAGTCAGCCTGTAATTAAGGCTATGTTGATTGTGGATCATACGAGATGGGACCCGGAAGGTAGCGACTATGGATAATCTGAAATTGAAACTATAAGTGTTCACTTTCAAGAAGCCCTCGATGCAAATGAATACGATGCCAGAGAAGCTTTCTGTGAATTTAAAAAACTGAAGAGTCTGCACGTAAAAAAATATCCAAAAATAAAAGACAAACTTGTGTTCTGGGAGAAAATCTTCCTCTATCATTATGACACTTTTAAGAACATTTTGTTAATTATCGAGATCTGTCTGGCTACTGCATGGGCTCAAGGCTTGGTAGAAAGTGGTTTTAATACCCTTAGAAGAATTCTTGCAGATCATCGATCAAAACTAGGAAATGAAATCATACAAGATCTTTTACTTATTCGGCTGAACATGAAGACTTTATCATCTCTTCACGCAGAGGGCGAGTACACAAACTCTTTAATAGATCGTTCTGTAGAATCGTACATGTCTGCAACCAAATGGCGATGGAATCTCAAGCCTCAAAATAATGAAGCATCACCAAAACATGCACCAGGGGATTCTTTCACGGACTGTGAATCACAGCCCAAGCGCAGAAAATTTGAGAGCGACGATGGCAACACTTACAGTGGATATAATTGCTCATCAGAAGGTGATTGTGGCAGCGATAGTGAGGGGGATGATCTTCCTAGCCTTCCATTTGTAGTCTCTGACTAAATTTTTGTGCTTGTCATGACAGTGCTGATTAATTTTCCAAAGTTCAAACGTTTATATACTTACCAGTTACTTTAGTATCTAAGCAAAAACAGATGCGAACCTACTGGATGCGTTCACTTTTTCTCATTTGTGTTGCAGTTTCGTGAAAATACAGCCAGAGTTGTCTTGAGATGATTTTTCTCCTTTTCTCCCTTTTCAATTTGTGTCATTTTCATCAGCAAAGCGCACATGTAGGCCCTACCTTATCTTGGATATCGTAACCATCAAATTCCTTGAATACTATTACACTCAGATGTTGAGAACCCCAATGAAAAAGTATCTTGATAACTATGGTATGATCCTAAATACCCTGGTATTGCAATGGTAATATCGGGGTAGTCTGGAACGCACCATGGATAGTTATCATGATACTGTTATATCGAGGAACTAACAGGTCATAACATACACTTGAGAAAAATAAAAATGTGTTCATTTCTTCACCTTACACAACGTATATTAAAAACAAAATAAATTAATCCCCCACTCCCCAAATATAAGGCCAAGGGCCGATCCAGAGGGGGCGCTCCCAGCGCGCGCCCCTCTATTTTTAGCCGGAGTTCTGTTAAAACACCCATTCGATCACTTAAATTTAAGGCCATGAAAAAAAAACACATTAATTAAAACCCACCTGCATCGGGAGATGGTCACAGCAGCCCTAGAATCGCAGACAGCACAAGTTTTGGTTCCCAGTTTTTTAAAAGTTTTTCGGGGAGTCCACACCAGCGACAAGGGAGTACCCCTCTCATACTCTCTTCCAAATGGCCGCTGCAATCCTCTGGTCAAGCTGTGCACCACACTGTGAGGTAGTTTTAACTTGGACCCAAAGTCTGCAAAATATTTTTTTGGTTTGGTACGTCCTATTCAAGTACCATACCAAAAAATTATATTGCGGACTTTGAGTACAAGTTTGGACTAATTGTAAGGATAGTGAGCGCCCCCCTCTTTCACAAAATCCTGGATCCGCCACTGAAGGCCGGGCGCACATTTGTTTTCAATAAAAACATACAAATGTGTGTATTATCAGAGCCGGACGGATGAGCCGGTTCTGAGAATGTTCATATTTGTATAGTTTTATTGAGAAAAATCTTCGATATTTGTAGTTGAGTGTAGCTTGATTTGATATTCTCGCTGAAGATGTTTTACACTATGTTGGGTAAAGGGTTAGAGAGCCCAAGACAGAGAAATGTCTTAGAGGTGGATAAACCTGGCAAACAGGAGATTCGTAGTATGAAAAATGTACACTGTATATTTTAGCTCTGTACCATTGAGTAAGCCACTCACTGATTTCGGATCTGAACATTAGTTCGAATTGGATTGGAAGCTCCCAATGATCAGCAATCCGCAAATCATTCCGTGTTTTTGTAGCTGGATAAGAGGCTGAGTCAGTGACGTCACACAATTTTCATCATGTTTCATCAACATTGGAAATATCTGAATTTTAAACACAGGCTGTTTTTTCGGAATAGAGTGGAATGGAATTTTCTCGAATGAAAATGGCCACTTAAAAACGCCCCTGCAGCAGCACCCACTATCCAAACCAAACTCAAGGTATCAAGGTACGACAATGTTTTTTTAATGAGATTTTTTGTTGCAGTTCGCGTCAACGTAGACCCAATTTCATGGCAAGAATAAATTTTGGTTAGCGATCAGAGCATAGCAGTCAGATCTTATCGAGGCTCCGGCCACTATGTTCTGATTGCTGAACAAAATGAAATTTGCATGGATTTTGCCAGCCACTGTCAGCCAATGAGTCCAGAGTTGCCCGGCACCGTGCATAATCAAAGCTCAACGTTACTGAATGAAGGGCTCAGAAAACTGGTTCAAATGTACAGTACAGAACCTGCCAATGTACTCTTCCACCTTAAATTTATGGAATTTCCTTTTACATTCCACCCTAGTTCAATGAACTGAACGTAGTAACACGTTCTGATAGCTGAACTATGTCCGACCTTATACAATTTTGTGACCTGTGTTTCGAGCCCGCCCCCCCCCTCCCCCCCCCCCCTCCCCCACACACACACAGTGGGTTTCCTTCATTTAACCATTTTCCTTCATTTTCTCATTTTATGGGGGGTGAAATCATTCATTCCAAAAATCGGTTAAGCCAACTGAAAATGGTTAAGCAAAAAAAATTTTTTTTGGGTTAAGCAAATTTTAAATTTTTACAAGCCTGGATCGATTTGAAAATTGCAAAGTGGAAGTCGATTCATGAACTGCAAGAGCATGTTTCAATCACTGATGTATTTATTTTTCATTGGCAACCCACGGGACCAGGATATTCTATCTTTTTATGTATTTGGTAAGGTTAGTTCTTGCGATCATCAGATGACTACTTACCTGTTTTGGACGTAATGTGACTAAAATCGTCTTTATTCGAAAACTTAAAAGTACATGAAGAAGGGTGTGCTTCGACTCAGAGGGGCCACTTGGTAACTCGCATTTGTAAAGTCAGGGATGGACTTATTGCTAGAGTATGAGCTCATACACAAGTAACCAGACAGTGCCGTATGTGATAGAAATTGGGAATTGTGGGAGGGGGGGGGGGGAGGCTGAAGTTGAAATTGCTCATCAATTTTCCAGGACAGCGATAAAAACTGCTAATCAATTTTTTAAAAATAAACAAGAGGCCCCACGGAGATTCACCTTGAACAGAACACAATAAAACAAGAGGCCCCAGGGGGGCTTAGGGCGATCACCTAACATGGTAGTCTAAATATCAAACCAGGGACAACTCCGGTGCATTCGACCAATGATCGACTTGATTTATTTAGACGGGTTCCTTCTCTGTTTACTTTGGAAACGAAATCACCAAATGTGCAATACAACTTTATTTTTATCGAACAGGCAGAACACTGGAAATCGCATGTTTTACATTAATATGTGTGTGATAACTATCTTATCTCATCTCCATCAAACCATAGCACCTATACATACAATATAACAAGAGGCCTGAGGGGGCCTTAAGGCGCTCACCTGACATGGTAGTCTAAATATCAAACCACGGACATGACTTGAATAAAATAAGCTGCATACGTCCCTGCTAAGAAAAGCATATACCAACTACACGAAGCTATTGTGCCCACACAATACACAGGATTTTCCTTCTATTTTCAGTTCCTGCACTTTTACGTCCCAAAATTGAGATAAACGCATAAAAAACAGATTTTTTTCATTTTTGTTCGGAAATTTTCGAAGTCCCAAACAAAATATTTTCAGCCTAAAATTTTGGTTTCTTCTTCTTAAAACTGACCAAAATGCATAAAAAACCAAAAAACTAATTTCCGGATTTTGGTCAAAAAGTCCCACCCGGATCCCAAATTTTCAGTGTAAAAAAAAAAAAATTTTTTTTGTCTTAAAATTGACCAAAATGCATAAAAACAAAAAAGTTAAAAAATTTATAGTAATTTATATATTTTTTATACTTACCAATGACCCAGACATAGCTGGTGCTAACTCTTAAAATACTAGGGCCAAACACAAATTTTGCCCCCCAATCCCCAAAATTTGCATCTAAAACCAAAAGAAATCATGTCCTGAAGGTCCTCCATACTTTGCCCTTACTGCGCATGTGCAGTGTCAAGGATGTTCCGAAATTGGCGCCAATTATCATTCTTACAAGCAGTGCCTGGTCAGCGCTATGTACTCAGTGGGGAGGTATGATTTCCCAACTCCTGGGAGGGCCATCCCCGTCTGGGTCATTGGTAAGTATAAAAAATATATAAATTACTATAAATATTTTAACATTTTTATACTGTACCAATGACCCAGACATAGCTGAATAGTAAAAAGGCTGGAGGGCCTAGGACATAGAGGAAAATCCAATAAGCTCAACTATATAACATAGAGTCAACCCCTCAAGGAGAAAAGGGGTATTAGGCTTTACATGTATCTTTCTTATTTTATGATAAATTAGAAAGATACAATACCCTTCATAATTGAGCACAATAACATTCATGTTCTCTATTAACATCCAGTATAACCCTTTATACTAATTATTTTTAAAGGAAGCCAATAAATAAAGTTAGTCCAGAGAATTGAGACTCTTTATATTCTTTAAAAGTGTCCGAGGATTGTATATTAACGCCCGTTTGACACTTGACATATACAAATGCTTCACACCGAGCTACACTTTAAAAATATGACATGAATGAATTTTTAACATTAATATTACACTTTAAAACCATCCCGGAAACGACTCTTTAAAACCATCCCGGAAACGACTCAGAATTACTGACTCCGGAGGAGGAATTCCCTTGCTTTTCACTATAAAGCAGGTGACCTAAGGGAACACCCTCCCTTCCCCCCCTTCCCCTTGCCCTGGGTCAAATAGCCCAGAGCGAAGAGGGCAGCAGGACGGAGTCACTGCTGGAACAGAAAGCCTGCATAACTATAGTTGCAACTGTTTAGTGGACGACATTCTGAGCAACAGATAACGGACCTAAACAATGCAGGTCTCCAGAAATGGACTCAATATTTCCGAGATAAAAATTTGTGAATGTGGATGGCTGAGACCAATAAGCAGCCTTCATTAAATCTGTAATAGCAACACTATTTGCGTAAGCCCAAGATGTAGAAAGAGCTCTTACTTCATGAGCCGAAATCTTAAGCACAGACTGCTGTCTTGAAGATAAATTTTCATAAGCAGTACGGATAGTTAATTGAATCCATATAGCAATAGAATGGACCGAAATGTCCTTTCTATTAGGCATCAGAGACAGAAAGAAACGTTTTCGTCCCTTTCTGATAAACTGAGATCTTTGTCTATAAATACATAAAGCTCTAACAGGACAGAGTAAAGGCCTATGCCCGTCTGAAGACGGCAGAGCCTTAATAACAATAGGTTCCGGATATTTATTAGGAGCCTGATTCTTAGCTAAAAATCCAACACTAGTAGTGAAGGTGATAGTGTTCCCGACACTACGATAGTGAGAATCGTCCACCGATAGTGCATGAAGCTCACTGACTCTTCTAGCAGAAGAGAAAGCTAAGAGAAAAGCTGTCTTATAAGACAAGAATTTGAAATCTACTGTCCCAAGAGGCTCAAATGGCTTTTCCTTCAGTTTAAGAGGAACCCAAGCTAAATTCCACTTAGGAATTAATCTAAGAGTTCTGGGTCTATTTATCGAGAAGTTTCTAACTAACTTAGATAAAGAGACATTAGATCCAATTTGTAAACTATCGTGGTGTGCATAGGTATCAGATAACATAGACCTATAACCCTTAATAGTAACAGGCTGCAGTTTGATCTCGTCAAACAAGTATACTAGAAAGTTTGCAATGTCTGCAATGGAGGGATCAAAAATATCCACAGAATGATCCCTACACCAACGACGAAAAACCTTCCACTTAGCTGCATAGTTTAGCGAAGAGGAGGTCCTCCTACAGTTAGAAATCACGTCCACTGCTCGTCCTGTAAAATGCTTGCCGTGCAAGAAGGACCGCACAATGGAAAAACATGAAGGTTGAGACCTTGCGGGTTGTGATGAAGTTGACGTGGTTTCCCCTGCGAAAGAAGATCCTCCCGTGGAGGAAGCTTTCGCGGTAGGTCCCACAGCAGACACCTGAGTAGATTTATCCACGGTCTCTGTGGAGACAGAGATGCTACCAACAGAATCTTGCATTGAGATTGTTTTATCTTTAGCAATACTTGCTGTATTAACGGCGCTGGAGGATACGCATATCCTATCATTCCGTCCCATGAGATCGATAGAGAGTCTACTGCAAATGCTCTTGGATCCGGACATGGTGACACATACGTCTGCAACTGATTGTTGAGAAGTGTCGCAAATAAGTCTATCATTGGCCGTTCCCATTGGTAGCAAATCTGATTGAATACCTGTTTGTTGAGAGTCCACCCCGACGGCAACAAGCGACCCTTCCGTGAAAGGGAGTCTGCTAGTACATTCAGACAACCCGGTATATGACGGACCGAAAGTAGAACTTGATGTTCTAGAGCAAACAGAAGGATTCTTTCCGTTAAATTGAATAACGGAACGGAATGAGTGCCTCCCTGGTTCCGGATATACGCCACTATTGTCGTATTGTCGGACAGAATTTAGACATGAGCTTTCTGAATAATGTCCATCCAATGACGTAACGCAAGCCAAATTGACATCATTTCCTTGATGTTTATGTGCTTGCTTAGAAACTGTGGATCCCAAAGACCCTGGCACCTCAAATCCGTTGGGATCAATGATGCACCCCAACCTGTTTGACTGGCATCCGTCAAGATCGTAAAACTCGGATCCGGCAACTGCAGCGGAACTCCCTGAGTCAACCACTGAATGTTTGCCCAAGTCTGAATCTCTTGTTTCACTTGATCTGACAAGAGAACGTCTATGTCGAGCGAATGAATCTTCACACTCCAATTCTGAGTCAAGAAAATTTGGAGAGGACGAGTGCGTAACCGCCCCATCGGAATGAGATCCACAGCGACTCTGCACAGACCTATCAGTCTCATGAACTCCCTTGCTGTGACTTTGTCTGCATGAAGACAATAGCGAGCGTAACAACTGACTAATTTCGCTCTGGTTAACGGCATACGAACGAGATTGTTGTGCATCTCGAAGCTCATTCCCAGATGAGTGAATGACTTGGACGGCACCAGATCCGACTTCTCCTCGTTTATTATAAAACCGAGACTTCGGAGCAATAGAAGCAGATTCTGCACATCGTTCTGAAGCATTAACTCGTTGCCGTACCTCTGAAGAATGTCGTCCAGGTAGGCCGACGTTACCGCAGACGAATGAGCTCGGAAATATATCATTATCGAGTTCATTGCCCGAGTGAAAGCCCAGGGTGCTAGGTTCAATCCGAAGCACATCGCTCGGAATTGATACACCACTCCTAGGACTGCGAAGCGTAGATACTTTCTGAATGTCAGATGTACCATGACATGAAAGTACGCGTCTTTGAGATCTATGCTTGTAGCATAATCGTTCACCCGAATACTCGCTCTGACCGATCGAATCGTCTCCATATAGAACTTCGGAGCGACGATCAGCTTGTTTATCCAGCTCAAATCTATGACTGGACGGAACGAGCCGTCTGGTTTCGGAACCAGAAACAGATGGCTGTAGAATCCCGCTGTTTCCTGGTCTTCTACGACCTCTACCGCGTTCTTCTTTAAAAGAGACTGCACCTCCGATAACAGAGCGTCTCTTTTCTGCGGATTTGACGGAAGTTGAGTCCATTTTGGACTTCGGGTTAAAGGAGGCTTTCGTTTGAAGGATATTCTTAGACCTTCCGAAATCACCCCTCTCACCCAAGGGTCGTCCATAACCGACGCCCACTCTTAACATACAAAAAAAACTTGACAACCTTCCGCCAACCGGAACACGATAGAGGTTGAAACCATCACCTCCTGGACCTGCGAGGCCTGCGGGAAGAGAAACCACGTCCTCCACGACCCGCACCTCGTCCCGTCGACCTCGGGGCATCCGACCGGTTGGCCCGGCCCAAAGGACGTCCCGCATGTGAGTCGCTGCCTTGACGGTCTCTTGAATAAGACCAAGAGGACACACCGGAACCTCTATAGGAACCTCTCTTGGGCGCATTAGTCCCAGAAGTGCCTGTCTTACTCTTTTCTGCAGTATCCGACTTTTTGGAAGCAGATTTAAACAGCAGAGAATCCGAAGCTTTCTTAGTAATTTTATCGTAGGTTGCAGAAAGCTTGCCGTCGAAGAGAAGCTCTCCGGAGACCGAAGCGACTCTGAGAGAGTTCTTTACCTTACTATCCACGCGTGTGGATGTAGCTAGGGCTGCGTCACGTCTAACCAACTCCAGGTTTGCCACTGAAAGGGCGGAGTTATACGTGGAATAAGCTACTGCCCTTGAAAGAAGTCTTAAAGAGGATTGTATATCCTGGAATTCTTTCCCTTGAAGACGTAGTGATAATGCCTTAGTAAGGTGGTCTGCGTAAGATAAAGCGTCTAAACTGGCCCTGTTAGACGTAATTGTCGTATCCAACACTGCGGTTGGAATGGACGTAGACGACGGTAATGACAATTCTAAGTCTTCCACCTCGTCGTCAAGACGCAGAGGAACTCTGGGAACATCCTGTCCTGCCTTATCGAATTTATTCCTAGAATTAATGAAAGGCAGGTTAAGAGCATTGGCGGACAAGAAACCAGCTTTGCCTGTTTTGGAAGCAAGCTTGAAGATAGCGTCGTTCAATAATTCAAATGTTCTTGTGACATTATTGGACTGAGACGGAAACTCAGGGACGATGTCTCTGAACCGCTCGAAGAATTCAGTGTCCAATGATGCTATCAGTCTCTTATCCGGTACCGCAGCAGTCTGGCCCGACGGAACAACTTGAGGAAGGAAGTGCCGGATGAAATCCACGGCAGCTTTATGTTGTTCCGAAAGGGATAGCTCCAAGTCATCAGTATCCCTTTCGCCATCCGGTCGGACCTCACGATGCTCCCGGTCGTCCGCACCCGATGCTTTGGCAGAGCGTACCAACCCAGCGTCGTCGGATAATTCCCGATCCGACACCGATTCTGTCGATTGCTGGGATGCTGCGATAATTTGTGCTATCTGAGCTAGCACATCCGTCATCGAGACCTACGGAGTAGCGGTCTTTCGCTGCTTAGCCGCGGGAAGCTCCGCATCAACTGACTCCCGCATACTCTTCCTATGCGAACGTCCGGAGTCTACCGGCCTCGTGTCCCTGGCTACCGGATGGCATGACCTGGTCGCCGATGAATCCCTGATCGGCGAAGCTGGTAGAATATCCACGGTCACGTAGCCAAGGTGCGGTCGTGTGCGCTGCTGAGAGGATGAGGAAGCCTGAGCAGTCTCAGCGGACTGCCTATACAACGGAGCGTCCCGAGCGACGGACGTGTGCTCCGCTTGCGACACATTTTGTACCACAACATCTGGTCCCAGATGTTGTTGTACGAGAGAGGGGCCTCTCTCGCTCGCGGCCCGACTGGACCTGGACGAGCTAGGAACCGGACTAGAAGGCTTCCTCCGATCTCTCCTTTTATCCGTCGTCACTGGGTGTGCACCTTGTATGTTTATAGTGCTCGCATCACCCAACACTTCTTCCTGGACCGCAACGGACGAACCCGGCTGCCGAACCATTCAGTGAATGGACGCTACACCGGGCGAGCTAGCGGACGACAGCGCCGTCGATCCTACTCGGGACCTCTTAGGCAACTGTCGTATCTCCATGAGCACTTTTGCCGCTAGCTCTGCATTCAATTGTGACGACGGAAGCGCACTTTTGGAGGATAACATGGAAACATCACCCTGTTCTTGTTCCTCTGAAATAGAAACTGATAGACTAGAGTGACCCTGTGGAGAAAGGACCGGCATGGCCCTTTCCCCGCTAACAACATACCGTGACACACGTTTCCAATGTTTATCATCCCAATATTCACATATTGAACAGGAGTTAGTGCGAGTACACTGACTACAATTAATACAATGATCATGAAAGTCAGAGGAAGATTTCTTCCTATTACAATTTGAACAATATCTTTTCATTGTGAAAAGACAACAAGTCCTAGTACTCGCACAAACCCCTAAAAACAAAGATACATAATAACATGATCCATTAATATTGAAAAAACAATTGAAATCAAAAATAATTTTTGAAAAATATTTTTTCAGCGAAGCCCAAGTTTCTGAAAAGCAACGTTGAGCCCCAATGGATCCCAAGGCTAAGTGTGGACAAAAATTTTAAAATTATTTTAAATAATTAATGCAACACTTACGGATAACAATAATGTATCTTATAATGAGATAAACTACTCAAAAGGCAAAAAGCCCCCCTCAAAAGAGACTGTTGCCAATGTAAACAAAAAGTGTAAAAACACCAGAAAACATGACTCCAGGCACTGACAATCCTGGCCCGAAATCAGTTATCAAAATACACACTATCTGATGCAAAACAGAGACTTCCAGGGAAGAATCTGCAGAATATCAGATGGTAGATGCAGAACACAACGTCTAAACACCCATGGATGAAAACGTAAACATGGGGAAAATAACAGAATTCATTCTGTTACCAAGCTAATTCTCCCAAGAAATTTTAGTAGTAATCTTACTCAAAAATAAGCCAAAAGCATGGGAGAATAGCAAGGGGGTACTTACAGGACAAGGGGAGAGGAAACACTGAATAAGCAGTGCAACTTCATAGCAAGAATGACAACAACAGGCGCATGCCTCGAAAATAGAAAACTTAACATAATTTCATTACAAAATTTTAAGTTACAGCCCTGAATATTTTCTGTCACTCCTTTTTCCTCTCCTCCTTCTATATCCTCCTTAGAATCACCAGTTCTCCAATATTTATGTGTCTGGCATCATTTAAACTGAGATTTACAAGCACAAAGATCAGTGAGATGTTAACTGATGAAGGGCCAAACAGAGAATGATAATTGGCGCCAATTTCGGAACGTCCTTGACACTGCGCATGTGCAGTAAGGGCAAAGTATGGAGGACCTTCAGGACATGATTTCTTTTGGTTTTAGATGCAAATTTTGGGGATTGGGGGGCAAAATTTGTGTTTGACCCTAGTATTTTAAGAGTTAGCACCAGCTATGTCTGGGTCATTGGTACAGTATAAAAATACTAATTTCCAGATTTTGGTCCAAACTTTCTAAGTCTGGACCAGGACCCCAAATTTTCAGCCTAAATATGAACACTGGGACTTGGCTTGAACAAACTTGAATCTCACACCCCTAAGCATGCTGCATACCAAATATCAAAAGATTCTTATTGGCAGATCTGAAGAAGAAGATTTTTAAAGAATATTCCTCAAACTGCACTAATTTAAACATTTGGGCTCCCATAGAGAGCCCAAATATGGACCCAGAGAACTGATTTCAATAAACATGTAAAACAATCTTCCAAAGATGTTATATGTGAAATTTTAAAGCTTTTGGAGCAGTGGTTTGGGAGAAAAGTAGTCTTAAATGTTTTTCCCATTACCCGCAGTGTTAAAAAATGCTGACTCAGCACTTTTTCAAAAGTCCCAGATAAGTACTACATGATAAAACCGCTAGAATTTTTTTTTTTACCATTCCATTCTGTTGGTCCTAAGGAAGCTTCACACCAAATAAGAATTCTCAGTGCCACGTAGTTTTGGACATATGGGCATTTTAATTTTTTTTCTATTTTTAGCTCCTGTGGTTCCATGGGGGCGACAGGAAAAAAAATTGGGCATAAATTAAGTACTTATGACCCAATAAGCCCTCATATCAAATTTGGTTCAAATCTGCCTCTCGGTTTGTAAAATAGAAATTTGGGGAGGGGCAAAAATTCTTGCCCCTCCCATAACGACGGCAAATATTGCCCCACAAACTTCTTTTGAACAAATCTGAGTCTACACCTCAAAAGGAAGCTGCACACCAAATATCGAGTCTCTGCTACTTCTGGCTCATGAGAAGAAGATTTTTTAAGATTTAAGCACACTTTTTGGGCGTGGCCCTACCAAGGGGAGAGTCAACTTGATTTGAACAAAATCAAATTGCGATGTCATAACAAACTATTATCTCAAATATCAATTAAATTGGTTCAGCGGTTTGGGAGGACGCAAACACCCTGTTCACGAGCGACGACGGACGGTGAGTGATCACAATAGCTCTCCTGACTGACAGTCAGGTGAGCTAATACGAGTCCAAGAATGAGTCTACATTAAGCAATCCATCTCCATAGGATACATTGTCAATCCTTGAGTCCCTCGGGAGTGATAAAAATAGTCCGAGCATCATGCCTTTTCTTCAGTTGATCATAATGTAAAATGCAGAGCTCCCTGATGAAGCTCCTTGATACAACCTATAAAGATTAATCTTAGTTGCACACCTCTAGAGGGTACTGAATACAAAATTTCTAATTCTTCACCCACGTGGCCAATTCCAGATCCCAAAGGGAGTCCAAATATTAACCCAGACTCTCGATTTAAAACAAAGGTGAATCTGACATCCCTAGAGATTTTGTATACCAAATATGAAAGCATTCTGGCTGTTGGATGTGAAGAAGAAAACTTTTATGGAAATTTCTTCATCTTGGACTAAGTTGAAATTCGGGCTACCATAGTGAGCCCAAATATTAACCTACAGACTCAATTGGAACAAATTTGAATCTGCCCCCCATATTATCCCAGGGAACCAATTTGAACAAACTTGAATCTGACTCCCCTAGAGATGTTGTATGCCAAATATGAAAGGATTCTGACAGGTGAATCTGAAGAAGGTTTTTGAAGAAATTCCCTCATATTGTACTAAGTTAAATTTCAGGTTCCCAAATGGAGCTCAAATATTAACCCAGGCACTCGAAATGAACAAACTTGAATCTGCCCCCCCCCCCCCCCCCCCCCCCCCCCCCTAGAAATGTAGTATACCAAATATGAAAGCATTTCGAGTGGTGGTTCTGAAGAAGATTTTTAAAAATTATCCCCCATATTGAACTTTTGGGTTTCCATGGAGGGTCTGAAGAAGAAGATTTTTAAAGAAATTTCCTCATATCGCACTAAGTAAAAAATTTGGGCTACCATAGCGAGCCCAAATATAAACCTAGGCATCCAATTAGAACAAACTTGAATCTGAAGAAGATTTTTGAAGAAATTCCCTCATATTGTACTAAGTTAAATTTCAGGTTCCCAAATGGAGCTCAAATATTAGCCCAGGCACTCAAAATGAACAAACTTGAATCTGACCACCCCCCCCCCCCCTCCCCCCAGAGATGTAGTATACCAAATATGAAAGCATTTTGAGTGGTGGTTCTGAAGAAGATTTTTAAAAATTATCCCCCATATTGAACTAAGTTAAAATTTGGGCTTCCATGGTGGGTCTGAAGAAGAAGATTTTTAAAGAAATTTCCTCATATCGCATGAAGTAAAAAATGTGGGCTACCATAGCGAGCCCAAATATAAACCTAGGCATCCAATTAGAACAAACTTAATCCCCCTCCCCCTCCCCCCCCCCCCCCCCCCCCGCCCCCCAAGATCTTGCATACCAAATATGAAAGCATTCTGACTGGTGGATCTGAAGAAGAAGATTTTTTTAAAATTATCCCTCATATTGAACAAAGTTAAAATTTGAGCTTCTGTAGAAAACCCAAATATTAACCTAGGGACTTGGTTTCATCAATCTTGAATGTGACCCTCATAACAATGATGTATACCAAACAATAAAAGATTCTGCCTGGTGGTACTGAAGAAGAAGATTTTTAAAGAATATTCCCCATATTGCCCTAAATTAAAAATTTGGGCTTCTATATTGAGCCCAAATATTAAACAATGGGCTTTATTTTAAACAAGAGGCCCCAAGGGGCCTTAATCGCTCACCAGCCAAAGTGGTTCAAAGAAGTATTTGGGGTCACATTCAGTTAGACATGGTTCATTAACACCCCTCCCCCCCCCCCCCCCCCCCCCCCACCCACCCAAGATGTTGTATAACAAATATGAAAAGATTCTGACTGGTGGATTTTTTTTTAATTTTTGAAAAAATTTATGGGTGCTATCAGTTATGCCCCTTCTGGTGCCCCCTGTGGGCACGGCAAGTTTATTTGTACAAACTTGAATTGACATATAAGGAATATGCACACAAAATTTGGTTCAATTTGGTAGAGTAGTTTGTGAGGAGAAGTCGATAATGTAAAGTTCACGACGGACGACGACGACAGCTGATGACAGACGACGGATGACGACAGACGGCAAAGGACGGTAAGTGATAAGTTAAGCTCATTTTGGTGAGCTAAAAAAAACTTGTATCTGATCTCCCTATGAATGCTGAATACCGAATATAAAAAGATTCTGACTATTGGTTCAGGAGAAAAGATTTTTAAAAATTTTTGCAAATATGCTGACTCAGCATTTTTTCGATGCCCTCTACAAAACACCCTAATATAACCGATGGCAATTTTATTTTACCATTCAATTCTACTGGTCCTAAGAATGCTTCATACCAAAAAACAGGTATTTTCCCCTACCCCCTCCCTATGGGGCTGGGCATGTTGAGTTGAACAAAAATGCAATGCCCCTTCGGAACCATCACTCACACAAACTTTCACTTGAATTGGCCCAGTGGTTTTGGAAGAGAAGATCAAAACATGGTGTTGACGGACAACGGACGCCAAATGCCGGACGACAGACGAAGATTGATGAGATTAGCTCAGCTTGACTTTGTCAAGGTGAGCTAAAAATGCTGATAGGATCACCGATCCAATGTCGAGTTGTGACACAACAAAAGTGGGTTTAATCATTATCAACTTATCTTCCGGAAATCAGTTATTTACAATTTACTATGTGAAGGGTCACTGTGACCTTGACCTAGTAATTCCAAAATAAATAGGGCTCTTTCTTGCACCAATGCCAACCTACCTATGAAGTTTCATGAATGTGGGTGGAACCATTGTCAAATTATCATCTGGAAACCAATTGTTTATGATTTTTTATGTTTAAGGTCACTGTGACCTTAACCTTTGACCTAGCGAGTCCAAAATAAATAGGGGTCTTCCACTCACCTAGGCCAATATACCTGTAAAGTTTCATAAATGTGGGTCGAAGCATTATCAAGTTATCATCTGGAAACCATTGTTTACGCCCGCCCTCCTTCGTCAAAACTCGACTAAAAATACCCTGAAAGCTTATGTCTTGTATCAATATTTTCTTGTACAAATTGCTCCTACCTCTTCTATTTCTGTGTCTACTTCCATAACTCTTAGTTTCTCTTGACTACTACCGGTCCTGCTTGTACGATGTCTGTGAAGACTTGAACTACTCTCAATATTTCTGCTGAAAAATATAAAAGGAAGAACTATAATCCAGCCTTAAATTTAAAGTAGGTTGTTCACAATCATGATTGCTATCACACTTAGGTTTCATTCAGGTATTTAGCTATTACCACGTATGAAATTTAAAACTGATCGGGTAAGAGATGCGGTCTGTAGGGTGTGCAAAAGGAATTGTGTATGGACAGAGGTATGGACATACAACTGTATGAACAGACGATGGATCACAACTCATCCCAATAGCTCATACTTGACATTGTCAAGTAGAGATAAAAAAAAGCTATCCATATACACGTGATAACCCTGTTCCCTTATTGGTATGAGTTCAGCAACCACATCACGAGTTGTGATTTTCCCAGTGCTTATGAGTCTGTTATAAAAGAAGTCAGTTTTTGATTCACACAAAGTCTAATCTTTTTTGGGCATGTACTGCACAAATGCTGCTCTATCTTTGTATGCTATGAGCGATTCGTCGACTGCCATCTCCCATTGAGGAGTGTATAATTTTTTTAATTTTTCGATAGCAAAGTACATAACTGGACAAATTTTCCCTGTCCTGTCAAAATCAACATCATCCCTGGCGAGTGATTAAGGGTTATATGCAGCATGAAAAAAACATCCATATTTGTAACCACCAGTCACAACTCATTGTCATTCTAAAACCCTTTAATTCTGTTAATTTGCCATCTGACCAGTAGGAGTCATAAGGGGGTAATTTTATTTATCATATCAATAATAATATTCCAACAAAAGCTTTCATTCGGTCCCATCCGTATCCACCCAAGAATGAGCAAGCGCACATGGCTTCATGGTTTGCCTTTGGTGTTTTTCGAAGTATTGTTTGGCAAAGAAATTTGTCTGCAAATTGCACAGTTCCAATAAAATCATTGTCAAAAAATTTATTAAAAATGTCCAACTCAACTCACATTCATTGCCAGCAAAAGAAAACTGAATACCTGTGGGCATGTCAAATTCTTTTAACCATAGGTGGTGGAATGAGTCATTCAAATTCAATGTTTTGTCAACAATGCCGACAGATTGAACACATGAGCTCACCAATTGGTCAGCTGATTCATGGTTAATTATATTTTCATCCAGATTGCTTTTATGTGACTTAAATTTATCTGATGAATCCTCATTGTCTTTAATGAAAGAATATCCAGGAAAATTGGCCCCAACCAAATCTCCAATAATGTCATA
This sequence comes from Pictodentalium vernedei, assembly GCA_031216915.1. NCBI lineage: Eukaryota > Metazoa > Mollusca > Scaphopoda > Dentaliida > Dentaliidae > Pictodentalium > Pictodentalium vernedei. Next base: position 308,538,286 of record CM062292.1, on the reverse strand, counting down.
GAAAGCCGACAAATTATTTTCAACTGATCACGCCATTTTCAAAACAAAGTTAAACTGGGACGTTTCGTTCTCCTATAGGACAAAAAGTTGGAAATATTAAGTTACTTTATACAGTAACTCATGATGATAATTCAGATGGAAATACAAACCAGAGGCTCAAGTGAGCCTAAAATGCTCACCTGGCTCAAATTGTCAAAACAGATGGGTGTATCAGCATGTGACCAGCAGCAAGAGCAATGTTTTTGATTTGCTATGACACAACACACAAAAGGCAACTTTTTTGGCCATTCATTTCGGCTGGTCCAAGGAAAGATTCCTAGCAAACTCTGTTCTGTGAAGTATTAAAAAATCCAGCAAGAGGATCACAGATCCAGAAGTCGAGTTTTGACATTAAATTCTGGAGAAATAAGCTATTTGTAGCAACAGTGACCTTGACCTTGGAGTCCCAGACTCCGAAATCAATAGGTGTCTTCCCTTCCTATAAGGTAACCTCTGGTATAAGTTTGGTAAAGGTACGTAAAGGTATGTCAAATAGAACTAAAGTTATTGCCCGAAAATCAATTTGTCACAAAATATTCTATTGATAGTAACAGTGACCTTGACCTTGGGGCCCCAGACTCCGAAATCGATAGGTGTCTTCCCTTCCAAAAGGGTAACCTGTGGTATAAGTTTGGTGAAGATACACGGAATAGAACTAAAGTTATTGTCCAGAAACCAATTTGTCACAAAATATTCTATTTCTAGTAACAGTGACCTTGACCTTGGAGTCCCAGACACCAAAATCAATAGGTGTCTTCCCTTCCTATAGGGTAACCTCTGATATAAGGTTGGTAAAGGTGCGTCAAATAGAACTAAAGTTATTGCCCGGAAACCAATTTGTCATAAAATATTCTATTTATAGTAACAGTGACCTTGACCTTGGAGTCCCAGACTCCAAAATCAATAGGTGTCTTCCCTTCCTATAGGGTAACCTCTGGTATAAGTTTGGTAAAGGTGCGTCAAATAGAACTAAAGTTATTGCCCGGAAACCAATTTGTCAAAAAATATTCTATTTATAGTAACAGTGACCTTGACCTTGGGACACGAGACTCTGAAATCGATAGGTGTCTTCCTTTCATATAGGGTAACCTCTGGTATAATTTTGGTAAAGGTGCATCAAACAGAAACCGGAAACCAATTGTTTACGCCTGCCGCTCGCCCGCCACTTCATCAAACTATAAGTCGAGTTTGACTTCGTCAAAACTCGACTAAAAACAACAACAACCGAAGAAATTTTTGTTTTAAACTCCTGTGTTCTCTCTAGCGCCTCCACCCTCACCCCCCCCCCCCCCCTCCCCCAATTTTTTTTTTTTTTTTTAAATACAAGAAAAAACAAGCGAATCGATTTGAACAAACTTGAATTCGACACCCCTAGAGATGTTACATACCGAATATGAAAGAATTCTCACTGGTGGATCTGAAGAAGAATTTTCAAGAAATTTTCTTATATTGCTCAAAGTTAAACTTTGGGCTTCAATAAAAAGCCCAAATATTAAGCCAGGGACCAGATTTGAACAACCTTCAATCTAACCTTCCCAGAGGTGTTGTACACCAAATATCAAAAGAATATGACTGCTGGATCTGAAGGAGATGATTTTAAACGATAATTACCCATACTGCACTAAGTAAATATTTAGGCTCCCTTGGGGAACCCAAATATTAACCCAGGAACTAGATTTGAACAAATTTGAACCTTACACCTCTAGAGATGTCACATACTAACTAGAGACTCTACAGGGCTTGTAATCGCTCACCTGGAACTACATATAAAAATGTGATTTCCCATAGGCTTTCGATGGTAACTACAAGCTGCAATTGTGGCCATGTTTGCAACATTACATCAACATTACATGAGGATCACTGGTAGAAGGTGTCCCAGTCTTCAATCACGTGAAGTTTCAAAACATTTGAATCCATCAAACAGAATCATAGAATGTCTCTGGTGGCCATATTTTCCAGCCAATGGGAACAAAAAGAGGATCGTTTGTAGAGGGCCTCCTATAGACCATTCTTGTCAAATTTTGGTTCCGTCAGCTCAGTAGTTCCAGATAGGAGATGAAAATGTGATTTCCCATAGGTTTTTTCTATAGTAATTATAAACCACAATTGTGGCCATGTTTCAATACAATCAACATTAAAATGAGGAACGTCGTGGAGGGTGTCCCAGTCAGTTATCAACCATGCAAAGTATCAACACATTTGACCCTGTGGTTTCAGAGGAGAAGAGTTTTCAAAATTGACCAATCAGAATCAAAGAATGCTTCTAGCAGCCACGTTTTTTCACCCAACAGGAATAAAATGAGTAACAGTTGTAGAGAACCTCTCACAGCCAATGCCTGCCAAGTCTGGTTCACATTGGCTCAGTACTTTTAGTGAAGATGATGAAAATGTGATTTCCTATAGGGTTTCTATAGTAACTATAAGCCACAACTGCAGCCATAATTGCAACCCGATTAAGATTAAAATGAGGATCATTGGTAGAGGGGGTTACAGTCATCAGTCACACTAAGTTTTCAAACCATTTGGCCTTGTACTTTCAAAGAAGATTTTCTTTAAAATGCATACATTTATGAATTCTGTTTCAACAAAAAATGAAAGTGTCAATGACACTGCAGCTCAACTTGTTAAGACATGTACATGTATAGTATGTGACACAGCAATGACAAACATCTAGGTATTGACCTGATAACAAAGGTGCATATAAAGTATTGTAACGGTCTGTACATAAATAATGACCGTAGCCTGTAACAAATGTATATGTAAAGTATTGTAAAGGTGGATGACAGTGAGATGCTAAATAGAAAAGAAATCTTTGAGTCCCAGAATGGGTCTGACTGAACCACAAAATATTTGTTCTCATAGCACAGTGATAACAAAGGCACCCCAAAACACACTCGTTCCTGTCCCAAGGTGAAAACAAAGGGACCCAAGAAGTTTCGTGAAGATCAGTTCATAAATACGAGATGTATAGAAGTTGTGACAAAAATTGGACCTAATTTCAGTACAAAATGGCCACTGGCAGCCATCTTGAATTTTAGACCGCACCCAGAAACACTCGTTCTCGTCCCAAGGTGATAACAAAGGTACCCAAGAAGTTTTGTGAAGATCAGTTCATAAATACAGCCTCTAGCCCGAGCCGTATTGACATGTGCACTTACAGTGTATAAGTTGCACTGAATAAATCAAAGTTCATCTAATTTGCATAATTTCTGCATGAGAAAAAAACTCGTAATATATGTGATGTATTCCATGTTACTAAACATTCATACAAAAATTTATTCAAATCAGAACTTTCATACAGAAGTTCTGTACAAAAGACTGATTGCACTAATTTTGGTACAAAATGGCTGCTGGTGGCCATCTTGAATTTTGAACCAGACCCAAAAACACTCGTTCTCGTCCCATGGTGCTAACAAAGGTACCAAAAAAGTTTTGTAAAGATCGGTTCATAAATACTGCCTCTAGCCCGAGCCGTATTGGCATTGGCACTTAAAGTGCAGAAAGTAACACCAAAAAACATCAAAGTTAGTCTAATTTGCATAATTTACGCACGAGAAAAAAACCTGTATTATATGTGATGTATCCCATGGTACCAAACATTCATACAAAAAAAATGATTCAAATCAGCGCTTTCATATGGAAGTTCTGCACAAAAATCTGATTGCACCTAATTTTGTACAAAATGGCTGCCAGCGGCTAACTTGAATTTCGGATCGGACCCCAAAACAATTGTTCTCGTCCCACGGTCATAACAAAGGTACCCGTAAAGATCGGTTCATAAATGCGGCCTCTAGCCCGAGCCATATTGAATTGTTGATGGACGACTGGCCATGGCATAAGCTCAAATTTGGCTTCGCCAAAGTTGAGCTAAAAATCAGTAAAAGAAGGTTAAATATGTAGAAAATTACAATTTTCTCAGACAGTATTCGCCTTTCAAAATAGCTTTGGATAGGTAAAGGGTTACAGTCAAACACATTTTACTCCAATTTTTGTCAAATCTTAAATGATATACAATAATTACTGTCATCTAAGCTGACATGATTGCAAGAGAATACAAACAAAAACTTTCCCGGTTTTCCAAAAACCTGTCATCAATCAGTATTTTCTGATAAGTAACATGAGACTAATGATGCATATATCAAGATACAGTTGCAATGGTTTACAGTAAAGTCAAAATATGCTGTGTAGGATAATCCTATAAACTATGTATCTTTTTCTCTTCCTACACTGATAAGACCTGAAGCTGACATCATTTTCTGGAAAGCTCTCACTGATAGCTTTCCAGAAAATGTCAGATTCTGATCTTGTCAGGGCAGGAGCAGCAGTTTACTTAGTTTATTGCAGTTATGCTACAGCTTATTTTGACTTGTACTGTAAACACAATATTTTGGGTTTTTTTCCCCTGTTCTCAGTAGAGAAAACTGGACCAACCCTTACCAGATTCTCAAAAAACAAGTATTTTGCTGACAGTACCGATCTTCGTGCAGACAGGAGAGGCATTGGGTTAAGTATTAGAATATAGCCTCTGGTGGCCACATATTTCCATCCTCTCATAGACCATTCCTGCGAAGTTTGGTTCACGTCGGCACAGTAGTTTCAGAGAAGAAGATGAAAATGTGATTTCCCATAGGGTTTCTATAGTAACTATAAGCCGTAATTGTGGCCATGTTTACAACCTGATCAACATTAAATGATGATCGTTGATAGAGGGGGTCCCAGTCATCACTTATGTGAAGTATCAAAACATTTGGCCTGGTAGTTTCAGAGGAGAAGATTTTTGAAAATCCACCTATCAGAATCAAAGAATGCCTCTGGCGGCCATGTTTTTCAACCCACAGGAACAAAATGAGGACCTCCCATAGACCATCCCTGCCAGGTTTGGTTCACGTCGGCTCAGTAATTCCGGAGAAGATGAAAATGTGATTTCCCATAGGGTTTCTATAGTAACTATAAGCCACAATTGTGGCCATGTTTGCAACCCGATCAACATTAAATGAGGATCGTTGGTAGAGGGGGTCCCTTGTCATCATTTATGTGAAGTATCAAAACATTTCACCTCACAGTTTCAGGAGATGATTTTTGAAAAACTACCAATCAGAATCAAAGAATGCCTCTGGTGGTCATGTTTTTCAACCCACGGGAACAAATGAGGATTGTGTGTGTAGAGGACCTCCCACAGACTATCCCAGCCAGGTTTGTTTTCACGTCGCCTCGGTTTTTCCAGAGAAGAAGAGGAAAATGTGATTTCCCATAGGGTTTCTTCAGTAACTATAAGCCGCAATTGCGGCCATGTTTGTGACCCAATCAACATTAAATGAGGATTGTTGGTAGAGGGGATACCAGTCATCATTTATGTGAAGTTTCAAAACATTTGGCCTGGCAGTTTCAGAGGAGAAGATTTTTGAAAATCCACCAACCAGAATCAAAGAATGCCTCTGGAAGCCATGTTTTTCATCCGACAGGAACAAAATGAAGATCGTTTGTGGAGGTCTTCCATAGACCATTCCTTCCAAGTTTGGTTCACACCAGCTCAGCGGTTACAGAGAAGAAGATGAAAATGTGAAAAGTTTACAGACGCCGGATGATGCCAAGTGATGAGAAAAGCTCACATGGCCTTTTAGGCCAGGTGAGCTAAAAATGAAAGGATTCTCACTAGTGGGTCTGAAAAAGAAGATTTTTTTAAGAAATTTTCTCATATTGTACCAAGCTAAAATTTGGGATCCAATAAAGAGCCCAAATATTCATCCAGGGATCCCATTTGAACAAACTTGTATCTAACCCCCCCTTGAGATGCTGCATACCAAATATCAAAAGAATCTGACTCGTGGATCTGAAGAAGAGGATTTTTAAAGAATATACACCCTCTTCCACCAAATTAATATTCAGGCTCCCACCGGAAGCCCAAATATTAACCCAGGGACTCGATTTCAACAAATTCGAATCTTACACCTCCAGAGATGTCACATACCAAATATGAAAGGATTCTCACTGGTTGGTCTGAAAAAGAAGATTTTTTAAGAAATTTTCTCATATTGCACCAAGTTAAAATTTGGGCTCCAATAAAGAGCCAAAATATTCATCCAGGGATCCCATTTGAACAAACATGAATTTAACCCCCCTAGAGATGCTGCATACTAAATATCAAAAGAATCTGACTGGTGGATCTGAAGAAGATTTTTAAAGATTACACCAAGTTAATATTCGGGCTTCCATAGGAAACCCAAATATTAACCCAGGCACTCAGTTTGAACAAACTTCAATCTGACCCCTGCAGAGATGCTGTACACCAAGGATCAAAAGAATCTGACTGTATGATCTGAAGAAAAAGATTTTTAAAGCTTATTCCCAAAAGTGTCCTAAGTTAATTATTTGGGCTCCTCTGTTGAGGGGGTCGATTTGAACACACTTGTATTTGACCATCCTATGGATGCTGTATACCAAATATCAAAAGATTCTGATCAGCGGTTCTGAAGAAAATTTTTTTTTCAATTTTTGCAAATATGCTGACTCAGCACTTTTTCAAACGCCCCTACAGAACACCTTAACACAACCGATGATCTTTTTTTTTTTTAATCCACTCTACCGGCCAAAAGGATGCTTCATACCAAATAGCAGTTCTCTGTTCCATGTAGTTTGGATGGCATTTGAATTTTTTTCTATGTTTAGCCCCTGGGGTACCCACAGGGCAACAAAAAAAAATTTTGGGGGCATCAATCAAGTATTTTGGACCCACTTATGCTACATGCCAAATTTGGTTCAAATTGGCCCATCGTTTCTTGAAATAGAAATTTTGGGCGGAGCCCAAAATGGATATGTGCCCACAGAGAGCCCAAATATTGATCTACCAACTTCTCTTGAACAAACTTTAATCTTCAACACCAAAGAGTGTTACATATCATATATCAAGGCAATCTCTCTGGTGGTTCATGAGAAGAAGATTTTTAAAGATTTTTATGCTTTGGCATCATTGCCCAGAGTCCGAAGAAGGCAGCCACTCCATTTGAACAACATAGAAAGGGTATACCCCAGGGATGGTTTGCGCAATATAATATGTTTGAATTTGGCTGAATGGCTGTGGAGAAGAAGCCAGGTTTGCAAAAGTTAACGGACGACGGATGCCAAGTGATGGCAATACCTCACACGGACTTGCAGTCAGGTGAGGTAAAAAATAAAGTTAAAAAAAGACAAAAGGCCAAAGGGGCCCTAATTGCTCACCTGACAAAGTGGTTCAAAGAAGTATTTTGAGTCACATTCTGTTAGTCAAGGTTCATCAACACTACAGAGGCATGAAGACATGAAATTATTCATAACTCTGGTCTCGAAGTCAGATGATTATTATTATAGGTCTTCCTGCCTGCTTCCAGTTCTATCAGCTGTAGACAAACACTGCCCACCTTCCAAGGGTTGTTTTGTCACTTCAGTTTGAAAGGCAAATTTCATGAAAAAACACTTAGGAATGGATTTGAACAAACTTGAACCTAACCTGTCCCCACCCCCCTACCTCCCGAGCTCAAATATTAAGCCAGGGCCTCGAACAAACTTGACTCTGATCCCCCAGAGATGTTATATACCAATAAAGAAACCATTTTGACTGGTTGATCTGAAGAGGATTTTTTAAAGAAATGACCCTCATATCCCCCCCCCCCCCCCTCCCGAGATGTTGTATAGAAAATATGAAATAATTCTGACTGTTGGAACTGAAGAAAAAGATTTTTAAAGAAATCTCTTCATATTAGACAAAGTAAAAATTCAGGCTCCCATAGGGAGCCCAAATATTAACCCATGCACTCGATTTGAGCATAAATGAATCTGACCTCTCTAGAGATGCTGTATACCAAATATCAAAAAGATTCTAATTGATGGTTCTGGAGAAGAAGACTTTTAAAGAAATTCCCTCATACCTCATATTGCATAAATTAAAATTTGGGCTCTCATACGGACCCGATTTGAACAAACTTGAATCTGATCCACTCCCCAAAATATCAACCCAGGAACCCATTTCGAACAATGATAAATCTGACCCACCTAGAGATGTTGTATACCAAATATGAAAGGATTCCGACTGGTGAATATGAAGAAGATTTTTAAGGAAATTCCCTCATATTGCATTAAGTTAAAATAAGGGCTCCGAAAGGGAGCCCAAATATTAACCCAGGGACTCAATTTGAACAAATTTGAATCTGACACCCCCCTAGAGATGTTGTATACCAAATATGAAAGGATTCTGACTGGTGGATCTGATTTCCTGATATCGCACTTAGTTAACCTTTCGGCTCTCATAGGGAGCCCAAATATTAAAGCAGCGTCTCGATTTGAAAATCTTGAATGTAACTCCCCTAGAGATGTTGTATACCAAATATCAAAAGATTCTAATTGATGGTTCTAGAGAAGATTTTTTTAAATTTTGAAAACAATTTATAAGTGCTGTCTGAGTAATGCCCCTTGTGGTACCCCCTGTGGGCTTGGCAACTTTATTTGAACAAACCTGAATTGACATTTGATGAGGAACATTTATATCAAATTTGGTTCAATTCAGCCTAATGGTTTTTGAGGACAAGTTGATAATGTAAAGTTCATGCTGACTGGACGGATGACGGATGGATGATGGACGACGGACAGAAAATAATCACTTTAGCTCCCCCGGTGAGCTAAAAATTGGTTGTTATACATAATTAGACTGGGGAAAGACCCACTGTGCTAATAAACATAAGCCGACCATGTTACTGTGGGATGTGGTAATGTCATATTTACTCAGTTTCTCAGGTCTGTGTTACAGTTGTCAGATTTTTTCGGCAACCGGGTGCAAATAGTTAAGTTGTTAACAGCACGGATGGCAGAGTAAAACAGAGAAAAGGCGCAAAAATTTCACAACACTTTTTTCCATAGGGTACCACCATGTTATATAATGTAATGTAACCAGCTAGGATTTAATGTCACATTCAGAATCTATGGTTAGCCAACACTAACAAGTGAAATGAAATCATTTGGTTGAAGCATTTCCAACAAGTGTTTGACCCCGAGGTGGTATTAGTCCCCTACGGCGCTTTTGTGACATAAGGTGTTTTTGTCACAGAAGACACAAGAGTATATAAGCATCTTGGACTTTGAAAAAAAAATATTGAGCGAGCATAATCCCCTCACAACCCCTTTATCCATGTACCATATATGAAAAGTGCAGCTTCAACCATGTTGGAGGGAGCAATGGTAACATAAAATAGAGAAAAAAGCTTTAAAAACACAACAGAAACGGTTGCCATGGCGCCATCCTGAATTTTGGAAAAAAAATATTGAATGCGCAACATCCCATTACAACTCTATCCATGTGCCAGATACAAAAAGTGTAGCTTGAACCATATTGGAGTGAGGGGTGGTAACATAAAATAGAGAAAAAAAGCTTAAAAAACACAATAAAAATGGCCGCCATGCCGCCATCTTGGATTTTGAAGAAAAAATATTGAATGTGCATCATCCCCTCCCAACCCTCTATCCATGTGCCAAATATGCAAAGTGTAGCTTGAACAAACTTGAATCTCACTTGCATAAGGACACTGTGTACTAAATATCAAGAAAATGATTTTAAAAATGTTCTTCTCATATTGCACAAAGCTAAAAATTAGGGCTCTCATAAGGAAACCAAATATGAAGCCAAGATTCTGCCCTCCTAATGATGCTGTATACCAAATATCAAAAGATTCTGACTGGTGTTTTTTAAAGAAGTTTCCTCATTCTGCACTAAATAAAAATTCAGGCTCCAACATGGAGTCCAAATATAAATCCAGTGTCTTGATGTGAATAAACTGGAGTCTGCTCCTTCTGAGGATGCTGTATACAAAATTACAAAATATCAAAAGATTCTCACTTGTAAATCCAAAGATTTTTAACGAATGTACTCCAAAAGATTCTGACTGGTGGATCTGAAGAGGGAGATTTTTAAAAACAGAGAGCTCAAATAAGAATCCAGGGTTTTGATTTAAACAAACTTTAAGTTAATCCTTCTATGGATGCTATACACCAAATATCAAAAGATTTGTGTTTCTGGAGAAGATTTTTTTAAAAATGTTTTGGGGTACTAACAGTGTAATGTCACCTGTGGAGCCCCTATGGGCATGGCAACTCTATTTGAACAAGCTTGAATTGACATATGAAGAGGGCTGTGCATACATATCAAATTTGTTCACTACAGATCCAGTAGTTTACAAGAAGTCTATAATGTGTAAAGTCACTTCTCCCTCTACTGACTTTAGAGAGAAATCAAATGAAAACAGGGAGAAGTGAACCAGTGGGGACAGCATATAGTGTTCTCACATGTAAATTAGGGCTGAAACAAATGGCTCATTTTCACAACCAACTAACCAAGAGCTATAACCGGATAATATCTGGTTAACCATAGCCATTATTTCACCGAATCTGGGATCAAAACTATAGGAATTGGAAAGCAGTATTCTCAGAAACTATTCCGAAGTATGTAAACAAACGAACGTTGTCGAGTACTCGACAACATTCATTTGTATACACACTACAGAATATTTTCTGCGGTTACTCAGTACTCACGGAATTTGCCGATCAATAACGAAGTCTTGAACGCCAAAGTCAATTATTTCTAAATATATACAGCACTGCTTCGAGGTGTAATCTATCTCAAAGAAGAAGTGGCCGATTTACTACGTCTTAACTGTGAAATGACGATCACTATCGATATTTCGGATAACCGGTTGACATTTTTTTAATTGGTTAGGTAAGTAACCGGTTTCAAACCGGTTATCTAGTTAACCATTTCAGTACTAATGTAAATAAATCAATGAAGCTGAGAAAAACAGTATATTTATTAATATATGTGAAGTTTATTCAGAAGAAAAAAAATCTGCAAAAAACTTCCAGTTGCTGTATAAATTCTGCAAGGTATAGATCACTCTGTATAATTAATTCAGTGTTATTCTAGATAACTCAGGGTCAGGATAGTGTTTAGGAGGACCCTTTCTGGAAGATGTACACATGGAAACAAATATTGTGCACCTCTAAAGTGTCAACAAGACTGCTGTTTTGTAACTCTTCAACTGTGAATTAAAAATAACATTTCACACAAAAGTGTTTTCTATAAAGAAGCACCTTGCAAAGATACATATAAAAAAATAGTTGTTTTGAAAAAATGTTTCAAAACAAAATCACATTGCCTTCTGCCAGTTGTCACCTATTGTCACTGCAAGCATAAACATGTTGGGTTCGACTGATAACATGACATTTTTTATGTGTATTTTATTTTTATTTACTTTGAATATTAGCTCTAAGATCATTAAATACTTCCAGTAAAACCTCTTTTAAGTGGTTATTTGATGAAATTTTGCACAAAATTCACCCAATTTAAAGGTAGACTGCATTTTTACAAGGCAACTTCAGAGTTACTTGTTACTGAAAACAGGGAGAATGTTGCCAATCCAAGGAGACTTCTTTGCTCCAGTCAACCACTTGTCTGGCCTCTGGTTCATGCTGAATGATGGACAATTGATGGCGAGTCCTGAGTGATCACTAAAGCTCCTCTTGAGCTTCGTTCAGAAGCGCTAAAAAAGGGGAATTCGGTGACTGGGAAGGTAATTTATTGACATATAACAAGCTTTTTCATTCAGTTAACAGGAGTTTACTCTAAAACCTATATACAATTAACAGGTTAAATTTGTTCTGAAGATATGATAATTGGTTTTCTATTTAGAAGTTATATCCAATTAACAGGGTTATTCATTTAAGAGATATTCAATTTAGTGGATTTCACTATAATTATCATGACTGGTATACAAGTATGAAATCAAGTATAAATGGTAGAGTGCTAAATTAATATTCAAAGGCGATTTGTACCATGAGTATTTTTTTTCAAAGATACAATGCTACCAGCAGGGGGAGCCTTAGTTTAGAAAAACTTTGTTCATCAAAAATTGTTTTGTTACTATTTATTGGAGAGTGCCTTGTTGGCACTCTGCAATAAATTGCAACAAAGCAAATTTATTTGAAAATTTCATTATCTACTACTGGACAAACTACAAGCTAATGCAGACAGTATAAAGCTACTAAAGTGGCTTTCAGCACTTTTCAGTAGTGCTCTGATAGTGGCTTCTAACACGGTACCAGTTAAGAAATCATTTTACTTATGTCACCCACTTTAGAGGACCATCACCCCACGCATTGGTTAGTGGGAAGTGGCCACTGGCTGTCTAACTACCAACAAAATCACACTGTACCCTGCACTTTCTGAATGCTCTAAATCCAAAATTTCCCATACTTCAATGCTCAATATAAAGCCATAAATCAATGATTATCCATCTTCAAATTCCATAATTTTCAAGGATATTCAAGAGATATATTAGAAGGACGATTTTAGTGATTTTGTCAAATGCAATTGTGTTACATATTCAGACAGTAATTTTCAACTATTACAACTACATGGTATTCATCCACCCACTGATATCTAAAAATTTACCTGTTTCTAATATCAAAGACACTTTCGTTTTGAATATGAAAGATCTTGCCTCATCTTTTTTTCTTTATACCAGACCAATCATCAAATCTATTTCAATGTATGAATAATCAACTGGCAATGAATGTACCTCTCTAAGAAGATTGTTATGATAATGATAAAATAGTAATCATCACAATTCATTGTGATTGTACAATATTCACAGTAACAACTATGCAAAGTACTGGGCAAAGTAAGTTGCCAGATAATCTTACAATACTCTGATCGCAAAAGTGGTCTCAGGGTTCCTGCAGGCAAGGACTGGTAAATTCAGGGCTATTAACTAGTAGAGTGCTAAATTATTTTTTCAAAGGTGATTTGAAACGTCCATATTTTTTCAAAGATTCCATGCCACCAGCAAGGGGAGCCTTAGTTTAGCAAGATTCAATGCATAAATAATTGTTCTGTTACTATTTATTGGAGAGTGCCTTCAGTAAATTATAACAAAACAATTTTATATGAACATTTCTTTTTATCTACTGCTGCACAAACGACAAGTTAATGCACACAGTGTAAAGCCAATACAGTGGCATTCAGCACTTTTCAATAAGGCTATGATAGTGGCTTCTAGCACTCAAACCATTAAAAGCTATTTGTCCACATTTGTCAACATTTTTCAAGGCCCTGTGATTGCCAAATTCGAGGATTTGTAAGGCCCTACCTTCCCTTGCCCAAACTAGGACCTTCCAGTCATTATCCGTTCCTCTCACTTCCTTCAATGTTGGAACTAAGCCTTCCCAAACTATGGCATATAAAACTATATAGTTATGACAACACCCTTCATCAGTATTTTTATTTTGTGAATATTCAAGGGTATTCAAGGTCTCAAGGCCTTGAACAGCCATTAGTCAAATTTGAGGCCATTCTTTGAATCCAGGGACTCACAGGAATCCTAGGTCTCTTTCTCAAGCAGATCGTGATTTGGTCACCACAAAGTTACACCAGTGTGTGGAGACATTATGAATAAAATATTGCACAATCAGGACAGAAGGGAGGCATATGAAAGAAAATTGCATCTATGATGCTTAGTTCATTTGTTTTTAAACTGGTGAATTGCGATCAGGTCAAAATTGTCTGTGTGACACAGTTGTGATCAGGTCAAAATTGTCTGCCTACTTTTGTTATCAAAGTACTGTTAAGATATTAGCATCCTACAGAACAGTTGCCATGGACTGGTTGTAATCCACGCTTGAGCAGTGATCTCCACGCACACATTTACTAGGTTATAAAAATTATCATCAGCAAAATTTTAACTAGAAGGTGTCATTTGTGTGCAAAGCACACTATAGTATATCCCCACATTCGCATTCTTGATTACTGGTTAATGCTCGATACTATTACCAGTTACTAAAATTCAGTGTGTCTAGTTGGAGAAAATAGTATCATTTATTTTCTGTTGCTTGGCACACTCTTTTCCTTGTAGCTGTATAATTTTAAGATGTTCCTAATGTTGAGCCCACCTGCTTCCCCCCAGGCTATTTGTATGGTAAATATCTCTTAAAACAATTATAAAACAAATTAGGTGATTGGAAATTTACCCTGCTAGGATTAGGTGTTTCATTTCCTGTAAAATTGTGTAATGAGACACCCTATCTTCAACTGAAATCTTTCAAGAAAAAGACAACAGCTTTTCTTTATCTAAGGTCTGTCATTTAAATTGACCATAATAAATTCACAAGATGGCTGTTTTCCTGTCCAGGGTAACTGGGTAGAACTGTCAGTCTAGGCCAATCAAAGACAGCTGGGTGGGATTATAGGTGGAGCATACATTGCCTGTCACCTGCAGATAGATGATGAAACCTTTTTGATACAAAAAAGAAAGTGTAGGGCAGTCAATGAGTCAACAAATAAGTTATCAAGTCACACAGTTTTCAAGTTGCTTTGTTGTTAAGTTAGAGTATTGAATATGTTGCCAGTCAATCAGTTAGCAGACAGCCATTTTTAGCAGCACCAGTTATTAGTTATACCATGTTATACCAAAGTAGACATAGGTTGATCCAAGAATGTACCTTACCATGTTTATGTTAATGCAGCCGATTATCATGTAAATATTTGATGGACCATGAATAAAAGTTCGAAAACTGAACAAAGATGTAATTTACTACCTCTCGCAGCCAAGCCCGCTGAGCTGCAGCCATGCTTTAGTGACCTGCAACCCCAGCAAGGTCATAATTGGTGGAGAATCCGGGCAGATCCTAATGAACTGTCGAGTCACCAGATCCAGTTGCCATGCCATTCAATGTGAAAATCACAATTTAAGGAGAGAAATTGCAGTTCTCAGAAGTAAGAAACATTCAACAATCGAGGGAGCATCTGGTAATTTTACAACCTTCTAAGCCAGAGAGCATGAGGCCGCAGGACACTGGTTATAACATTTTCATCCTTTAAACCAATGACACAACCCAGAGAGAGACCTGCAGAACCAGCTAACACTTTTCATAATTCAAAGAATTCCAGTCAAAGAAGATTGTACAATAAACTGTGTCCAAGATGTGGTGAGTACGATCATTTTAATACTCAATGTAGGTTTCGGAATGAAAGGTGCCATAGGTGTTTGTGCATTGGTCATATTGAAAAATGTTGTCACAACTTATGCACAATTTCCCAATAAGGGTACAAGCCTATCCCTCATTTTGGTAGGGCAAAATCCAGCAAAGTTGGGGATAGGTCTAGACCTCCAAATGCCAAGAAATCAAAAAAATTCAGGACACAAACCAGTCTTAAATCACTTTGAGCCAAATATAAAAAAAAAAACAACATGACAAAAAATCTCAGGAACCAACTTTTATTGAAGGACAAGACGTTTGGCTTTACTGTAAGAAAACTACCCCAGGGTTGTCATCAAAACTGTGCCAACGCTGGGTTGGTCCTTATTACATTGTAAAAGCATTTCCAAATTTTGTTTATAAATTGACACATTCACAAACACATCAACTTGTGAAGTCCCTTGTCCATGCTGATAGACTAAAGTTGTACAAAGATCCAGCTACTCGTCCCACAAATCCACCACCCAGGTTGGAGGGGGTACCAGCTGACTGTAGTCCTGAGGAAATTAATGGGGAGTTGATCTCAGATTTACCTTCAGGATCTGTTTCTCAAAATCTTGACCGAGAATTAATTTCCAGCCCTCCAGCCGATCAACAGTTAGCTTCTCAACCAGATGTACCTGCAACAGATTCTGAGTCAGAATCTGAAGGGGCAGCTACAGGAAACTGGCGAGAAATACTTAAGCTATTCAAAGCATCCAGGCATAATGGCAAAAGGTGTTATTATGTTCAGTGGAAAGATGGTATGCCAAATTCTTGGGAATATGAGGACAATATACCACCTATTCTAATTAAAGAATTTCACATGAACAAAACACTGAAAGGTTCAAAACGTAAACGTAAAGTTCCAAACTAAATTTAAAAAAAAAATAATACTCCTGTTGTCATAGTCACCGAACAGACTTTAAGTTATGGTAAATCCTTACTTGAACACAATAGGACTCTTGAATGCATCTGTAAGTCATGCTTCCTGTTGGATTTTTCTCATCATTTTCTATGTAATTTCAAAATTTGTGCACAACCTTTGGGCTTTCTATATATATTTATTTTTCTTCTCCTTTATATGACTGTGCTTGAATGGTGAGTGATTGCGTGTGCGAAAATGGTCCCTTAGAATTTGATTGAGTTGTCCATTTTGGGTGGACTGTCTTTTTGATGTACTCCATGAGCTCCAGGGAGATTAACAAGTTGGATTTTGACACCATACCAATATTCAAAGATATACCTCTCTCCAGGCCATGAAGCTAGAATTAAGTTCAACCTGTGTACACGCGGGTACTTTTTTTTTTTTTTGTAGTTAGATTGTTCTGCCTTGTAATATATATGCAGAAATCAACCATAATTTTGTAGTGTTTAATATGATTCATTTGATTTAGATTTTTGAACTGTGGTCGCATGTGCGTTACATTTAAATAATCTCACTTAGATTAATCATATCAAATTGATGCTTTGCTCAACTGGAAGAAAAAAAAAAAAAAAAAAAAAAAATTTTTGCATAAATCATTTAATCAAGTATAGTTTTGATTTAAAGCAAATTTCCACTTTAACCCATATTTGCCATAAATATCACTTTTCTTACAGGTACCTGTATAGTGTAAATAGGACAAAATGTATTTTAAATCTTTCTCCAAAGTACCTTCTTTTTTTTTTTTGATAGTTAAATTAATACTTACAATTTTCACCATGTTGGGAGCTCAACATGTGATTTCTTTATGAAATTAATTCCCCAACTATTTATGAGCTCATCTAAACTTGTCCATTCTTACGAATTATTTATTGCAAGCTAGTTATTATTAGTAGTGCGACACTTAGACCTTTTTTTTTCTCTTCCAACAAATGATTGTTATACCGGCCAACACACAAACACCAGTATATGTCACAATCTTACTCTTTTCTCTTTCATTCGGAACCTCTGTTGATGTTATGTGATCGTACCTGACATCATCATGTTTATTGGTAGATTCTAGGTGAATATCATGCAGATAAACACTCTCAAGACTCGTCAGTGAATTATGTGTTTATAATTTCTCTTACAATTAGCTAAAGAACAGTTTTTTTTTATTTTAAGGACAGTGTTTTGTTAGAAACTTGGGTACAGGTAGTTTTATCAACCAATGTGTTTTCAGATATATATACTTTCAAGGGACTATGAAAGTGAAAAGACCGTGACATTTTAAACAAATGAACAAAACTAGTGTTTGAACAATATGGGTCTTTCGAGTGACATAAATAGTTGTTCCGTTTATAACCTACAATAAAAGTATTATGTTTTTTTTCTTCATCACCATAGTTTTTCAGATGGTTGAAAAAAAATCTTGAACAGCACATAATTTAAGTGCAATGTATATACAGTTTGCCAAGTTTGACGGAGCAAACTTTAGTGCCCAAGGGGATAGTATTACCAGTTACTAAAATTCAGTGTGTCCAGTTGGAGAAAATAGTATCATTTATTTTCTGTTGCTTGGCACACTCTTTTCCTTGTAGCTGTATAATTTTAAGATGTTCCTAATGTTGAGCCCACCTGCTTCCCCCCAGGCTATTTGTATGGTAAATATCTCTTAAAACAATTATAAAACAAATTAGGTGATTGGAAATCTACCCTGCTAGGATTAGGTGTTTCATTTCCTGTAAAATTGTGTAATGAGACACCCTATCTTCAACTGAAATCTTTCAAGTAAAAGACAACAGCTTTTCTTTATCTAAGGTCTGTCATTTAAATTGACCATAATAAATTCACAAGATGGCTGTTTTCCTGTCCAGGGTAACTGGGTAGAACTGTCAGTCTAGGCCAATCAAAGACAGCTGGGTGGGATTATAGGTGGAGCATACATTGCCTGTCACCTGCAGATAGATGATGAAACCTTTTTGATACAAAAAAGAAAGTGTAGGGCAGTCAATGAGTCAACAAATAAGTTATCAAGTCACACAGTTTTCAAGTTGCTTTGTTGTTAAGTTAGAGTATTGAATATGTTGCCAGTCAATCAGTTAGCAGACAGCCATTTTTAGCAGCACCAGTTATTAGTTATACCATGTTATACCAAAGTAGACATAGGTTGATCCAAGAATGTACCTTACCATGTTTATGTTAATGCAGCCGATTATCATGTAAATATTTGATGGACCATGAATAAAAGTTCGAAAACTGAACAAAGATGTAATTTACTACCTCTCGCAGCCAAGCCCGCTGAGCTGCAGCCATGCTTTAGTGACCTGCAACCCCAGCAAGGTCATAATACCCACAGAAATGAAAAGGTATTACATGTATAAAAAATTTGAGACCTTTATGCACATCTACCGACCCTACTGGAATATATGAACACACTTTCAATGTTTTGAATTAATCCCCGTAGGAGCCTTTCAAAACTGATTCTCTAATGACAGATGTGTCACTATGGATGATGCCACATGGTGCCGATTCAAAAATCTGAAACCTTTATGCACATCTAGAGACCCTGAACATATGAATACACTTTCAACATTTCAAATTAAAACCCATAGGAGCCATTGGCCACAAATCGATTGTCTAATGACTTATGACAAAAATGGCTCGACGGAAGCCATATGGGGCTGGATAAAAAAACTCAAAACCTTTATGCACATCTAGAGACCCTACCTGAGAATATGAACACACTTTAACCCTTTCAACACTGGTGGTATCTTCCATGCCAGTTAGATGGCAGAAATTGGAAGAGTCCATATCCATTATTTGGGGGCGGATGGAGATCACTACAATATCCCATTTTTTTCAAAAAATGCAGGGATAATTAATGAAGCACCAGGTTCTACCCAGTGCTTCATTACTTAAATTTTTGATGATTATTATTATTCCTGTAATTAGTGTTTGGAATCTAATATTATTGCATCTGTGGAAATAATGCCCACCCATGGAAAGCAACCAGGCCACGACGGCTATATTGTATTTATCCTGCATTAATAAGACTGAACCCTGAAATGTGAAAGAAAGTGTGACCATGCACTGGAATGAGTTTATTAGTTATTGTAATGATTACTAAAAAATTCTGGAAAGTGAAATTAAAATTTAATATTCATTTATTGAGTGTGTGGTTTGAAGAAAATTACTTGCAAATTACATGAGACTGGAAGAGCAACTGCATTGGGGGAGGGAAAGGAGTTGAGAAATCACCAGAACACCTCACAAATATAAGGTACACAATCAGCTTGAAGAAGGCTTGGTGAGGGATGGCATGAGTACCTGATCTTTGAACTGGAAAAGGTGGGAATAAAGAACATAAACATAAATAATTATATTATTTTTGGCAGATGGTGTACATGCAGGATTCCACTTGCCAGGGAAAAAGATCTCATACTGTTTTTTTTCTGTTAGCCCATTTCCCAAGCCCACTCAAGCACCTCAAGTAGACGGAAATTTATTTGACTGTGGGAGGATCTTAAGCCATACAAAAAAAGTCAGTCACTCATAACATTTTTTTCAAAAAACATTTTCAAGAATGTAATTTCTTCATTTGAGTGGGGACTCTGCAAGTATCAATTTTTTTCATAATGCAACTAGGAATTTAATCAATTCAATATTGTTTGACAAAGACTGTTAGATCTTTCAAACAAGATTGAATTAGTTAAATGCCTAATTGCAGGTTGAAATTTTGATATTTTTGACATCACTGTGTATAAGTTTATTTGTTCAAAAAATTCACTTCCATACTTTGTCAAAATCCAAAAAAGTTTAGCTGAGGTTTTTTCAATACTTTTCGAGACGTTTTCCAGATTGACACAAATTTCCATACCTTCTGCTGAATTTCAAAAAGAGTAAGAACCCTGTACACTGTTCATGTCACTTTTTTGTATTTTGAAAGGCCTTTTAGTCAGGTGATTATTGACTTATCACCGATAATGATAACAAGAACATTACTCACTTATTTAAAATTTTGGATGACTGTGATGATAAAGTCTCCAGGTTTGCTAATGCCTGATCATGTTCACTTTTTAATAGCTGTAATTTTCTTATAACTTCATCTCGATCATTAATTGCCTTTATATTCTCCTGGAGTGCTACATCTCTTTCCTTTAGAGCAAGTTCAAATCCCAATTGGAGAGCCTGCGTTGGGTTCTTGTCATCAGCTATTGATTCTGAAAACATCAAATAGGCAATTAAAGCAATAATATGGTCATGTCACAATCCTGTAAGAGCTCTGTCAAAAGAATATGCTTTACACAAGAAGGAAGCAAGGGGTCTTGGAGAACAATGGAAGTGCAGCAAAAAGAACATTTTTTTAAAATGAACTGGCCAGAATAAATCAATACCTCTTTAACTGAATTAAAATCTTCTCCAATAAAATTTCACGCAATGCAGTGCTAGTATTCCAGATGAAAGTATTCCAAATTATTTTTCTTGTGTAATACTGGTTTGTGAAACTGCAAATTACAAACCATATCTCGCTTCCAAAATTCAAAGTACAGCAATATGTATCCTAAGAGCAGTAATTGCACTAGATAGTGAAGTTTAAAACAGGATTTTCCACTTTTACATATACAGTGGAGCCCACTTAATTGGATATATCTCAGTTGAATAACCCTGTTAATTGAATATAATTTCCAAATACAAAACCATTTACCACACCTCCAGTACAAATTTGACCTGTTAATTGGATATTGGTTATAGAGTAAACTCCTGTTAATTGAATACAAAATCTTGTAACCTGTTTAAAAATTACCCTGACTCTCCCAAGTTTTCCTTTGTTTATAGACCTATTTGGCATCAGGATATCCAATACAGGCATTTAATCTATTATATCTTGTTTGACAGAACTCATGGAGCTTTGTCAAACAAGATATAATAGAATAAATGCTAAGTTTATCTCTAGAGTACAGGAAAGTGACACTATCCCTGTTAACTGAATACTCCTGTTAATTGAATAATTTTCATTGGAAAAGTGGCTATTCAATTAACAGGGTTCCACTGTATTTGACATTCACAACAGTCAAGCAAAAACAAAGTTTTCATATGTGTTTACCTCTTTACCTAATGAATCAACCATATTCTGCCAATGTAAATGTACAGGCATTTGAAAAAAACAAAATTCAAAAGTTTTCAACAAAACTGTAGCAAGTGTCCCTTTATTGGAGCGACCTTGCTGAGCTCATTTCAATGAGGGGTTACATGATATAGTTTGATTGGAATTTTTTGAAAAAAAAAAAATTAGGATAACCAATTTTGATATTGTGTGAGTAAAGAGTTAATGAAACATTCATTTAAGTTTTCACTTTGCAAATAAGGGTATTTTTACTTGTTTGTAAAACACAATTTTGTTTATGAAAATATACCATAGACTTTTAGCAAAGCATTTGTATCATTGTTACTAAAAATTTACTGTCAAATAATGACAATCAGTGCTGTAATGAACAGCTATCATTGCAACTGAAAAAAACTCCCATTTTGCTACTCATATCATATTTATCTGGTTCAGTGCTAGAAGCCACTATCATTACTCTGTTAAAAAGTGTTAAACACCACTTTAGTGGCGTTACACTTTATGCATAAGCTTGCTGATTGAACAACAGTAGGAAAAAATATATAAAATTGCTTTATTACAATTAATTGGAGAGTGCCTATTAAAAAAATACTCATATTTCAAATCACTTTTGAAAAATAATTTAACACTCTTCCAGTTAAATGGTAGGAGTGACAGACAAAATTTAGTTGTCAAAATGCACCCCACCCTCACCCACCCAGGTCTCTGCTATACGTTAACCAGTGAAAAGCTGGGACCAAAACTTTTATCTGCCACTTATTCAGAAGCTGGAGTACCCAGAGAGAACCACTTGCTCAAGGACACAGAACAGATGACGCAGGTCAGGATCAAACTATTGACCTTTTGGTTTAAAGTCCAATGCTCTAACCAATGGGCCACCGCACTCCCCACTTCACTTCAAAATGAAAGTGTCAATGACACTGTATTTCAGCTTGTGTAAGACATGTACATGTATAGTATGTGACACAGCAATGACACACATCTGGGTAATGACCTGATAACAAAGGTACATGTAAAGTATTGTAAAGGTCTGTAAAGAAATCTCCATGGGGTTAATGTTACAATGGGGATCCCTGTATGGTGCACCATAAGCCAAATGTTAGCAATTGTTTTGACCCGTTTGATTCAAACCCTTCTGAGGATGATTCATACTAATTAATAAATATTTGTAAGCCAAATGTTAGCAATTGTTTTGGCCAGTTTGATTCAACCCTTCTAAGGTTGATTCATACTAATTAATAAATATTTGTCCAGTCCTTCTTAAAATATAGGTATTTGAATTTTTTATCTTGGAGGTTTTATTTTTCTATTTGGAAATAGAAAATCGGGTTGTGCTAATAATGTTCACCATCCCAAACAACACCAAATATTAACACAGGAACTTGGCTTCAACACATCTGAATATACACATCATACAAAAGTTTATTCAAATCAGAACTTTCATATAGAAGTTCTGTACAAAAAACTGATTGCGCCTAATTTCAGTACAAAATGGCCACCGGCAGCCATCTTGAATTTCGGACTGCACCCAGAAACACTCGTTCTCGTCCCAAGGTGATAATAAAGGTACCCAAGAAGTTTCATGAAGATTGGTTCAAAAATACAGCCCCTAGTCTGAGCCGTATTGACATGTGTACTTACTGTGTACAAGTAGGACTGAATAAATCAAAGTTCATCTAATTTGCATAATTTCTTCACAAGAAAGAAACCTGTATAACATATGAAGTATTCCATGTTACTAAATATTCATACAAAATTTTTTTTCAAATCAGAACTTTCATGCAGAAGTTCTGTACAAAAAACTGAGTGCACTAATTTCGGTACAAAATGGCTGCCAGTTGCCATCTTGAATTTTGGACCGCACCCAAAAACACTCGTTCTTGTCCAACGTTGATAACAAAGGTACCAAAGAAGTTTCGTAAAGATTGGTACATAAATATGGCCTCTAGCCCAAGTCGTATTGAATTGTTGATGGATGGACAGACATCCATGCAGACAGACAGACGATGGGCCATGACAAAACCTCAAAATTGACTACGTCAAAGTTGAGCTAATAATACTAAGCAGACCGACAAAACATGAAAACTTTAAGACGTGGTCTTTGCACTTCAGAATAAAGTCCAAATACGGTCTTCCAGTGCTTGACTGCTTAACAAGCTGTGCCATTAGAATTCAAGAGGCCCTACAAAAAAAATGATAAAAGTTATGTACTTTATTTATTGGTGTTTATGGTCACATATGTTGGCACAATGACTGATCATGGCCACAATATGGAGATAAAGTATAAGTTTAATCAACCATTTATATCCATATGTTATGCATTTTAGAGGTATTCTACCCCAAGCATTGGTGATGAGGTCCTATTTTACCAGTAAAACAGAACTCGTTTACCACAGTAAATGAGCAATGCTTCACTTCCCAGGATTCCCACAGGGGATGTTATGTTCTTTAGATACAAATATATTACTCTTTTGTTTCGTAGCACTCATCAGAATTCATTTAAGGTGATGGATGGTTGAGCCTATGGTTAAAATTCCACTGATACTCTTAATTGATGAAACCAAAAAAAATTCAATGCTGCAGGCAATTTGGATTGTAAAAAGCATAAACGTTTTATTTCTGTAAAGGCATAAATAATATCATAACTTATCATCTGGAACACTTAGTTACAGAACATAAATAAATTTCACACTGAATTGTGATTTTAAATGAGATCTATTTCCCAGTTGTCTACCTTACCCTTTACATGACCAAGTTTTCCATGCCAGACATCTCAACAGTCAATGACAAATAATCAATCAAATGACTTTACAATTCACAATTTTGTGAACTGCTTTCTTTCTGATGATTTATTCATTATTGGAGGCCAGTGATACTTTTAACCCTATACTCAAGGCAGACGATATCAAAATTTATTATTTTAAATATAATTTTTTTAATTTTTCAAAAAATTTCAACAAAACCATATCATGTGACCCTTCATTGGAATGAGCTGGAGCTCATTCCAGAGGGGTCACATGAATTGGTTTTGTTGAAATTTTTTGAAAAATAGTATTTTTTCTGCTGCTGAATTTGCATTTTACGTGGGCAAAAGTGACCGATTCATTGAGTAAAAGGTTAACAACCAGGGTCACCTCACATCAGACTGTGTTATAGGTGGAGGAAGCTGGAGTACCCAGACAGAACCACTGAGCAGCAGTGAGTAACTGTCATATTCCCCAATGTACTAACTCCACACAAGCAGGGTTAGCATTGGTTCAAGGCACGAGCACCAGCGATGTTCAGTATGTCTTAGTACAAGGCACCACTGTGCCACCATGCAGGCAGTCAAGATAAAATGCCTTGCTCAAGGACACAATGCAGTAAACGCTGGTCAAGATGGAATCATTGACCTTTCAGTTTGAACTTCAATGCCTTAACCACTGAGTCACCATACTACCTTTTCTGATGATAAATTAAGAATTTGATTGTACATGTTTTATGGATGCATATAACCAGGATTTTTGCTACCACAACTGAGTGCCCGTC
Organism: Pictodentalium vernedei; assembly: GCA_031216915.1. Lineage (NCBI taxonomy): Eukaryota > Metazoa > Mollusca > Scaphopoda > Dentaliida > Dentaliidae > Pictodentalium > Pictodentalium vernedei. The sequence continues at coordinate 308,513,663 of CM062292.1, read as the reverse complement.
AACTAGACCCATTCCCCCGGCCGATCATTTACTGATAATGCATAAAATCCTGTCGAAAAAACAAACAGAATGACGCATTAAAATTCTGGTCAAGATATGGTCATTCTCCCAACAAAGTTGACACATTTTAGGAGCACCGTTTCCAGAACTGGCATTCTGCCACTTAAGATTGTCAAGTGTCATTCGGAAACCATTGCTATTTTCCATCTTTTGCCAAATAGGTAAGATGTCACATGCCAACTGTAGTGAAGAAACGGTGATAGCTTTCGGTGTTTTCCCGAAGATTCGACATAATTATTCACACAATCATTCACACTAAAACATGAATCGCCATCTCAGATGCAAGGAAATGGCCTTCCTGCAGTGTTCAATTCTATAATGTTCTTTGCCCACTGCGAATCATGGTCGCACCAGGCAATCTGTGATTTTCCCCTCCTACTGGACCCACTAATTTATTCCCAGCAGAAACCCTGATAAACATGTACCGGTAATCTCCAAATATCAACATATATAGAATAGTGTAAATTGACATAACTGAATACAGATTATGGAGTAGTAAAGAAAGTCTTGTTAAATGAAGAAAAAATTTTGCAATCTATCGAAAAATGAAAGTGTCAATGACACTGTAGCACAACTTGTGTAAGACATGTACATGTATAGTATGTGACACAGCAATGACACACATCTAGGTAATAACCTGATAACAAAGGTACATTTATTTATTTATTTATTGGTGTTTAAGGTCACATACTTATGCACAATGGCTAATCGTGACAGTGACAGTCTTACAGGTAGAGGAAACCGGAGTACCCGGAGAGAACCACCGAGCATCGACGAGCAACTGTCAGCTCCTCAACATTCTAACTCTGTTCAAGCTCCACTCAAGCAGGGTTACAGCGGTTGAAGACATGTGCACTATTGACATGCAGTACGCCTTAGTACACAGCGCCATCGTGCCCCTGTAAGCAACTGGGATAAAATGCCTCACCCAAGGACACAATGCGGGTTGTGCTGGACGGGGATCGAACTCGAGACCTCTAGCATAGAAGTCCAACAGTCTACCACTGAGTCACCGCGCTCCCAACAAAGGTACATATAAAGTATTGTAATGGTCTGTACATAAATGCTGAACATAGCCTGTAACAAATGTATAGATAAAGTATTGTAAAGATGGGCGATAGTTAGATGCTAAACTAGAAAAGAAATCTTTTGAGTTCCAGAGTGGGTCTGACTGAACCCCAAAATATTTGTTCTCTTAGCAAAGTGATTACAAAGGCACCATGCTCCTGTGCCAAGGTGATAACAAAGGTACCCAAGAAGTTTCATGAAGATCGGTTCATAAATGCAGCCTCTTGCCCAAGCCGTATTGACATGTGCACTTACTGTGTATAAGTAGCACTAAATAAATCAAAGTTCATCTAACTTGCATAATTTCTGCACGAAAGCCCCCTCCCCCCCCCCCCCCCCCCCCCCCTGTATTATATGTGATGTATTCCATGTTACTAAACATTCATTCAAAAATTTATTCAAATCAGAATCTTCATATAGAAGTTCTGTACAAATAACTGATTGTACCTAATTTTGGTACAATACGGCCGCTGGCAGCCATCTTGAATTTCGAACCGCACCCCAAAACACTTGTTCTCGTCCCACGGTGATAACAAAGATACCCAAGAAGTTTCGTAAAGATCGGTTCATAAATACGGCCTCTAGTCTGAGCCGTATAAAAGTTGTGTACAAAAAACTGATTGAACATAATTTCGGACCGCATCCAGAAACACTCATTCTCGTCCCAAGGCGATAACAAAGGTACCCAAGAAGTTTTGTGAAGATCATTCATAAATACAGCCCCTAGCCCAAGCTGTATTGACATGTGTACTTACTGTGTGCAAGTAGCACTGAGAAAATCAAAGTTCATCTAATTGGCAGAATTCTCCCATAGAGAGCCCAAATATGGACCCAGGGCAACGATTTCAATAAACATGTGAAACAATCTTCCAAAGATGTTATAAGTGAAATTTGAAAGCTTTTGGAACAGTGGTTTGGGAGAAAAGTAGTGTTAAATTTTTTCCCATTACCCACAGTGTTAAAAAATGCGGACTCAGCACTTTTTCAAAGTCCCAAAAAAGTACCCCATGATAAAACTGATAGCAATTTTTTTACCATTCCATTATGTTGGTCCTAAGGAAGCTCCACACCAAATAAGAATTCTCAGTGCTGTGTAGTTTTGGAGATATGGGCGTTTTAATTTTTTTCTATTTTTAACTCCTGCAGTTCACATGGGGCGACGGGGGAAAAAAAAAATTTTGGCAAAAATTAAGTACTTATTTATGACCCAATAAGCCCTCATATCAAATTTGGTTCAAATCTGCCTCTCGGTTTGAAAAATAGAAATTTTGGGCGGGACGAAAATTCTTGCCCCTCCCATAACGAAGGCAAATATAGCTCCTCAAACTTCTCTTGAACAAATCTGAGTCTACACCTCAAAAGGAAGCTGCACACCTAACATCAAGTCTCTGCTACTTCTGGTTCATGAGAAGATCTTTAAAGATTTAAGCACACTTTTTAGGCATTGCCCTACCGAGGGGTGGGTCAACTTGATTTGAACAAACTTGAATTGACATATGATAGGGTACATGCACAGCAAATTTTGTTGAATTTGGTCCCGTAGTTTGTTAGAAGAAGTCGATAATGTAAACTTAACGCCGGACGGACGACGGACAGAAAGTGATTAGTAAAGCTCCCCTTGAGCTGTGCTCAGGTGAGCTAAAAAAGAGTAAAAGTCAAGCCTGTTCAAACCATAAGGATGTATGATCTGGAGAAAAACAAGAGGCCCCGCGGGGCCTGAAGTGCTCATCTTGAACAGAACACAATTTAAACAGAGTCCAAGAATGAGTCTACATTAAGCAATCCATCTCCATAGGATACACTGTCAATCCTAGAGTCCCTCAGGAGTGATAAAAATAATCCGGGCATCATGCCTTTTCTTCAGTTGATCATAATGTAAAATGTAGAGATCCCTTATGAGGCCTCTTAATACAACCTGTGTGGATTAATCTTAGTTACACACCTCTAGAGGGTACTGAATACAAAATTTTTAATTCTTCAGCAACATGGCCAATTCTGGCTCCCATAGGGAGCCCAAATACTAACCCAGGCTCTCAATTTGAACAAAGTTGAATCTGAATTCCCTATTGATGTTGTGTACCAAATATGGAAGCATTCTGACTTTTGGATCTAAAGAAAAGAAATTTCTTCATATTGCACAAAGTTAAAATTTGGGCTACCATAGCGAGCCCAAATATTACCCTAGGGATCTGATTTGAACAAACTTGAATCTGACCCCCCCCCCTAGAGATGATGTATACCAAATATGAAAGCATTCTGGCTAGTGGATCTGAAGAAAAAGATTTTTTAAGAAAAAAAAATCCCCCCCCACCCTCCCCCCCCACCCCCCCCCCCCCCCCCCAAGATGCCGTATACCAATCATTCCGACTGGTGGGTCTGAAGAAGAAGATTTTTAAAGAAATTTCTTCATATTGCACTAAGTAAAAATTTGGGCTACCATACCGAGCCCTAATATAAACCTAGGCATCCAATTAGAACAAACTTAGTGAGCCCAAATATTACCCTACGGATCTGATTTGAACAAACTTGAATCTGACCCCCCTAGAGATGATGTATACCAAATATGAAAGCATTCTGGCTAGTGGATCTGAAGAAGAAGATTTTTTTAAGAAAAAAATAGCCCCCCCCCCCCCCCCCCCCCCGCTCCCCCCCCCCGCCGAGATGCCGTATACCAATCATTCCGACTGGTAGGTCTGAAGAAGAAGATTTTTAAAGAAATTTCCTCATATCGCACTAAGTAAAAATTTGGGCTACCATACCGCGCCCTAATATAAACCTAGGCATCCAATTAGAACAAACTTGAATCTGAAGCCCCCCCCCCCCCCCCCCTCCCCCCGAGATCTTGCATACCAAATATGAAAGCATTCTGACTAGTGGATCTGAAGAAGCAGATTTTTTTAAAATTATCCCTCATGTTGAACAAAGTTAAAATTTGAGCTTCTGTAGAAAGCCCAAATAGGGACTTGGTTTCAACAATCTTGAATCTGACCCTCATAACAATGATGTATACCAAACATTAAAAGATTCTGACTGGTGGTTCTGAAGAAGATTTTTTTTCCCCCATATTGCCCTAAGTTAAAAATTCGGGCTCCTGTATTGAGAGCCCAAATATGAACCAATGAGCTTTATTTTAACAAATTTGTATCTGACCCCCCCGCCCTCCCCCCACCCCCCCCCCCCCCCCCCCCCCATGAATGCTGTATACCGAATATCATAAGGTTTTGTTGCTTGGTTCTGGAGAAAAGATTTTTCAAAATTTTTGCAAATATGCTGACTCAGCATTTTTTTTTATGCCCATACAGAACACCCTAACATAACCGATGGCAATTTGTTTTTACCATTCAATTCTATTGGTCCTAAGGATGCTTCATACCAAATAACAGCTCTCTGTTCAGTGTGGTTTGGGAAATATGGGCCTTTGAAAATATTTCTATTTTTAGCTCCCAGGGTTCCCATGGCGATGCAAAAATTTTTTTTTTTGCATGAGTCAAGTACTTATGACCCAATAATACCACATACCAAATTTGGTTCAAACCAGACCATCGGTTCAGAAAAAAGAAATTTTGGGTGGGGGCCAAAAATCTTACCCCTCCCATTCCAAAGCCAAATATTGCTTCATGAACTTCGTTTGAACAAATTTGATTCTACACCTCAAAAGGAAGTTCCATAGCAAATATCAAGTCATTGTACATGCTGGTTCATGAAAAGAAGATTTAAAAAATATTTTGGAGCATTTTCCCCCACTCCCTCCATATAGGGCTGGGCAAGTTGAGTTGAACAAAAAGCAATGCCCCTTCGGGACCATCACTCACACAAACTTTCACTTGAATTGGCCCAGTGGTTTTGGAGAAGACCAAAACATGGTGATGACAGACGACAGACAGACAGAGAGCGATGAGATTAGCTCAGCTTGACTTGGTCAAGATGAGCTAAAAATCCAATGTAGTCCTTCATCACTCCTGATCCTTGTATATTAAGCGATGCCAGGGGCACTCCAAAGTACGTCAATAATACTCAACTCTATGTTGTCAGATGAATGGTCTGGTTCATTAAGGTGTTTCCTGGCGGGTTCTTCATTGTTGTTTTTGATTTCCCTAAGGTGTTCCAAGATTCAAAAGTGTAATGCGTGTTTCACTCACATATCATATTTTGCATTTATTGCAGTTCAGGAGGTAAATCACATTTCAGCTTTGATAACTGTCTATCTTATGATTAAAAGTTACAGCGGATATTGCGTACTTTCTAATAAATCTCGTTGTGTACAAGATTCTGGGTTTGATGAATTGGTCTCATGTCGAGGGCCTGCCAGGATTAATTTTCCTCTATATTTAGTGGTTAATAAAGTCCAAAGAGGGGCAGTAACTCAGATAAAAATTATTGCACCGCACTCAAAATCAAACCAATCTGGAATATTGTCTACAGTAAGCTATATTCCAGGTCAGATTGAAATTGGACACCTACAACTCAAGTTACCATCCAGAAACCAATAACAACATGTCTTCTAAGTCAGAAATGGGTCATAACTGTGCAAAAAAGTATCGGACCAAGCCCACTAACAATCCCAACCTGTATTATGTGGTTATAAACCTATGTATAAAATTTTGTTTCATTTCATTCAGTCAAACTAAAGTCACAGTGAGGAAAACAATGTCAACATGTCTTTTAAGTCGGCAAAGGGCCATAACTCTGCCAAAAAATATTGGACCAAGCCCACTATCAATCCCATCATGTATTATGTGGTTATAAACCTATGTAAAAAATTTTGTTTCATTTCGTTCAAACAAAAGTTAGCATCCAGAAACCATATTCAAGATCGACAGACGTATGTACATGGCTTCTAAGTCAGAGAAGAGCCATAAATCTGCCACAAAATATTGGACCAAGCCCACTATCAATCCCAACCTGCATTTTGTGATTATAAACCTATGTATAAAATTTTGTTTCATTTTGTTCAGTCAAACTGAAGCATCCGAAAACCATATTTGGGACGGACGTACATGGAGACAGATGGACAAGGGTAACACTTAATGCTCCTCGCAAGAATGACGGGGCATAAAAAAACACTGAAAAGTCACATCCTTGTGTTGTATACTGAGGTGAATGAGATGCGGAGAGAACCGATGCTTGAACAAAACAAATGTTCATCAAATTTTTAAAGACCTGTCAACACACTCTCTATGTAGTTGTTGTAAAATGTTTTTAAAACATCTTTCAACAGTGTGTTTGCACTCTGCATATTCATGTCAAAATGTGAAATTTCATAAACCAAATTTTTGCAATTTAAGCAATTCAATCTTGTTTGACAGTGCTAAATGAGTTCTGTCAAACAAGACTGAGTTGCTTAAATTCTTAGTTGCATTATGCAAAAAATTAGCTCCTTGAAATGTTGGTACATGTATTTCAACATCAGTTTACAGAGGATGAAAACCATAATTTCACACGTAAAACTGAATATACACCAGCCCTCTGCCATCAATTTTGATTATACATGTACAATGGTATTGTGACAATTAAAATCATCCTTCGCATTTAAGAAGAGAAATTTTTTAAAACTTCCATTAATCTTAAACTCGCTTTGAGACCATAATTCCTTTCTAAAAGGTTACTGAATCGATAATGGTGAACAATGTAAAACTTCTTCAAAGAGAAGTGCTTTTAGCATATATGTACAGTTACTTTTAACTTTTTACCTATTTAACCCTACACCTAAAGTAATTGCATATCCAACCAGTGATATTTACTAAAAAATACCATTCAAATTTTATTATTTTTTTTCAATTTTTGTCTCCAAAACATAGCTTTTGAGTCATGACACCACCTGTTATAAAGCTTTGATTTGGAAGCAAAAAGTGAAAAGTTTTAGTTGTTTAAGAAATTTTTTACAAGTGTCATATTCGGTACACAGTTTAATTTTGAGCAGAAATGAAACTATTCAGTTACATGTTATTTCAAAATTTTCCAATCAAATTTCATTAGGCCCCACAAAGTAGATCTTGTTTCTCAGGCCATTTTTTGTAAAATTGCATGTGGGCAGGCATTTTTTTATTTTATTTTTTTGTCATCTATTTATTATTTATTGGTGTTTTAAGGTCACATACTTATGCACAATGGCTAATCGTGACCGTGACAGTTTTATGGGTGGAGAAAGCCGGTGTACCCGGAGAGAACCACCGAGCAACGACGAGCAGCTGTCAGCTCTCCAACATCGTAACTCTGAACTCTGCACCGCAGCACAGGCAGGGTTAGATTGGTTGAAGACATGCACACCATCGACATGCAGTACGCCTCAGTACACAGCATCATCGTGCCCCCATGTAGGCAATCGGGGTGAAGTGTCTTGCCCAAGGACACAACGCGGTTGCCGCAGGTGGGATTCGAACCAAGGACCTCTCGGCTTGCAGCCTGCACCTCTACCAACTGAGCCACCTGCGCCCCCTCTTTGTCATCTAAAGTTCATGTTCTGGTTTTTTGCATGTTTTATGTTTTAGGCCTCATATGTACAGAATAGCATGGGTGGTGGTGTATTTCGTCCCTTGAGTGCAAGAAGGCTTTGCAATGCTAAAGCAATGCAAGGCTTCTTGCACTCAAGGGACACATTTATCAATTTTATTAACTTGGGTAAAATATCAGACATGAACCATTTAATTTTTCTTTTTCTCAAGTTTGCATTGGTTATAAAAAGAGAGCATGCAGCAGCAAAAAGGACTATGCAGGAGGGCCTGAGAAACAGATTTTTATCTTTTTAGGCCGTATATGTTAATTTTTTGTCTCAAAAACATAGTTTAAACATCACATTGGAATGAGCTCACTTAGATCATTCCATTAAGAGGTCATACATTTTATTTTTGAGAAAAAAATGAAAATGCTGATACGATCACTGATCCAATGTCGAGTTATGACAGCACAAAAGTGGGTTTAATCATTATCAACTTATCGTCCGGAAACCAATTGTTTACAATTTACTATGTGAAGGGTCACTGTGACCTTGACCTTTGACCTAGTGAATCCAAAATAAATAGGGCTCTTTCTTACACCAATGCCAACCTACCTATGAAGTTTCTTGAACGTAGGTGGAACTATTGTCAAATTATCATCTGGAAACCAATTGTTTACGATTTATTACGTTCAAGGTCACTGTGACCTTGGCCTTTGACCTAGTGAGTCCAAAATACAAAGGGGTCTTCCACTCATCTAGGCCAACCTACCTAATAAGTTTCATGAATGTGGGTCAAACCATTATCAAGTTATTGTCCGGAAACCAATTGTTTATGATTTATTATGTTGAAGGTCACTGTGACCTTGACTTTTCACCTAGCACGTCCAAAATAAATGGGGTTCTTCCTCGCACTAATGCCAACCTAACTATGAAGTTTCATGAACGTGGGTCAAAGCATTATCAAGTTATCATCCGGAAACCAATATTTTACGATTTACAATGTTGAAGGTCACTGTGACCTTGACCTTTCACCTAGCGAGTCCAAAATAAATAGGGTTCTTCCTCTCACTAATGCCAACCTAACTATGAAGTTTCATGATCATGGGTCGAATGACCTTTCACCTTGCAAATCCAAAATAAATAGGGTTCTTCCTCTCACTAATGCCAACCTAACTATGAAGTTTCATGAACATGGGTCGAACCATTATCAAGTTATCATCCGGAAACCAATTGTTTTGATTTACTATGTTCAAGGTCACTGTGACCTTGACCTTTGACCTAGTCAGTCCAAAATAAATAGCGTTCTTCCTCACACAAAGACCAACCTACATATGAAGTTTCATGAATGTGGGTTGAACCGTAGTCAAGTTATCATCCAGAAACCAATTGTTTACGATGAAAAACCGTCCGCCCAACTGCCTGCCTACCCGCCCACCATTCATCAAACTATAAGTCGAGTTTGACTATGTTCAAAGTCACTGTGACCTTGACCTTTGACAAAGCAAGTCCAAAATTAATAGGATTCTTCCTCTCACCGATACCAACCTACCTATGAAGTTTCATGAACATGGGTTGAACCATTATCAAGTTATCATACGGAAACCAATTGTTTACGATGAAAAACCACCCGCCCAACTGCCCACCTACCCACAATGCCCGCCATTCATCAAACTATAAGTCGAGTTTGACTTCATCACAACTCGACGAAAAATTGTTAGTTAATCAAGTCATGTTTTTGCAAGCATCATCTCATATTTAGGTTTTCGTAAAGAGTTAATGCCTATACATGTTTTATTTGAAGTTCTGGTATGCTGAACTTGAATTATAATGGACAGCAAGTAAGTGTAGACCTGACAGTTATATATAGGAATAGATGACATAAGAATGGATGGCTTTTCCTGTCATGTTTGACCTTTATATATTTGTTCTGAAGTAAGATATAAAATTTAATCAGATAAGCATTCATTCATCTAAATAAAGATGCTCCTGTCTGACTTTTTACCTAAAATAGAAAACTAAGCAGACACCAGTATTAATGAACAGTTGTGTTAGTCTGACTTTTAACAAACAATTCAAACCAGCATGGATGATGAAACAGGGAATCACTGCACTCAAATAATTATAATCTAATCATGAATTCTAAAAATATTTCTTCGAAGTTACTCAACTGGGGAAGATTAAAAGTACATTCACAACATTCTCCATGATAATTGCCGAGACTCTCTGCCATTATTGTCGCAATATTATGACATGGTCTGAAGTTTGGTAGTTGCCGAGCAAGGTGGGCATTCAGTGGCGTGAGTCTTGGGGGCACCGTGCTCGCACGTCCATACAAAACTTCACTACCATTATCGTAATCAGAAAACCTCTAAGATTTTATTGTTCCAAATAAAAATACTTGATAGACTAACATTCCCCATGCTTACAAATCTGGTTTTCCTGAGTACAATTTGTATATACATAACAAATAATCATTTCTACCTTGTTTGCCAGAGCTCCACGATCAAACAAGATATATTAAAATTGATGCTCAGTATACAAGTAGAAAATTGACCAAACTCCTGTTTAATGAATTTATACTCCTGTAGTTTCTCCAACAGGGAGCCCAAATATTAACTCAGGAACTTCATTTTTACAAAATTGAATCTGACTCACATAAGGATGGTCTATACCCTATATGAAAAAATTCTGACAGGTGGATCTGAAAAAGAAGAATTTTAAGGATTATTCACCATATAAAAAAATTTTACTCTGGGTTTCGTGAGATTTATAAAAAATATTCATTAATTAAATTAACTAAATTAAAAATTGGGCTTCCATGGGGAGACAAAATATTAACCTAGGGACTTGATTTGGAAATAAAAGGCTGCCTGGTCACAGCCCCCCCCCCCCCCCCCCCCCATCCCCACCCCCCTCAAAAAAAGGGTGCAATTCGAGGTATTTGAAAAAATTGAATTTTTCAAAGTCGAAAAAGGGACATAACTCTGGCAGAAAATGCTGGACCAAACCCCAATTTGAACCTGATCTGTATTTTATGTTGATACACCTACATACCACATTTTATTTGAATTGGACGACAAAGACTAAAGTTAACATCAGGAAACAAACAAAAAAAAGAATTTTGGAAGTTGGAAAGGGGTATAACTCTGGCAAAAATTTTCAGTCCACACCCCAATTCGAATGTGACTTGTATTTGCGTTGATACACCTACATACCAAATCTCATTTGATTTGGCCAACTATAACTAAAGTTATTATCGGGCAACCAAAGTGGGACGGATGCATGGACACCAGCTATTTTAACTGTCCCCTGAAAAAATTTTTTCAGGCGGGACAAAAATTGATTTTGACTCCCATAAGTATGTTGTATACCCTATATCAAAAGATTTTGACTGGTGAATCTGAATAAAGAGATTTTTATTCACTACACTGCACTGAGTTCGAATTAGGCTCCCATAGAAAGCTCAAATAGAAACCGAAGGACTTGATTAGAACAAACTTGAATCTGACCCCTGTAAGGATGCTGTAAACCATATATCAAACGATTCTGACTAGTTCTTGAAAAGAAATTTTTTTTAAGATTATTCCTCATATTGAACTAAGTTTAAATTCTCGCTCCAATAGGGAGTCCAAATATTAATTGGGACTTGATTTGAACAAACTTGGAATCTGACCCCTCTCAAGAATGCTGTATACCAAATATCAAAAGATTCCGACTCGTGGATCTGAATAAGATTTTTTTAGATTATTCCCCATATTGCACTAAGTTAAAATTTGGGATCCCTATAGAGCCCAAGTATTAACCGATGGACTTGATTTGAACAAACTTGAATCAAACCCCTGTAAGGATTCTGTATACCATATATAGAAAGATTCTGGCTAGTGGTCCTGGAAAAGAAGTTAAAATTCCGGCTCCAATACCAAATATTAACTCAGGGGTTTGGTTTGAACAAACTCAAACCTGACCTCCCTAAGGATGCTGTATACCAAATATCAAAAGATCTTGACTGGTGGATCTAAAGACACTGTTTCTGCTACAAAAAGAATGTTGGGTCGCTTTTTATGGAGTTTGGGGGGAAAAGTCTAAGGCTAAAACAGCTGACCGGATCGGATATTCGGTTACAAACCGGTTACCAATGTAGCTCGTTGAAAAAGCTGTCAGCAGGATAATGGCAAAATTAATATTGTGTATTATCTATAGTATAAAAAGCCCATTTATTCTCATGAGTGTGAATGTTATGGAGTGATTAATCAAGGTAGCAACAGTCGAACACACACAGAGCATGAAAATATTATATAGACTGTTATATGACTCGTTCCACTGTTTTTGTGTAAGACATGCCACTTTCATACTCATGCTTCGCTATTGTGCATGTATCTGATGTATGTCACATGTATTCTACGAAAACAACCACGAGTCATGATCCTACTTTCAGTTTGTATTTAATTGTACAGTCTACCGTTGACACAGTGACAAAATGTCTATGAATAGCACGAATTCTAAGAATCACACTTTAGATTCTCATTTAATCGTCCAGTTCAATGATGAGACAACTATGAGGATACTGCATTTACCTGTATCTGAAGATTGTTACTTTACTGTAATGATGGCGTTTACCTTTTTATGACTTTAGTTAATTATTAACAAAAAATGCCGATAGGATCACCGATCCAATGTCGAGTTGTGACAGCACAAAAGTGGGTTAAATCATTATCAACTTATCGTCTGGAAACCAATTGTTTACAATTTACTATGTGAAGGGTCACTGTGACCTTGACGTTTGACCTAATGATTCTGAAATAAATAGGGCTCTTTCTTGCACCAATGCCAACCTACCTATGAAGTTTCATGAACGTAGGTGGAATCATTGTCAAATTATCATCCGGAAACCAATTGTTTACGATTTATTATGTTCAAGGTCACTATGACCTTGGCCTTTAACCTAGTGAGGCCAAAATAAATAGGGGTCTTCCACTCACCTAGGCCAACCTACCTATGAAGTTTCATGAATGTGGGTCAAACCATTATCAAGTTATCGTCCGGAAACCAATTGTTTATGATTTACTATGTTGAAGGTCACTGTGACCTTGACCTTTCACCTAGCAAGTCCAAAATAAATAGGGTTCTTCCTCTCACTGATACCAACCTACCTATGCAGTTTCATAAACGTGGGTCGTAACAATATTCAGTTATCATCCGGAAACCAATTGCTTACGATTTACTATGGTGAAGGTCACTGTGATCTTGACCTTTCACCTAGCGAGTCCAAAATAAATAGGGTTCTTCCTCTCACTGATGCCAACCTAACTATGAAGTTTTATGAACATGGGTCGAACCATTATCAAGTTATCATCCGGAAACCAATTGTTTTGATTTACTATGTTCAGGGTCACTGTGACCTTGACCTTTGACCTAGTGAGTCCAAAATAAATAGGGTTCTTCCTCTCATGAAGGCCAACCTACATATGAAGTTTCATGAATGTGGGTTGAACCGTAGTCAAGTTATCATCCAGAAACCAATTGTTTACAATTTACTATGTTCAAGGTCAATGTGACCTTGACCTTTGACCAAGCAAGTCCCAAATTAATTCCTCTCACTGATACCAACCTACCTATCAAGTTATCATATGGAAACCAATTGTTTACGGCCGCCCGCCCGCCCACCATTCATCAAACTATAAGTCGAGTTTGACTTCGTCACAACTCGACTAAAAATATTGAGGATCTGGAGGAAAACTGAGCAAGGGGAAAGGGTCCCTAAAAGGGATCCCCTGCTCCTATAGCAGAATCCCTGCTGAAGACTTTCATAGATTATTCCTCATATTGCACTAATGAACAAACTAGAATCTGACCACTGTATCAATGTTGTATACCAGATATCAAAAAATTCTGACTGCTGGTTCGGGAGAAGTAGATTCTTTAAAGAGTACTATCACATATTTTTGACCAAGTTAAAAACTGGGCTCTTGTTTTGAGCTTATATATGAATCAAGGGACTTAATTTTAACAAACTGGTATCTGATCCCCTCCCTCCACCCACCACCACCCCTTGCCAACTGGTCCCATGGATGCTGTATACCAAATATCAAGAGTTTCTGGTCGGTGGTTCTGAAGAAGACTTTTAAATTTTTTTGCAAATATGCCAGCTCTGCATTTTTCCAATTCCACTTACAGTACACTATGACACAACCTATGGAATTTGTTTTTTACCATTCCATTCTACAATCCTAAGGGAGCTTCATACTTAACAGTTCTCTGTTCCGGGTGGGCTGGGAATTTAGGGCGTTTGAAAATATTTCTATTTTTAGCTCCTGAGGTTCCAACAGGGATGCATGAATTTTTTTTTTTATTTTTTGCATACTTTTATGCCTGAATAAAATCACATACCAAAACTTTGTTGAAATCAGCTCATTGGTTTAGAAAATTAGAAATCTTGGGTGGGGCCAAAATCATGGCCCTCCCATTACAATGGCAATTGCTCTTTGAACTTTGTTTGAACAAATTTAATTCAACACTTCAAAAGGAAGCCCAATACTATATCAAGTCACTGGGGTTTTTTTAAATTTGGAGCATTTTTTCCTACCCTCTCCTATGGGGCGTCACAAGTTAATTTGAACAAAATTAAAATGCTATGTCAGAACAATCACCCTCAAATTTAATTTAAACTGGTCCAGCAGTTTTTGGAGAAGTAGTGAACACCAAACTTTACTGACGAACGACAACATGCGACAGACAGTGAGGGGTCACAATAGTTCGCCCTGACTTTCAGTCAGGTGAGCTAAAAACCTGGCCTTGAGCCATATTTTGAACCCCATGTGAGCTTTAACTAATTTGATGTTGGTCACAAGTTGATATGTTACACCATGCCAGAGAAATTAACGTAACACACTCTTTCAGTATTACCTCCACAGACCGAGCCTAACGTTTGAAGTTGCAACAGCTAATGTCTCATTTGATTTGTGGCATTTCTCACAGGTAACTAATTAATAAGAGAGTAAACAGAGTATTTTCAATGAAAAATGTGCGAGATGGACAGTTTCAAAAATCCTCGATAGTGTCAAGATATGCCATATTGAACAAACACACATCCAGACTAAAATAGATGCTAAGATAGAATGCTGTGAAGATTTATATCATTCCAAAAAATACAGACACAGCTGGAGGATAATTTAATAGATTGATTTATTGGTGTTTAAGGTCACATACTTATGCACAGTGGCTAATCGTGACCGTGACAGTTTTACGGGTGGAGGAAGCCGGAGTACCCGGAGAGAACCACCGAGCAACGACGAGCAGCTGTCAGCTCTCCAACATCGTAACTCTGAACTCTGCACCGCAGCACAGGCAGGGTTAGATTGGTTGAAGACATGCGCACCATCGACGTGCAGTACGCCTCAGTACACAGCGTCATCGTGCTCCCATGTAGGCAATCGGGGTGAACTGTCTTGCCCAAGGACACAACGTGGTTGCCGCAGGTGGGATTCGAACCGAGGACCTCTCGGCTTGCAGCCTGCACCTCTACCAACTGAGCCACCGCGCCCCCAGCTGGAGGATAAAACATGTCAATTTAGCACTTAACTGAAACAATGAAACATAAATCTGTTAATATTCAAGTGGGGCATTTGTTCTGCCTTTGGATCTCATTCCCGTAAGGTAGAATCATGCCTAAACATTTTTGAATCCAAAAAATTGTGATTTGGCTGGAGCAGCAAACATGTTGTGTTGTCATAATACATTATTTATTTATTTATTTATTTTTTTTTTTTTTTTTTTTTTTTTTTTTTATTTTTTATTTATTTATTCATACATAATTCATTACACATGACATGTTCAAAATTTTAACATACATGATCAAAAAAGACACTGGCTGCATTTTTCCTGAAAAACAGAACATCTATTTTATATGGTCTGATGCATTTTAGTTGAAGGTTTAGCTGAAAACTTTGATAACAAAATGGCTATTTTTTTGACTGGTGCACAATGGCTCACAGGTTAATGCATCAGACTTCTGGCTGGCTGGTTCTCTGAAGGGACTTTGGCCCTCTCAACCCAGAATATTGTCAGATCAGAACATCTACTTTGAATTGCCTAATGGATTTTAGATGAAGGCTTCCATGAAAACTTTGATTTATATAATGGCAATTTTTTTAACTGGTAAACAATGACTTTTGGGTTAATAATTAAGATCAGACAGTTTGGTGGTTCTCTCAACTGACTTTGGCTGTCTCCACCTATAATATTGTCGGATCAGAACATCTACTTTATATGACCTGATGGGTTTTAGATGAAAGCTTAACTGAAAACTTTGATTTATGAAATGGCTATCTTTTCAACTGGTGCTCCTTGGGTTGTGGGTTGATGCATCAGACTGCTTGGGGGTTCTCTCAAAGGACTTTGTCCTTGTCCACCCATAATATTGTCGGATACGATATGCACCTAACTTTTGAAAATATTGTTGAATGCAAATCAATGGAAAATGAGTAATTAAACAGGATTCCAGCATAAGAAAAATTAATAAATTATAAATGCCTAGAATGCATCACTGTCATGACCAAACACAACATGTTGATGTGTTTGATAAAAATGAATTTTGGTTTTTAAAATGACAGGTGAGACAAAACATGACAAACAATTATGATGACAGGTTGTGCTAAATTTAATCTGACAAGCTGGATAAGGATAAATAAAATGCAGGAATGCAGCATTCCACATCACTTTTTATTTGTCAGTATGCATTCCCTGCAATGAAATGAGCACACAAACAGAAAAAAAAACTCTACCTGGGATTCTTTTTGGTGTCTACAGGGGTGGATTGTGGGACCCTTTCCCAATGGCATTTAGGCATAATATTTCACCAATTCTCAACCCCAAATTTCCCAATCTCAATCCCCACTTGAACAAAAATTTAATCACAATTGGTGTACTGAACTGGATAGTCACAAGGCCTGTGAAAACCATTGGTTTTCTGAGGCCTTATGACCATCCAGTTCAGGACACCAATTGTGCATTAAATTTAAATTGTTTACCAAACAAATCTTAGAAAGTGACTTAATTCAAAGGCAAATGACAAGTTCTTCTTTAATAGTATTAGGACTGTTTAATATAGAGACTGGGGTGAACATGCTTCCATGAGACTATTTGGGTTTTTTGTTTGGGGGAGGGGGGGGAAGCAGAATTTTATTGAAAATATATACATTTTAACAACATACACATACAGTTACAAATTTATTGGGGAAATCTTCCATAAACACAATCATCTTGTGGACCAACTGGTTCATAGAGCACCCCTCAACCCAATACTGACGTTACAGAAATGTGATTATTTGTTGTAAAACTAACTTGTAGGATAAATGCAACCACTATTTATTTATTTATTTATTGGTGCTCAAGGTCATATACTTGTGCACAATGGCTAATCATGACCGTGACAGTTTTACGGGTGGAGGAAGCCGGAGTACCCGGAGAGAACCACCGAGCAACGATGGGCAGCTGCCAGCTCCCCATCATCGCAACTCCGCACTGCAGCACAGGCAGAGTTAGATTGGTTGAAGACATGCGTACCATTGACGTGTTGGGCTCGATTTAACTGGATTAGCATAGCACTTTGCTCTCCAATTTCTGAATTTTGCTATTCAAGATTTATTAGTTTCAAGTGCTTTTGGATCAACTGCTAATCAATTTTCCAGGGTGAATAGTAAATTGCTATTCAAAATTTTCAGATTAAATCAAGCCCTGTTGACGTGCTGTACGCCTTAGTACATGGCATCTTTGTGTCCCCATGTGGACAATCGGGGTGAAGTGCCTTGCCCAAAGACACAACGCGGGAGTCCGAATCGATCGCTCAGACGTTCACCCATCCAAGGACTAACCAGGCTTGACGTTGCTTAACTTCAGTGATCTGACGAGAACCGGTTACCGCAATGACACCACGCCCCCCCCAAAAAATGCACCCACTAAGGTTACAAGCAGTCTTAATGTTCTCTGTTCAATTCAAATGTAAAATTTCTTAGTCTCTGCATGTTTCATCCCATCCAAAACATATTCCTAATTGGAGCCTCCATGACGCAAAATTTCCCAGTGGCATGGGCCCCAAACCCTTTCCCAAAGAGGGCAGAAGAATCCTTGTCTACTCAACACCACAGGCATCCTACATTTCATTGAGGCAATTGCACATTGCCTGCTGAATTTAATTGTAGGATAATCCTGGAAATGTTTGACTTTTCTTCTTTTTTTTTTATCACAAAGAATATATCAGATCCTGACATTTATTGTTAGTATGATATTAGAACCAGGGTCCCATATTTAAAAAAAACTTAAGTCAGACTTAAGTCCAAAACTGGATGCTAGCCAGAGTTTTACTCAATTCAGATAATTTAGAGAAAAAAAAACAACTCAGTTCAAAATCATACTCAAACTTGATTCTTCCCCGAAGAACTTACATGTAAGTCTTCAAACATATGCAATACTAGCTAGCTACAGAAATTAGATGAATCTATTGTGCAATTGTGGAGAGGTCCACTAAAACATTAATCCAACTGCCCAATATTCCTCCCTTTCTCGACTTGTTCACATCTGTGAATTAATGTTTTAAGAAGGAAGATCGTGATGATGTCATCAAGATCATTTTGACATCATAAAACTCTAACAACACAAGATGGAAAATTACAATAAATTCTAAAGAAAGCACACAAGGAAATGTTCAGCAAATGGGACACAAGGTTGCACCGGGTGTCCTGAGCAAAAAAAAAAAAAAAAAGGTAATTTGCAGGGGTGAGAAAAGAACAATGAATCAATGGAACTTTAACCCTTTACCGAATGCAGGTGATATCAAAAAATGAAAGTGTCAATGACACTGTAGCTCAACTTGACAAACTTGAACTTGGTATGTTATAAGTGAAATGGCAAAATTGAAGATCATTGTTTCCAATGTTATTTGGTGAAACTTCAACATAACAACATTGTGTGTGCAGAACAGCCAAGCAATCCATGCATTTTTAAATGTAAACTGTAGGGCTGGCTATAGGAAGAATGCTGAAACACAAATGCAGTATGTTTAAAGGTCATTGTAAATCGAAACATTTTTCACAGAAATGAATTCTAAACGATTCTAAACGATAACTCTTATCTAGAGGTTTAGCCTAATGAGCCCACCAAGTTCTAAAACAATCCTGTGATAAATGCGATGTTGATGCACAAATGCACTAAATGCAAAGGTCGTTTAACAGCAACAGTTTTTGATGGAAATGAAAAGAAAATCGATAGCTCTTATCCAAGTCACACTGAATAAGCATGCCAAGTTTCAAAACAACCCGATAATGAATGCACCCTCTGAGGTGTGCCAAAGGAAAATGCTAAAGCACAAATGCACTAAGACTGAAGGTCGTTTCTAGTGGCAATTGATGTTTTTGTTTCTTTTTTTTTATGGAAATTCATAAATATGCACTATAAGGGAGTGCAAAAGGGATAAGGTGCTGCACATATGTACTTAGTTCAAAGGTTGTGCTAACAACGTTTTTTTAAGGAAAAATCGACAGCACCCATCCAGAGGGTACCCCAAACATGCATACCTAATTTCAAAGCAATCTATTCCTAAATGTGCCTTATAGAGTGTGCCAAATCAATATGTTGATGCACAAATGCACCAAGTTTAAAGGCCACTGCTATGTCAACGTTTTCTTGATGAACTTGAACCAAGTTTCAAAGCAATCTATTCATAAATGTGCCCAGTAGAGCATGCCAAAGGAATATGTTGATGCACAAATCCACTAATTTTAAACATTATTGCTGACGGCAAGCGTTTTTGATGGAAATGGAAGAAAATTGATTGCTCACATCTAGAGGTTACACCAAACATGCATATCAAGTTTCAAACTGATCCATTCATAAATTCACCCTGCAGGGCTTGCCAAAGGAAAATGCTATCAAAATCATAAACCTGTACAGTGCAGTGTTCCAAAGGAAATAGTCGACAGACAAAGCGGCAAAGTTGAAGGTCATTGTAAACAGCAACTTTTTCTGATGGAAATGGAACACAATCTATAGCTCTCATCTAGAAGTCACCCAAAACAAGCATACCACGTTTCAAACCAATCCATTCATAAAATGCACCCTGCAGAGTGTGCCAAAGAAAAATGTTGATGTAAAAACAGCAAATTTAAAGAATGTTTCTGGACTGAAATGAAAGAAAATCAATAGCTCACATCTAAAGGTTGCTCCAAACTAGCACACCAAGTTTCAAAGCAATCGAATCATAAATGTGAGTAGTGCAGTGTGCCAAAGGAAATTGTTGATGCACAAAAGGGCAAAGTTGAAGGTCGTTGCTAACAGCAACTTTTCTGACAGGAACGAAAGAAGCTCCCATCTGGAGGTCAACCCAAAAGACATACCTAGCTTCAACGCAATCCATTCATCAATGTATGTACCTTGAAGGGCATGCCAAAGGAAAATGCTCATGCATAAATACACGAAGTTTCAAGGTCGTTGCTAACAGTAACTTTTTTGACAAAAATGGAAGAAAACTGCTAGCTATGGAAGAGAATTGTTAGCTCTCATTAGAGGTCACCCCAAAAAAGCATACCAACTTTCAAAGCAATTCGATGATAAATGCAGCCTGTGCAGAGTGCCAAACCCTGAACAGATAAGTTGAATGTTGATGCTAATGGCAATGTTTCTCGATGGAAATGGAATAAAATCAAAAGCTCCCATCTAGAGATCAGCACAAACAAGCATACTTAGTTTCAAAGTGATCCATTCATGATTGCACCCTGCAGGGCATGCCAAAGGAAAATATTGATTCACAAATCCAGTTAGTTCAAAGGTCCAGGTAACAGCAACATCTTTCAATGGAAATGAAAGAAAATTTATAGCTCCTACATAGAGGTCACCCCCCAAACATGCATACCAAGTTTCAACGTGATCCCATGATAAATGAGACCTCTGCTATGTATCAAAGGAAATTGTCAATTTATAAAATGGATATGTTAAGAATCATTGCTAATGGCAACGTTTCTCAACAGAAATGAAAAATGAAAGTGTAAATGACACTGTAGCTCAGATGACACTGTAGCTCAACTTGTTTAAGACATGTACATGTATAGTATGTGACACAGCAATGACAAACATCTAGGTAATGACCTGATAACAAAGGTACATGTAAAGTATTGTAACGGTCTGTACATAAAATAAAATGCTGACCATAGTCTGTAACAAATATATAGGTAAAGTATTGTAAAAGTGGTGTGAGAGTTAGATGCTAAACTAGAAAAGAAATCTGTGAGTCCCAGAGTGGGTCTGACTGAACCCAAAAATATTTGTTCTCATAGCACAGTGATAACAAAGGCACCCCAAAACACTCGCTCCTGTCACAAGGTGATAACAAAGGTACCCCAAGAAGTTTCGTGAAGATCAGTTCATAAATACAGTCTCGAGCCTGAGCCGTATTGACATGTGCACTTACTGTGTATACGTAGCACTGAACAAATTGAAGTTCATCTAATTTGCATAATTTCTACACGAAAAAGAAACCCGTATTATATGTGATGTATTCCATGTTACTAAATATTCCTACAAAAATTTATTCAAATCAGAACTTTCATACAGAAGTTCTGTACAAAAAACTGATTGCACTAATTTTGGTACAAAAAGGCTGCTGGCAGCCATCTTGAATTTTGGACCACACCCAAAAACACTCGTTCTCGTCCCACGGTGATAACAAATGTACCCAAGAAGTTTCGTAAAGATCGGTTCATAAATACGGCCTCTAGCTGGAGCCATATAGAAGTTGTGTACAAAAAAATAGGCCGATTAAATCGTCAGATGTGTACCCATACGCACAACTAGTAGAAAGCTGTATGACGGAGGGCCACCCCGGATGCCGACAATATGTACACCATACATGGTATGGGTACATATAGAAATGGATTGGAGGAGGGCCTAATTTGATGGATAAAGGGTTAATATCTCTGGATCAAATTATTAGATTTACATAAAAAAAACTATACAGCACAGCACATCAGTAACTTGAATACATATATAAAGTAACCTGATAATCAGATTAATATTTTTTGAGTTATCGCATGCCGAAGAAATGGATTGGAGGAGTTCTCAACTTGAAGGATAAAGGGTTAATATCACAGGATCAAATTATCAGATTTACACCAAAAACTATACAGCTCTGCATATCAGTAACCTGAACACATATATGAAGTAACATGGCAATCGGATTGATATTTTATGAGTTATCTCATGCAAAAGGAATTGGAGAAATTTTCAATTTGAAGGATAAAGGGTTAATATCTCAGGATCAAATTATCAGCTTTACACCAAAAACTATACAGCTCGGCACATCAGTAACCTGAACACAAATATAAAGTAACTTGTCAATCAAAGCAACATTTCCAAGTTATCGAATGCCAAAGGGATTGGAGGAATTTTCAATTTGAAGGATAAAGGGTTAATATCTCAGGATCAAAATAACAGATTTACACCAAAAACTATACAGCTTGGCACATCAGTAACCTGGACACAAATATAAAGTAACTTGACAATGCAAGCAAACTTTTTCAAGTTATCGAATGCTAAAGGGATTGGAGGAATTTTCAATTTGAAGGATAAAGGGTTAATATCTCAGGATCAAATTATCAGATTTACACAAAAAACTATACAGCTCGGCACATCAGTAACCTGAGCACAAATATAAAGTAACTTGACAATCCAAGCAATATTTTTCAAGTTATCGAATGCCAAAGGGATTGGAGCAATTTTCAATTTGAAGGATAAAGGGTTAATATCTCAGGATCAAAATAACAGATTTACACCAAAAACTACAAAGCTCGGAACATCAGTAACCTGAAGGTATATATAAAGTAACATGACAATTGGACTGATATTTTTTGAGTTATCTCATGGCAAAGGAATTGAAGAATTCTCAATTTGAAGGATAAAAGAGTTAATAGCTGAGGATCAAATTATCAGATTTACACCAAAAACTATACAGCTCGGCACATCAGTAACCTGAACACAAATATAAAGTAACTTGACAATCAAAGCAATATTTTTTAGGTTATCGAATGCCAAAGAAATGGATAGAGATGCTGGACAGATGGACGAACAGATGGATGGATGGATAGATGGATGGAGAGACGGACAGACGGACAGACAGACAGACAAAGGGTGGACGAACGACGGATGGCCACCCTGGATGCCGGCATTATGTATACCATATATAGTATGGGTACACATAAAAACTGACTGGACCTAATTTCAGTACAAAATGGCCACTGGCAGCCATCTTGAATTTTGGACCACACCCAGAAACACTCGTTCTCATCCCAAGGTGATAACAAAGGTACCCAAGAATTTTTGTGAAGATCAGTTCATAAATACAGCCTCCAGCCCGAGCCGTATTGACACATGCACTTACTGTGTATAAGTAGCACTGAATAAATCAATTCTGCTCGAGAAAAATACCTGTATTATATGTGATGTATTCCATGTTACTAAACATTCATACAGAAATCTATTTAAATCAGAACTTTCAAACAGAAGTTCTGTACAAAAAACTGATTGCACTAATTTTGGTACAAAATGGCCGCCGGCAGCCATCTTGAATTTCGGACCGCACCAAAAACACTCGTTGTCATCCCAAGGTGTTAACATAGGTACCCAAGAAGTTTCGTGAAGATCGGTTCATAAATACAGCCTCCAGCCTAGCCGTATTGACATGTGCACTTACAGTGTATAAGCAGTAGTGAATAAATCAAAGTTCAACTAATTTGCATAATTTCTGCACGAGAAAAAAACCTGTATTATATGTGATGTATTCCATGTTACTAAACATTCATACAGAAATTTATTCAAATCAGAGGTTTGATACAGAAGTTCTGTACAAAAAACTGATTGCACTAATTTTGGTACAAAATGGCTGCTGGTGGCCATTTTGAATTTTGGACTGCACCCAAAAAACACTCGTTCTCGTCCCATGGTGATAACAAAGGTACCCAAGAAGTTTTGTAAAGATTGGTTCATAAATACAGCCTCTAGCCTGAGCCGTATAGAAGTTGTGTACAAAAAACTGATTGGACCTAATTTCGGTACAAAATGGCCACTGGCATCCATCTCGAATTTTGGACTGTACTCAGAAACACTCATGCTCGTCCCAAGGTGATAACAAAGGTACCCAAGAAGTTTCGTGAAGATCGGTTCATAAATACAGACACCAGCCTGAGCCGTATTGACATGTGCAATTACTGTGTATAAGTAGCACTGAATAAATCAAAGTCCATCTAATTTGCATAATTTTTGCACGAGAAAAAAACCTGTATTATATGTGATGTATTCCATGTTACTAT
Organism: Pictodentalium vernedei; assembly: GCA_031216915.1. Taxonomy (NCBI): domain Eukaryota; kingdom Metazoa; phylum Mollusca; class Scaphopoda; order Dentaliida; family Dentaliidae; genus Pictodentalium; species Pictodentalium vernedei. The sequence goes on along the minus strand of CM062292.1, from coordinate 308,489,750 downwards.
AAACATTCATACATAAATTTATTCAAATCAGAACTTTCATACAGAAGTTCTGTACAAGAAAAACTGATTGCACTAAAGTACAAAATGGCTGCTGCTGGCCATCTTGAATTTCGGACTGCACCCAAAATCACTCGTTCTCCCCCAAGATGATAACAAAGGTACCCAAGCAGTTTCGTAAAGATCGGTTCATAAATACTGCCTCTAGCCAAGCCGTATTGGCATTTGCACTTACAGTGCTGAAAGTAACACTAAATATATCAAAGTTAGTCTAATTTGCATAATTTACGCACGAGAAAAAACCCCGTATTATATGTGATGTATATGATAAAACAGATAGCAATTTTTTTTTACCATTCCATTCTGTTGGTCCTAAGGAAGCTTCACACTAAATAAAAATTCTCTGATGTGCAGTTTTGGAGATATGAGCATTTTAAATGTTTTCTATTTTTAGCTCCTGCGGTTCCCACGGAGCGACAGGAAGCTTTTTTTTGGCATAAATCAACTACTGATGTCCCAATAAAATCTCACATCAAATTTGGTTCAAATCAGCCTCTCGGTTTGGAAAATAGAAAATTTGGGCGTGGCAAAAATTTTTGCCCCTCCCATAACGATGGCAAATATAGCCCCTAGAACTTCTCTTGAACAAAACTGAGTCTACTCCCCAAAAGGAAGCTGCACATCTACTATCAAGTCTCTGCTACTGCTGGTTCATGAGAAGAAGATTTTCAAAGATTTTGGTGTCCCTTGGGGGTGTGGCATCAACCAGGAGGGGCAACTTCATTTGAACAAATCTGAATTGGCATTAGGTAATAAACATTTACCCAACATTTGAATAAAATTGGGCTAGTGGTTTTGGAGGAGAAGTCGATAATGTAAAGTTAATGCCAGACGACGACGAATGATGGACGAAATGTGATCAGTAAAGCTCCCACTGAGCTTCGCTCAGGTGAGCTAAAAAAATTTTTTGCTGCTTAATTTGTATATTATGTGGACTGATGTTACCAATTCATGAGGTAATTAAAGGGTTAACACAAACCCAAGTGTCAATGTTTCCAACTTAACACTTGGGACTTGAGTGTGAACTAAAACAAAGTTTGGACACCCAGAGCAACATCTTTGCCATAATCACTCTGTTGGCTGGTCTCTGGTCAAACGCTCAAGGTCTCTAATAGTTCCCCATCTCCAATGGAATGAGCTCATTAAACTTGTTCCAATGAGGGTTCACAAGATATGTTTTTGAAGCAAAAAAGGAGAGTTTTTCAATTACTCACAACATTGTTTTTCCATGTGCCCGCTGCTATATGTTGCCATTTTAGATAAAGGGTTAGCCCTAACCCTTGAAGGACTGATTCTGACTTTGGTATCTTTTCACTGCAACAAAACAGGCACCCTCACATGAATTCATATTTTAAACTTGCAAGTTACATCATTCCAAGTGCTTTGGCAGTTGTTTCTAGACAAATCTTGGCGGTCTGTAAAGACAATTAAGACTTGACCAGAAACAATTATTTATTTATTGGAGTTTAACAACACTTTCGACAGCCAGGGTCACCTCGTGTCAGACAGTTTTATGTGTGGAGGAAACCAGAGTACCTAGAGAGAACCATCGAGCAACTGTAAGACTCCCTAACATACTAATTCCACACAAGCAGGGTTAGCATTGTTAGAAGACAGGTGCACCACTGATGTGCACTATGCCTTCGTACACAATGTCATCATGCCACCACATGAGCAATCAGGATTAAGTGCCTTGCCCAAGGACACAACTCATTTACCCCTGGCGGGATCGAACCATGGCCCTCTTGGTTTGAAGTTTATTGCTGTAACCACTGAGCCACGACGCTCCCTCCCAGAAACAACTGTGAGCCATAGTATGATATTTTTGCTTAGCTTGGGTGTAAGATGGGGAATACTTTGACCCTTAAAAAGAGAATATACATTTCTGTGAACATCACTTTTTATTCAACAGTATCTATAAAATTATACATAATATGGGGAACTCGCTTATGCAAGAGGTACATGATATAATTACTATAACGTGGGATCTTGGAAGTGAATGTTTTCCCGACTCCGTAACTCGAACTCCAGGGCTTGTTGTTATAGAAAATTTACAGTTAAATATACCAAACATTTAAAATAACGAAGTATCGATATATGAATATTCAAACACGAACAGACGGATTTATAAAGCGGTTACATTTTTCAAACAGGACAAAGGCTGGCTTGCCTTTGTCATGTTTGAGAAAACGTAAAGGTTAATACGAATATACAATAGCGAGGAGCTCGTCGAGCTATCGAGGAAACAACACTCGTCCCTGATACAACGTTGTTACCCGACTTTGGGAAAGGATTATGAAATCCCTTTCCTAAGTCGCGCAACAACTGTTATTTTACAACATACTACCTTGCTAATTTAGATCAACATGTTAATATGAAAACACAATAAAAAAATACGGCAATTTAAACTAAATATAGACAACGGTTATTATATGAAAGATAAGTCTTGAACTCTCTTTTATTAACCTGCTGAATTTATCAGTTATTCGTCATGATGCCAATAATATTTACACTTAGGACAATCGGTGCGTTTCCTACGTACACACTAAATGCACAGAAATGAACTTTACAAAGGTATAATTGAATTTAAACTAAACTGCAAATGGTAGAACACGCCGATTTCAATCTTACATTTACTCGTATCTTTTGCTCTGTACTTTAACGAAAAATGGCAAAAGCTTTATCAATTAGATTTTCTTTTCAGAAGGTTTGCACCATTCAACGCTTGCTCTAGTTGAGAAATGTGATATTTTTTATCCGTTTACTTTTCATATTTATTATTTCCAAAACGGAGCCTCATTCTTCTTGAAATGGAAAGCTAGCAACTTGCTTTACAGTTCCACCTCTCTTATTCGTATTAGTCCGTCGTCATTACATTTAATTTATTTTTGAGTTCGTCGCGACATACAGTAAAATCAAAATTAAGATTAAAGTAAAATGAAACATTGTCAATATACAATTTATATAAACTTGTTCTTACCTTAAAAAGAGAATATACATTTCTGTGAACATCACTTCTGAACTTTATTCAACAGTATGGACCGTCTAAAACCGAGTGACTTATATACCGAATTTCGAGGTGATAACTTTGCATAATTTCCCCAGGAGTTTCTTTTGATAACATGGCCGCAAGGGCTAATCCTTTGTTGGCGTCCAGATGACAAGTATAGATGTCCATTTTTCGGACAGCGGGTGTCGTTCCCAGAGAAGCTTAAGGTGTGAAAATCGGCAGGTGGATAGGAGTCTTGTCACGCAACGAAGGTCATTATTGTATTTCGGCATTATTTATTATCTCACTGACCCACTGGGCTATTCATCATTTAGACTATGGGTAAAATTTTGTTTTGTAATCAAATAGCAGATAAGAAGTCTTTGTTTCAAACACGTTAATTCTTCCCCGGCCAGGACCCTCTATGATAACAGGATGTACACTGCCAAAGTGTTGAACAATGTAGAAAAATCTTCTGTCCTCTATTAACAAGTGTAAATGCCCAATAAAGATCATCATACTTCTAGACTGTGATTTATATATCCTTGAAGCAATGGATATTTTGCAAACATGAATTTCTTGGAGAGTGCCTAACAAGACTCTCAAATGAGATGTAACAAAAACCCCAAACAATAATCTCGCATTTCAAGAGATCATTGTCTAATGTTCCAAATGAGGAGTCATATGATGAAAAATACATGTATCAATAAACAAGAGCTCTGACCGGTGGATCTTATATATTGCTGCTGGAGTGTGAGGGAGGGAGGATTGGATGGGTCTGGCTTGGGATTGAATTTTAGAGGTGACACATCACGAGGTAGCTGTCCATTTGTACCGTATGTGATACTAGTTTCCTTTTGATATTTTTTTTTATTTATTTGGATTTAACAATTTCGACAGCTACCTCATGTCGGACAGATTTAAAGGTGGAGGAAGCCGGAGTACCCAGAGAGAACCACCAAGCAGCAGTAAGAAATTGTCATACTCCCCAATGTACTAACTCTGAATGAGCAAGGTTAGCATTGGCAGGAGACAGGTGCATCACTGATGTGCAGTACGCCTTAGTACAAATTGCTGCCGTGCCCCCATGTGGGCATTCGGGATTAAAGGCCTGGTCCATGGACACAATGCAGTTACCCCTGGAAGGGACCGTGGAGTTTTCAGTTTGAAGTCCAATGCTGTAAGCACTGAGCCACTGCACTCCCTACCTATTGATATTTATTTCCACTAAATGAAAAGTATAGACAGGAACTGAAAAAGTTAATGTTGATGACTCGGTCTTGCCTTTCATACACAACACACCATATGTTTACACTATATTGGTGCTACAAAGGTAATATCAGTTTCATCTCGATATTTCTTTCCACTAAAACATTACCCGACACAAAACAGTAAATGTGCATGTTGATTACTTCTTTTCTTTCAACCACAACTTGTGACCTGGTCCTTTGGGGTTTGGTGTACAGATAATCTGCGACACATGGTCTGATGGTAGTACACATGTAACATACGTGTAAGTTTTATCTATAATATCCCATTCCGCTGAACAGCCCACTTTAGATGACTTCAACGTACCTCAGCAGGGCTTTAGATTGGTCTAATTTTAGGGCAGACTTATTAAGTCAGCTGCTTTTTTCCAACATTGTCTGCCTGGAATGTCATTTCCTGGTTTCTTCGCATTGTATTATTGTCTCAGAATATCCAGGGAGCCTTTTTCAAATTCTGATTAGTTTCCACTGCAATAGAACAGGTGCCCAACATGGCATCTCTGTGTAATGGTGGGTAAACTCTAAGTTAAATTTATTAGTGTATTTGTTTCTGGGCAAGTTTTGGCTGCCTATATAGGCAGCCGAAACTTGTCTAGAAACAACTGTAAAACCATGGAATTAAGACTGTTATAGTAGCAGAATGTGTATACAGGTATCAAGACCTTTGTGGGTGAATTCATTTGAAGAAAAATGAGCAAGAAATCATCAAGTCGTGCTATGTGTTATAACCTCTAATTTGGACACACTGCTGTAATTTGGGCACTCCGTTTACCGGTGCCAGTTTGACAGAATTTAAAGGCCTGCTCAGGAGTTGATTACCACATTCTATTTTATCAGTAAAACAACTTCTTTTACAGAAGGAAACAAGCACTGCTCCACTTTTTGGAGTTCTCATGGGGAGTCTGTGACCTTGACCCTGGAATGTATTCTCTTTGTAACAAATTGTCTCATTGTGGTACATGTTATATACATTTCGTCTTGATATAGCATTCCAATAAAAAGTTATGGACTGGGCACGAAAAGTATGTGCATGTACACTACTGTTGACCTCTATAAGAGATCTTGAATGAGGGAGCTTGGTTTTGGAAGTCTTCATGCAATACAGCTTCTAGTAGTGGTACACGTTATATAAGTTTCATCCTGATCTATCATCCCATTAAATTTATTTATTTATTTATTGGTGTTTAAGGTCACACATTTCTGCACAATGGCTAATCATGACCGCAACATGGAGATGAATTCAAGTTCAGTCAATCGTTTATACCCAAATGCCCATTTTTGAGGACTTCAACCCCAAGCATTGGTGACTGGGTCCTATTTTATCAGGAAAACAGAGCCTGTTTACCATAGTAAACAAACACTGCTTCACTTCCCATGGTTGCCATTGGGGATCATCCCATTAAAAAGCTATGGACTGGGCATGCAAAACTTTATGAATGGATAGATGGACAGATAACCCCATAAAATCTGATACATCCATTTTTTTCAAAAATAGACCAAAAAAATCTAAGATTTTTGTCTTCTAATCCAGCCAGTTCCTGAACCCATGGAGTTTAGGGACATCGAGTTTTATCAACTAATGCACAGTAGAGGTATATGTTGTTAGATTAAATTTTCAACCCACAGAACAAAATTACACATCATCCCTTGAGTGGAATACAGTGCCATCTGCAATGCTTCAGCAGATCTGGCCTTGTTCCACTCAAGATATTATTTTATGTAATACACATTCTAAATTCATTCTGTGTTCATTGTGTGCATACACACACAAATATTTTTTCATTTACTTACATTTAGTGTGGTTGGTCATAGTTTTATTCAATCCTAAATAAGGACCCTAAAATGTTTTTTACCCTGACTCCACTCAGCACAATTTCCCTAGATCAGCATCTGGAAAGCCTGCATTCATACCCACTCAATTGGCTTGCTCTACTCAAACTAAGATTTATAAAGCATTCATTTCTCAATAGAGGGATTCAAGACAATTTTCAACAGCAATGAAACACTTCCCTTTAGAGTATGAGCTAATCAATACAACACTGAATGCAGGACTGTTTCACTGATAAGTTGCTGAGAAGATGATTAGTAAGAAGAGTGGCTGACAAACAACTCCAATGAGAAAATCACACAAGCAAAACATTCTTAGAGGAAATATGCAGCCTGAAAAACTTACCGCAGTAAAGATTTCATTAAAATTCACTTGATTCTATAATTCACTGGGTTTCATACTGTGATGACATGTTTCCTGATGTAATCTATATTTCATACTGGGGTGCTTAGTGCCGGGAGATCAGTGGCACATGTGTATGAAGCATTTCAAACATTAAGTGTTGGGGCGAGGGGGTGGCTGCAGATAGAAGGAAGGACATCCACACACAGATATATCAGTGGTGGTCCTTGTGTCAAAGTGGTATGGCAGGAATACACTACAAAAAGTTATTTTGGGGACTAAGGCTCTTCTACATTGAGGAAGGCTCCATATTTAAGAGTTTTCTGTTGAAATTGGGGCCAAGATTGTGCTCTTTCTCAACTTTAAGGGCTGTAGAAGAGACAAATCACATAAAAGAATCTTCGAACACATCCTACAGGCAAAGAGTTTGTGCACCCCCTTCCTTCTAATTCCCAATAAGAGTGCAAAGAAATACAAGTTTCAAGTGACTGTATTTGAGTCATGAGGGACTCCCCATCAAACACGCTTGCATTCTCTGGCGATGGGTTTATGGTGTAAAAATAATATTGGCCCAATCTCTCCCTCTCGCTCTCAACCTGTTTCTGAAAAAACTTGTGGGCATGTGCTTTCTATGCCACACAGTTCCAACATCCCTGACAGGGTGTGTTCCAGAATGGAACAAAAAAACACTGGGAAACCTTTAGTTTTTATTTATAAAATAGATTTTAAGGGGCAGCTTGAATCAATGTTTTCATATTTCTTTTCATTGAAGTCTGAGTTCAGTGTAGTCAGGATGAAAGCAGATGGGAGAATTTAGATTAGATCATAACACAGTAATAGGGATGAAGTCAAGATTAAGCAATCATTTATATCTCTGTAGTTCTCACTTTCAGAAGTTAAGTTTCCAGTGCCACCTGGTCCGGACTGGGCCACGGTCCAGCAGTGGACCGTGGATAGGGACCAGTCCAGGGAGGCCCAGTCCACTTCACTAATGTACAGGTCTATCAGAGTGGCACATTTTTGAATGTAAATTCTTCCCTGTTAACTGTGGCCATGATATAGCCTCAGATGTCAAAAGTCAATAATCGTATCACTTTATTGTAAATCTGTTATTTATTATTTATTTATTGGTGAGTAAGGTCACATATTTCTACACAACGGCTAATCATGACTATGACAGTTTTATGGGTGAAGGAAGCCGGAGTGCATGCAGAGAAAAAAACGAGCAATGACGAGCAACTGTCAGCTCCCCAACATACTAACTCCTCACAAGCAGGGTTAGCATTGGTTGAAAGCAGTTGCGCTATCGATGTGCAGTACACCTTAGTACACCTGAGGACCTCCCACCTTCCGCCTCCACCTCTACCTACCGAGGCACTGCATCCCCCTCCTCCCCTGAAAATCTGTTTCTGAATTGGTTAACAGTGACATTTAGAACATTGGAAATTCATCAAGGCATGCTTTCAGTGAACATTTCCTAATTTATCCTAATCCAGAATAGTTCCAGCTAAAATTGGAATTGGCCCTATGTGAACATTTAGCTCTCATGAAGCAGTCCAGCAACGAAGATTTGTAGCTTCAGCATATTCATAAACAAGAGCTACGCCTGGTGATGCATAATACGCCCAGTAGGCTTTTTGAATTGTACATAATCACTGTTTTCATCCAACAAATGGCCTGCATCACCAAGTGCTAAATCCTTTAAAATGCATTTTGGGGGAGCGCAGTGGTTCAGTGGTAGACTGTTGGGCTTCTATGCTAGAGGTCCTGAGTTTAATCCCCGTCCAGGACGACCCGCGTGGTGTCCTTGGGCAAGGCACTTTATCCTGGTTGCCTACATGGGGGCACGATGACACTGTGTACTAAAGCGTACTGCACGTCGATGGTGCACATGTCTTCAACCGCTGTAACCCTGCTTAAGCTGAGCTTGAACAGAGTTAGAATGTTGAGGAGCTGACAGTTGCTTGTCGATGCTCGGTGGTTCTCTCCGGGTACTCTGGCTTCCTCCACCTGTAAAACTGTCACGGTCACAACAGCAATTGTGTATAAGTATGTGAACTTAAACACCAACAAGAATGAGTCTACATTAAGCAATCCATCTCCATAGGATACACTGTCAATCCTTGAGACCCTCAGGAGTGACAAAAATAGTCTGAGCACTATTCCTCTTCTTCAGTTGATCATAATGTAAAATGTGGGGTCGCCCTATGAAGCCCCTTGATACAACCTATGTGGATTAATCTTAGTTACACACCTCTAGAGGGTACTGAATACAAAATTTCTAATTCTTCAGCTACATGGCCAGTTCCGGCTCCCGTAGGGAGCCCAAATATTAACTCAGGCTTTCTATTTGAACAAGGTTGAATCTGACCTCCCTAGAGATGTTGTATACCAAATACGAAAAGAATTCTGACTGTTGGATCTGAAGAAGAAATTTTTTAAAGAAATTTCTTCATATTGCATAAAGTTAAAATTTGGGCTACCACAGCAAGCTCAAATATTAACCTATGGACCTGATTTGGACAAACATGAATCTGGGATTAGCTCAGCTTCACTTTGTCAAGGTTAGCTAATAAATAATAAATAATAATAATAACGCATTTTGGAGTAAAGAAAAAAAAATTGCCTTATTGACAAGGAGGTGGAGATCAGGGCAGTTGGGTTATAGGAATCAAATTTTTTTCTGCATGCAATAACTCCCAATCCTTCAAAATTGATTTTGGGAAAATTTGCATAAATGTCGGGGGAGGGGGAGGATATCAGAGGTCAATTTTTCTTTCTGTATATAATCACTCCAAATCATTCAAAATGCATTTTAGGGGACAGAAGAACAAAAATTGCCTGGGGGAGGGGGGGGGGGGGGGGGGGGGATATGGGGGAAAGGCTATATATATTTCAATTCCATGCAATATATGAATAACTTCATTCCTCTGTAGTGTTAACTAACCATATATGCTAATTAAATCCTTATTTAAGCAACTTTGGTCGGGTGAGTGCCTAAGGCCCCATGGGACCTCTTGTTTTAGCATTGCAAAGCCTTCTTGCATTCAAGGGGCGAAATACACCACCATCCATGTTATTCTATAGATTATGAGTCCTAAAACATAAAACAAACCAAGAACATGAACTTTTGATGGCAAAGAAATAATTACAAAAATAAAACCGCCTGCCCACATGCAATTTTACAAACAAATGGCGTGAGAAACAGAAGATCTACTTTGTGGGGCCTTATACATAGTGCACATCATAAATATTATGTAAAATATACATATTACAACAATAATGCTTGACCCAATGTAATAGCCAAAACTGGCCATCAATATTCAGATGAAAGAGTCAATGACACTGTAGCTCAACTTGGATATGACAGGAATTAGTACTTGCTGTGACCAAGACAACTGAATAATGAATATGACAGGAATTAGTATTTGTTTTGGCCCAGTCAACAATAATAAAAGAATTACAAGGTGACTGTAAGGGACTACAGATTAAGACCAATCATTGTAGATTATTATTTTTGTGTGGAAATTTTCAGTCCCAAACAAAATATTTTCAGACTAAAATTTTTTCTTCTTCTTAAAATTGACCAAAATGCATCAAAACCCAAAAATTAATTTCTGGATTTTGGTCCAAAATTTTCTAAGTCCCACCCGGACCCCAAATTTTCAGTGTAAAAAAAATTTTTTTTTTTTTGTCTTAAAATTGACCAAAACACATAAAAAACCAAAAAACTAATTTCCGGATTTTGGTCCAAAGTTTTCTAAGTCCCACCCGGACCCCTAATTTGCATAATTTATTCACGAGAAAAACTCTGTATTATATGTAATGTATCCCATGGTACTAAACATTCATACAAAAATTTATTCAAATCAGATCTTTCATTTGGAAGTTCTGCGCAAAAATCTGATTGCACTTAATTTTGAACAAAATGGCTGCTAGCGGCCATCTTGAATTTCAGACTGGACCCAAAAACACTCCTTCTCATCCCACAGTGATAACAAAGGTACCCAAGAAGTTTCATGAAGATCGGTTCATAAATACGGCCTCTAGCCCGAGCCGTATTGGGATTTGCACTCACAGTGCTGAAAGTAACACTAAATAAATCAAAGTTAGCCTAATTTGCATAATTTACGCACAAGAAAAAAACCTGTAATATATGTAATGTATCCCATGGTACTAAACATTCATACAAAAAATTATTCAAATCAGAGCTTTCATATGGAAGTTCTGTACAAAAAACAGATTTCGGCATCGTCGGTACAAAATGGCTGCTGGCAGCCATCTGGAATTTGGGACTGCACCCAAAAACACTTGTTCTTGTCCCACGGTCATAACAAAGGTACCCAAGAAGTTTCGTAAAGATTGGTTCATAAATACGGCCTCTAGCCTGAGCCATAGCAGCTTGGCACTTACAGCTCTGAAAGTAACACTAAATAAATCAAAGTCAGTCTAATTTGCATAATTTACGCACGAGAAAAAAACCCGTATTATATGTGATGTATCCCATGGTACTAAACATTTATACAAAACTTTATTCAAATCAGAACTTTCATACAGAAGTTCTGTACAAAAAACTGATTTTTTGCATCATCGGTACAAAATGGCTGCTGGCAGCCATCTTGAATTTCGGACCACACCTAAAAACACTCGTTCCCGTCCCAGGGTCATAACAAAGGTACACAAGAAGTTTCGTAAAGATTGGTTCATAAATACGACCTCTAGCCCGAGCCATAGCCAATTGTTGACGGATGGATGGACGGATGGACGGACGGATGGACGACGGGCCATGACAATAGCTCAAATTTGACTTCGTCAAAGTTGAGCTAAAAAATCAACATTCAAATTTTATTATTTTTGCCATTTTTTGGTCTCAAAAAATTAAGATTTTTTGGTTACTGAAGAAATTTTAAATTACAAGTGTCATCTTCTATTCTAGGTGAGTAAAGGGATAATCAACACACAAAAACTCACAGCTTTTTGCAACAAAATATTAAATAAGCCAAGTGTTCAACACCTTGATACAGATATGACAAGCTGACAGGATTAAGTAGTTGTTGTATAATTGGGGTTAATTGATTTAGTGAAGATCAGTTGCCAAGATCCAGTCAGTGAACAGTGTTCACAGAAATGCTCGGTTGGTTTCCCAGTGTGATTGAGATGTCAGTTTGGGAGCAATTTGAGTGTGAATTTGGATGTTAAACTGTTCAGACGTTTATTTCGACTGTGTGTCAACCTCTGTTTCTTAATACTGCTGTGTGCGGTATTCTGTTTGTTATACTGCTGTATGCGGTATGCTATCTATAATACTGCTGTGTGCAGTATTCCGTCTGTTATACTGCTGTGTACGGTATGACATCTATAATACTGCTGTGTGTGGTATTCTGTCTGCTATACTGCTGTGTGCGGTACGCTATCTTTTATACTGATATGTGCGGTATTTACTGCTGTGTGCGGTAAGACTGTTATGATTTCCATGTCTTCCTTAATTGATAACGCCCTTAAATTTCATCCAAATTCATTGAATGTTAATCAACACTGAAAATGCCACATTGGCGTCGCCGACTAAAACTTAAGAAATTCGGCGATTGAAAATCATTCCTCTAATTTTATTAAAATGTTCTCTTGGTTCAACATTTTATGAAAATGTCCATTCATAGAGTTGTGATTTGAAGGTTATTAGCTTTCATTCACGACAATAAAATATGTTCATATTTAACACCCTATTGAAGATTAATTGCTTTCATGGATTATATCATTTTTCAATCTGTTGATTTTTTAAATATTTTGTACTAGTTTTTAAAATTGTAACTAATCTCTCTATTTTTAAGCAGACTGCTGTTGGTGATTTTTGCTTGTCACAAGATATATATGAATCTGAGACATTTTAGCCAGACATGCAAACATGGAGAGGTGGGAGAATGGTGTAATCGGTTTTGCCACTGAGAGGAGATAGTACATTTGTTCTAATCGGGTAGTCCGAACGTCTTTTAGCACCGTCCAAGTACAAAGTCAATTGAATGAAATTGTTAAGAATGAAGACCTCCTAATTTCAACGACGGAAATAGAGGAAGAGATTGGCAACAACCGGACGCAGCCGATACAGGTCAAACATCAGAATGTCGACGACATCTTGTCCAGTTAGACTAGGAGAATTGATGAGGAACTTAAACTGGCGCAAACCCAACTTGAAGACGCTGTAAATTGGCCAGCCTCATGACGACACGAAAGGATACTGAAACTAGATTCAACTCTGCACCATGCACAGATACAACCCAGCATACAGTTCTCAGCTCCGAAGTGACACTGTCTGTACCAACACAGTTTTCTTCAACCATGTCGACTCAGCCAAGTGATATTAAACCTTCACAGCAAAAGTCTTAACTAGTTTATTCTTCAATTTCGCATGTATCATATTCACCTCTGGGTTCTATGCTGATACTTCCAGCAAATTATTCGGTGCATGAAATTGAGCACGAGAAGGTACAAAGCATCTCACCTTCAACATTTATGCGGCCATTTGCTGCATTTGGTTTGGGGGAGAATGCAATGATTATCAGTGAATGCTTAAAATTACCTAAATGCTCGCAACGTGAATTTACCTTTACCATACACGCGGCCATTTACTGTATCTGTTGTTGATGATGAAATAGTCAATGAAAGTTTATGCGAAACTGAAGACTTGAGTAAACCCAGTAATGGCTGGGCTAATTACGATAATGGTTGTGACAGTGTTGAAGTTCCTTCTGGATAAACTACAGGTTTGCGATCACATAGAGTTCTTAATCCGGTTTTCACAAACAGAAGTCAGCACCAAAGAGCAGCGCCGGATCAATGGACGGAATGGCAATGATTACTTTTATCATACCAGAATACCTCCTGATACATCACTGAATCTTTTCAGGGTGAACTTGGGTATCCTGATGCCAACTGAAGTAAACTTATGTTTTTAAAAAGAATCATGTGTGGAATCAGCTGTAAAAATAACAGCCAAAAGAAAACAAGAGAACATAATGATAATTGATGAGGTTATTCGCTTCATTGATGTCGAGTAATTATGTTTTTAAATAAATTATTGTCTTTTCTGGGAATTTATGAGTTCGACAGTGAGGTAATTCGCTTCACTGTTGAGCTGCTCATAGGACAAATATTATGGCTCTTCACATGATTCCACAACAACATTGTACTTTTCTGTACCAATGTTCACTTGTTTGCATGTAAAAACTTAGCAAATTGTTACTTCGCACTTCTGCAAGACACATGGATAACTAGTTCCATTTTACACAACCCTTCATTTCTTAAATTCGGCCTCACTACAAGCACTTGCTTTTAACAAAACTTCTGTTCTTCGTGTCAACCCTTAATGTATCACAGCACAGCCAATGCAGTTAATCATTATTGATTCTGCCCAGGTCTTGTCTCGATATGTTATGTTTCTGGACAGAATTATTCAGCAATTTGTGGTATCTGTCACTTGTTTGATCAGTGAAATGTCTTTTTGTACGTATATCATTTTAAACGCCCAACGAAGATCAGATATTTGATGAGGTTATTTGCTTCATTGAATATTTTCATTTGTAAATAGATGTTTTTACCTCCTGGTGGATTGCACAAACTCGTGTCAATTTCCTTTGAGTTCAGGACCCATGGTACTTTTCACATGTAAGCCTCTGTTCAGACAGGATTCAAACCGTAAATATTCATGGGGGGAATGTTGTATAATTGGGGTTAATTGATTTAGTGAAGATCAGTTGCCAAGATCCAGTCAGTGAACAGTGTTCACAGTAATGCTCGGTTGGTTCCCCAATGTGATTGAGATGTCAGTTTGGGAGCAATTTGAGTGTGAATTTGGATGTTAAACTGTTCAGACGTTTATTTCGACTGTGTGTCAACCTCTGTTTCTTAATACTGCTGTGTGCGGTATTCTGTTTGTTATACTGCTGTGTGCGATATGCTATCTATAATACTGCTGTGTGAGGTATTCCGTCTGTTATACTGCTGTGTGCGGTATGACATCTATAATACTGCTGTGTGTGGTATTCCGTCTGCTATACTGCTGTGTGCGGTATGCTATCTTTTATACTGATATGTGCGGTATTTACTGCTGTGTGCGGTAAGACTGTTATGATTTCCATGTCTTCCTTAATTGATAACGCCCTTAAATTTCATCCAAATTCATTGAATGTTAATCAACACTGAAAATGCAACATAGTTATAATATATACTTGTAACGAATGTGCCTACGGGTCAGCACATGGATAAAAAGAAGAAAAAAACAATCCATGTCAACAAACTAAATCCATAAGCTCATCAATCCTCAATACCAACAATTAATTTTTTTATTCTTACCTGGCAAAATTTAAATGGGCTTTAATGGGAAATAAGATCCTTCAACTTCAAGTTACCTGCTCAGAAGCAATGCCATCCAACATCCAAGTTATGAAATAATTTGTAAAACCTACACTAACTATGATGACCTACTTTTGGACAAGTTTTACTACAGGTAATAGTAATTGATGTCCTGAAGATCACCTGGCATGCAGGTAAATGAGAACCACACTGTGGTAAAGTCACATGCACATTCACAATTACAAGTGTCATTTGATTTCCAAACAGCCTATTTTTGGCCTTAAAAAATAAGAAATCTGTTTCTCAGGCCCTCCCGCATGGCCCTTTTGGCTGCCGCATGCTCTCTTTTTATAACCAATTTAAACTTAAAAAAAATTAAAATTAAATGGTTTATGTCTGATATTTTACCCAAGTTAAAAAAAATTGATGAATTTGTCCCTTGAGTGCAAGAAGGCTTTGCAATGCTTTAGCATTGCAAAGCCTTCTTGCACTCAAGGGATGAAATACACCACCACCCATGCTATTCTGTAGATTATGAGGCCTAAAACTTGAACCAAGAACATGAACTTTTGATGGCTAAAAAGTAATTACTGAAATAAAAAATAAAATAAAAAAACGCTCGCCCGCATGCCATTTCACAAATAATGGCCTGAGAAACAGAAGATCTACTTTGTGTGGCCTTTTCACAATTTTCTTTTTCTCTTTTTTTCTTTCAAATATGGACAAAATAACAGAGAATACCAAAATGATATGTAGATATTTTCAAAGAAATTATCACTGCCTCGAATAGAAATGGAAAATAATTAGCCATCATTTAGCATCATTTAGCATGCATAAAAACTATTAACACTAGTGCCCAACAAACCAAATGTTTCTTACATATACATTAATATTTTCAAAAAAACTTGGGGACTGAAACTACCAATTACAATATTGAGATCACAAAAATGGTCTTGTCAAATGTGACACACACTAGACACACACCTATGGGTCAAGATTTCAAAAATAAAATACTGTGAAATCATGAGTGAAAAATTTTAAAGGAAAAGAACATCTCTGATTTAATGTTCTATCTATTTGTTGACATGTGAGATGATGACGCCAATACCAACAGGCATTACCCATCCCCATTTGGTGACAGCCCTACCACCCCCCCCCCCCCCAAACTATATAAATATAACAGGCGTCAAAAGGAATATTTGAGAGTGAACATTGTGCATTTCTATCCACATTATCGGAAAATTGTTATTATTATGACATAATTGATGATCAAGAATCAGGTAACGTCAAAATTAAATTCATTTCATAAAGTTGAAATCATTGGAACTTTTAGTACTCAGCATCCCAAATACAAGTTGAAAAAATTTAGAACTTTAAATACCAGAGAAACGATAAAAGTAACGACATGTGTTCCCCCTTCCATTTGCTGACAACCCTACCTCCCAAAAGAGCACTATAATAATATCATAGAGAGCAACAGGACTAGATGGTAGTGATCAAGCCGATCATTCTGTATTTTTATTCACATTGTGAAAACTGTTTGTGCTATGATTATCAGAAAGGGTGCAAATAAAATTTCACTGCACAAAGTTGAAAACAAAGGAACTTTTAATACTCATCATCCAAAACAAAAGGCCCCCATGGGGCCTGAGACGCTCACCCAACAAACTTGTTCAAAGAAGGATTTAATTAGCATCTATGGCAAGTAAACACTACAGAGGAACGAAGTCATGTAACTAGTCATAACTCGGTTGTAGAGTAAGATGATGTTCTCTGGTATTGAGATGCTTTCACACAAATAATACCCAGATTTTCAGAGTGGAAAATAGGGAGCCCAAATGTCAACCTAGGGACTTAACTTCAACAAATTTGAATTGACTTAGCACCATGGCCCTGCCCTACTCCTTCAAATCAGGATTCTCAACATTGATTCTGAAGACGATTTTCAAATATCATTCCTAATATTGGATTCAGTTAAAAAGCCCAAATATTAAACCTGACTTTATTTTTACAAACCTGTATCTGACTCCCCTCAGGATGGTGTATAGAGCTGGGAGGTTAACTGCAACTACGGGTTGGGATTGGTAGTGTGAGACTATTGAAAATCACAACCACAGTCCAATATACACAACCGCAAATTCGGTTTTTGAAATTCCAGTGCGTTCTGACAGAAATAAAACAAATATCAAATTACCAAAATGACCACGTAATTCACTTAAATGCAATATATATGCATTTGCTGGCCATTGTCAATCATTTCTATGTATGCGTTTGAATGGAATTAAAAAACAAAACTGTTGCACACTATACTTACCCCAATAACATTTTCAAGACAGTAAGCCAAGATTTCAGTACCAATACATGAAACTCAACATGATTTCATTAATATCCATGATCTGTCAACACCAACGGTGGAACACTGTAAAATGTTCATTAGATTATCAGATTTGTTTTCCTTTGCTGAACTGGAACTTGCCACTTGCTCTTCATTTATACTGTCTGATATATATTTATTTCTACTTGTAATTTTGAAAGCTTGAACTCCAAAATTGGTTTCAAATTCACAGTTGAAGTTGGATGGAAATTTAAGGTTACAACAACCTAAATGACTGACTTTTACTTGATAAAACTTTTAGGGTCGGCATAATTTTTTAGGGTCAGTCAGGTTACCCTAAACACAGTTTGTTAGTTTTTGGCCTGACATTTTACATTAAAGGCATAGATATGTTACAATTATTTATTCATATATTTATTCCGATACATTATACAATCAACAGAAGATGCTTTGTTAGTTGTTAGTAGTTATGGCTGATCTGATAGATATATACAGATGGTTTCTATATGCTCATGGACAACCAAAACAAAAAATGAAACCTCAACCACAGCGTTATCCCTACAACCTCCCAGCTCTAATGGTGTAAATCCATATATATTCTGATAGGCTTCATGAGAAGAAGATTTTTAAAGAATGTTCTTCATATTGCTCAAAGTTAAAATTTGGGTCCAGTAAGGAGCCCAAATATTAATCAAGGGACCTAATTTGAACAACCTTGGATCTAGCACTAATAAGGATGCTGAAAATCAAACATCAAAAGATTCCAACTGGTGGATGTGAAGAAGATTTTTAAAGATTATTTCCCATATTACACCAATTTAAAATTTGGGTTCTCATAGAGAGCCCAGTTGTTAACCAATAGGCTTGTTTTGAACAAACTTAAATTCAAACCCCTTTAAGTATTCTGCATACCATATATCAAAAGATTCTGACTAGTGGTTCTGGACAAAAAGAGTTTTAAAGGTTATTCCTCATATTGGACTAAGTTAAGGGGCCCAAATATTAACACAGGAACTTGGTTTGAACAACTTAGATCTGACCTCTCTAAGGATGCTGTATACCAAATATCAACAGAGTCTGACTGGTGGATCTGAGGAAGATTTGTAAAGAGTATTCTTCATATTTCCCCAAGTAAAAAGTAAGTCCACAGGGGACCCAAATATTAGCCGGGTGTTCTTTATTTAGACAAACTTGAATCTGACTCATGTAACAATGCTGTATACCAAATATTAACTAACAGATTCTGACTGGTGGATCTGAAGAAGAAGAGTCTTTAAACCGTACTTCTCATATGGCATCAAGTTAAAATTTGGGCTTCTATATTGAACCCAATTATGAACCGAAAAGCTTAATTTTAACAAACTGGTTTCTGACCTCCTATGGACTCTGTATACCAAATATTGGTGGTTCTGAAGAAGGATTTTTTTAATTTTGTAAATATACTGACTCAACATTGTTTTTAGTCCCTCTACAATACACTAAGACACAACTAATATTTGGCCATGCTTCAATGAATGATGAATGACGTCTAGATATTAAATTCATTTGGCGATTTTAGAACCATCTAGTTCTATTATATTTCGTTTTACAGAGCTCTGTCAAACAAAATATAATTGATTAAATGCCTGCATTGAAGTCATATAGGCCTATATATTTACTTATCAATTGGTGTTTAAGATAACATATTTCTGCACAATGGATAATCGTGACTGCAACATGTATAAAGTCTAGTCCAGTCAATTGTTCACACCCATTTTAGGTCTTCTACCCCAGGCATTGGTGACCGGGTCCTATTTTACAAGTAAAAGAGTGTGTTTCCACAGTAAACACATACTGCTTCACTTTCTGAGGGTTCAATGGGGTAAAATAGGTCTATAAGCAAGATTAATTTGGTGACTGTCTGGATAATTTCTTGACCTATATGTAAATATATGTATTTTTTCAGTTAAGAGGAGTTTACTCTTCAACCTATAGGTAATTAACAGATCAAATTTGTACTGAGGTATGGTAAATAGTTTTGTGTTTGAAAGTTATATTCAATTATATAAATTAACAGGGTTATTCAATTAAGAGATATTCAACTGAATGTGCTCCAATGTACAAAGTCATCTAAGAAAATTCTTTAAACTCCCGGTGTGGTAAGATGTAAAAATTCTTCTCTACATAAAATATCATCTAATAATATAATCTTATTCAATAAACTGATAATAAAACTTTATTACCACACAAAAAGACACATAAAACACTGTAGTTAAGTAAACTGAAAATGCTTAAAAAAGTAACGCTGATGGTAACCCTTTTCTGTTCCTTGTAGTGAGTAGTGAACCGTGGAATTTTAATTGGTTTCCAGTATGTGTTTTGCAGACATTTTGCCATATGTCTTAAACCTTCACTTATGCAATGGACAAAACAGGCCACCAATTTTAAAAACTTCCATTCAACTAAATGTATCTGTCATTAATTTTTTTTCATATGTTGGCCTCAAAAACATAACTTACAAACCCGTCATTGGTCCAAGCTTGTATGCAAAATATATACAGAAAAAATGCATGTTTTTTGTATATTTCCATTATGGGGGAAACAAAATAACCTTAACTTTTCTAGACCAATATTCTTGACAAATTGAACACATGTATATCATTTGGTATGGGGGTGCGGTGGAACAACAGGTAGAGGCGCAGACTGCAAGCCGAGAGTTCCTCGATTCAAATCCCATCTGCGGCAACCGCGTTGTGTCCTTGGGCAAGACACTTCACCCCCATTGCCCACATGGGGGCACGGTGGCGCTGTGTACTAAGGCGTACTGCATGTCGATGGTGCACTTGTCATCGACCAATGCTAACCCTGCTTGTGTGGAGTCAGTATGTTGGGGAGCTGACAGTTGCTCGCCATTGCTCGGTGGTTCTCTCCGGGTACTCCGGCTTCTTCCACCCGTAAAACTGTCATGGTCATGATTAGCCATTGTGCCGAATTATGTGACCTTAAACACCAATAAATAAATAAATAAATAAATATCATTTGTCATTAAAAATATCCAAATAACAATGTCCATCAAAGAAGAATCCTATGGTGATGCACACATGCTATTTACAGAGATGAGAGTGGAAGGCATTTAAATTATCTAAAGTATGCAAATCTCTCATATTTTAACCTAAAAAATGTGTGTTTCTTCAGAAGATAAGAGTAAACAGAGTTGGGGTATAACTTGGTCTACATTTTATTTCTATAAATCTGCAGGAAAATGGTCTTCAAGACCATTTTCATGTAGATTTTTAAAAATTTGGGAAAATGATGTTTCTTCAGAAGAGTAAAAAGAGTTAGGGTATAACTTAGTTTACATTTTATTTCTCTATTATATCTACAGGAAAATGGTCATTAAAATCCTTTTCATGTAGATTCATAGAAAATCAAATTTCAGCACTTTGAGAATAAATTAGCTCCAATCGGCTCAATAAACTGAATTCTCCCACTGATGTACCTGTAATTCAGGATTGCAGGAATGCAGTCTTGAAACAGTATTTTACCTAACAAAACAGTGTCTCACCCAGTGAGATAATTAAAAACAAACACAGAACAATGTTTTTTTTCTTTCTTACCAAAATACCCTGGAATTTTCTGATGAGAACAAAGTTCAATGAGTTTAATTACCTATTTATTTATTGGGGTTTAACAACACTTTAACCAGTCATGGTCACCTTTTGTCGGACATTTTTATGGGTGGTGGAAGCCAGAGTGCTCAGACAAAACTACTGAGCAGTGGTAAGCAACTGCCAGATGACCCAACATACTAACTCTGCACAGCAGGATTAGCATTGGTTGAAGAAATGTGTATCATCGATGGGCAGTCTGTCCAAGTAGATGATGCCACCATGTCCCCACAGAGTCTTGGTATACACTTCTCGTATTCCTATCTTCAGTCAATCTAATTATCACAATGTACTGTGTCATTTCTATGTTTATATCTAAATTATGAAACCATCAGTATTTTTATACAGATATATTATTTGTACCTCATGTGCCCATGTCGGGTTGATGAGTGAATAAATGTGAATTGAAATGAATTGAATTGAGACAATCAGTATTAAGTACATTGCCCAAGGAAACAACATAGTTACCGCTGGTCAGGATCAAACTGTGGGCCTTTTGGTTTGAAGTCCAATGCTGTACACACTGATCCACTGCACTCCCAATGAGTTAATTACACCCTTTTATAATTTCTTTATAACGATATTAAAAAAAAAAACAGGACAAGTTGCTTGTTGCAATAAAGAAACAAAATAAATGCTTTGCCACTTATAGTACCTTACATCACAATTTCAAAGCATATGCCAAGTCAAAAGTTATGAAATTTATACAAACCCTATTCCAATTTCATTTGAGACATGTTCATCAGGTCCATGTTTGTTACATGCCTATAGCAGATAGCTCAAGTTGACAGACAGTGTTTGGACAATCCTATTATTAAACCAAGGTGAGACAGGTGTGGATCCGGTTGCTGCATTGACGAAAAAACTGTGATTACTATCATTGTGACAAAATCACTCCAAAGTCAATGATGATTTTTTTTTTCTTTGGACAGGCTTTCATGGTTACAAAATAATACCTTTTCTTCATGAGAGAACTTAATTTTGAATGCTACATTTTTGGTGATTAAATTACTCAATTATTAAATGTCACATTTCAATAAAGCAAAATGCAATGTCCTACAGAAAAATAAACAATTGTAAGAGACAAGTTAAGATTAAAATCAATAAGATAAGGTTTGTATGTATACACACAAACAGCATGAGTGATTGTACAGAAAGATAATCAAGCTGATCATTCAGAGGAAAATCAGGATCAATACTTGAATACAGATTGGGTGATATCACAACTTGGGGACATGCGTGTTTACCTGTGTGAATCTTAACACTTGTGACATTTTTAAAAAACTATTCGTCACAGGGTGATACTCCCAATTTCAAGAATAATGACAGAGGGAGAAATGAACACTGTCAAACAATATATATATGGTTAATTTAACTAAAACACATCTAGAACTTTTGGTGATAAAAATGTTGCCAAAGCTGGCCAATGTACAAAAAAGTTGGGGGTGTACCAAAAAAGTTACCCCAACAACAGTACCGGCAAACCATAATAATTTTTCAAGAACCTGCAAGGACCTTTTTTGATCAGAAGCCACTTTCAAGTCCTTGAAAAATTATTTTTAAATTCAAGGCCTGTAGCTACCTTGAGTATTCTGGACTGTGGTGCTTCCCAAGTTAGACCTTGGAGGCATTTACTATGACCTCCCATGCTTTGACATCAGGACTCTTATGTTCATGTCTATGTTTCAATGGTACTGCAGCGTGGTCCCATGATGAATAGCTGGGCCGAGTTTTATTTCCAGGACTGAAACAAACTTTTATGCATATTGTTTGTTTTTATCAGATATTGGTTAACATAGGTATGCTTCAGTATATTATTTTGAAGACGGAATCTTCTGTAAAGATTACTTTTAAGATCTTAACCCTTTACCCAATGAATCGGCCACATCCACCCAAATAATTTACAAATTTAGCAGCTGACATGTGATCCCTGATTGGAACAAGCAGGTCGAGTTCATTCCTATGTGGGGCCACATGATATGATTTTGTGGAAAGTTTTTGAAAAAATTCAAAACATAATATAAAACTACATGCAACTACGGTATTTGAATTGGTTTGCAATTCGAACAGTATACAGTACAACCTTCCTTGAGAGACCACCTGTCTTGAGAACGCTGAGAAACAATGTACTGAATTGTTGTTTTGGGTTCCAGGGTCCTGGGTATTTATATCATTATTATATTATTATATAAAAGAGATATCTATAATGAAATGTCTTGTTTTCCAGTCCAATTTCCAACAACAGCAGTCTGCATGATGGATGAGGAGCTATAACCACAGCTAATGAAAAGTTTCCAAGCTTAAGGGCAATCACTCTTTGATAAAAGAAAGAACTGAAATGAAATTAAAACTTGATGCGGAGGTACCCATCGGGAAACTACATACAAAAAATTATTTCAGTATGTCCATCCATAACTGAAAAGTATGGAAAACCTGTTATAACTATCATTTTCCAAGTTCAAGGGCAATAACTCTGTAACTGCGAGAAAAACTGAGTAAAGGAAGCAAAAACAGAACTGCATCTGTAATTTGCCACAGGGAAGGTACATACCAAAAATCATTCATGTATCGCTAATTGTGCAGCTAACATTAGTGAAAAGTGCAGAAAGACTGTCATAACTGCCAAATTTCTAAGTTCAAGGCCAATACCTCTATAATAAACCCTACAAGTAGAATGGAATTGAAACTTGATCTGTAAGTGCTCATCAGGAAGCTACAGGCAATCATTTCAATATTTCCATCCATAGCTGAAAAAAGTGTGGAAAACCTGTTAAAGTGTAAAATTTCCAAGTTCAAGGGCAACAAGGTGCAATGCCACAGGTATCCCCGCCAAGAAGTTGTTTACTAAAAAAAGGGACACAGTTGTTACGGACGGACAATTGGATGTAGGGACGAATGGACAGAACCCATTTCTATATCCCCCTCAAACTTTGTTTTGACAGGTGATAATGCCTCTGTAATAAACCAACTGAGTGAAATGGAATTGAAACTTAACTGCAACTACCCATCGAAAAGCTACATACAAAAAAACTCCTTTCAACATTTCCATCCATAGATGAAAAAACTGACAAAAACTTGTTTTCACTGTCAAATTCCTAAGTTCAAGGGCAATAACTCTGTAATAAACCAACTGAGCAGAATGGAAGTGAAACTTGATCTGTAAGCACCCACCAGAAAGCTACATACAAAACATCATTTTAGTATATCTATTGATAGCTGAAAAGGTGCAGAAAACCTGTTTCACCTGTCAAATTCCAAAGTTCAAGGGCAATAACTCTGTAATAAACTAATTGAGCAGAATGGAATTGAAACTTCATCTGTAAATAGTCTCTAGGAAGTTACATACAAAAAGTCATTTCAATATTTCTATCGATAGCTGAAAAAAGTGTGGAAAACCTGTTTTAAATTTGAATTCCTAAGTTCAAGGGCAATAACTCTGTAATAACCCATCTGAACGGAATGGAATTGAAACTTGAACTGTAAGTACCCACCAGGAAGCCACATACAAATGAAAGTGTCAATGACACTGTAGCTAAACTTGACTGTGTGTAGTGTTTGATGAAAAGGATAATGTTCAATGTTTTTGAAAGAATTATGAAATAAGACAAGAATTGTGATAATTGAGAATATGTTAATATTATATGTTCCCTGTATGCTATGTTTTCAATAAGAAGAATTTGAGGTGCAGACTGTACTAATAGTAAGTAATAACTTTATTTGCAAAAGACATTATAATACATGTTTATAACATAATTGCCCAAGAAACAACAAATAGTATTAATAATATATCACATCTAGGATTTATGAAGCTACATATTTGTCTTCTGCAGGGAGGTGACATAGCCAGCTGGCTGTATTACTGTCACCCACCTCAGGGAAAGGGAAAATGTAGAGTATGGAAAGACAAAAAAGTGGGAGATAAAAAAGCAACGAATGAGGGAAAAAAAGTGAAGAGAGTGAGAGAAAGAGGGAGGGAGAGGAGAGAGAGAGAGAGAGAGAGAGAGAGAGAGAGAGAGAGAGAGAGGAGAATCGGCTGCAACTGAAAATAACATGTACAGTAGAAAAAATAAAGTAAAATATATATATGTAAGGAATGAACTCTGCAGTCCTGGTGATAAGTGGAATTTGGTTTCATTCTTGCACTGAGAAGGGGGGCATACATGGGAATGTGATATTTTGCCCAGAGCCAGCTGAGAGATTTGAGTTCATCGTTGGCAGTTTGTGTTCTGGAGTTTTCAGGAATCAGCCCTAATTAATTAGGACTTTTCGGACTTATTCAGTGAGTATGTAGTGTCGCGGGAGTCGGTACTTCCCGACATTCGTGGCATGATCTGTTACTACATTTGACAGAGGCTTCATACGAGCCTAGAAACGTGTTGGTCATCTTTTTTTTAAACTGTGCTCGTGGTAAATTTCGAACCAGTGGGTCAATGTCATTCCACTTTTTTGGAAATGTGTGTAAGGGGAGATTTGCCGTGAACTGTGTTCGGGGCTTGAGTTGTTTAATCTCACCTCTGTGTCTGGTAATCCTGTCGGTTTCGTTCTTGTTAAGATTATATAGACTATATAACGATAGTGGTAAGTTGTTGTGGGTCCAATCATGCATAAATAATAGGATATTTAGATTATATAGATCGTCCAGTTTCAGGATTTTATTTTTCTTGAATAGGGGCTCAGTATGTGTGTTGTACTTTTTATTGTTTATTATTCGAATGGCACGTTTTTGAAGGAACTTAATTTCTTTATAGCCGGCACGTGTCCCCAGATGTGTATCGCATACATCAAATGACTTTGCACTAGCGTAAAATACAGAATTTTCAGGGTATCGAATGGTAAAAACTTTTTTATTCTATTAATAGCCCAGATGGATTTGGCTATCTTTGAGCTCAGATGAAAGATGTGGTGCTTGAAATTTAAGTTTTTGTCTAAATCAACACCGAGGAATTTTACTGTTTGGACTTCGTTTTTGTTCCCTACTTGTATTACATGTTTATTGTTTATAGTTATGGGAGTGGCAACTAAGTCCCATGTGTCATGTGGGTGATGTAGTAGCATGCATCTTGTTTTGGTGGCATTGAGTGACAGTTTATTCGCGGAGCACCAGTCTGCAATTTTGTCAAGTTCCTTATTTGTTGTTTCTGTCAATATGTCAAGGTTGTTGTCGGCCGTTGATATCGTAGTGTCGTCGGCAAAAGACAAAAGGTTTAGAAGTGTTGATTTACTGATGTCATTGACATATATCAGAAAAAGAAGTGGCCCCAGGATTGAGCCCTGGGGAACTCCACATGATATATTTTCAAAAGTCGATGAACACTATTTATACTGTACATACTGTTTTCGACCTGACAAATAACTTCTAAACCATGAATTAGGTATCCCCCTTATTCCATAGTATTCGAGTTTATGTAAGAGTATAGAATGGTCTATAGTATCAAAAGCTTTAGAAAAGTCAAGGAAAACTGATAAAGTTCGGTCCTTTGTAGGCTTGTCATTGTTCAGGGCAACGTTGTGGATGAGTTGTAATATAGCATGTATTGTAGAATGTTTTTTTCTGAATCCAAACTGAAACTGATATAAACTATCATGAGCCGATAAAAAATTTAACAGGCGATTATACATTATCTTTTCCATAACTTTTGAGGATGCTGGAAGTATGCTGATTGGCCTGTAGTTGTTAAAAATACTGGAATCTCCCCCTTTGTGGATAGGAATCACCTTCGCTATTTTTAGTCCGTCGGGTATTACCCCAGATGAAAATGTAAGATTTATTATGTGTGTTAGAGGTCCAGCTATCTCTGATATAGTTTCTTTAAGTAACTTTGTGGATATATTAGTGCAATCTTTACTTGTTTTAGTACGGAAATTCTTTACTGTTAAGATAACTTCTTGTAGATCTGTTGGATAGGCGAAAAAGGACGACAAATTATTATTATTATTATTATTATTATTATTATTATTATTATTATTATTATAATTATTAATATTATTATCATTGTTATTGTTATTATTATTATTATTGTTGTTGTTACTGTCGCCGTGAGAATTATTGTCACTACGGATATTGTTGTTGTTGTTAGTTAGGTTGGCGTTGTTAGTGTTATTATCCTTCAAGAAGTCCATAAAGTGTTTGGTTGAGGGGGGTATCAGTTCACTAGTGACTTTACCGATGTTGGAGAAGAATGAATTAAATTTATTTGTGATTGATTTGTTATCGGTTAACTGGTTATCGCCGTCAATGAAAGATGATGGTGCACAAGGTACACGTTTTGGATTGTTAATAGCACACTTTATAATCTCCCATGTTTTTTTTATGTCATATATATTCTGTGTTAAAGCTGTATTATAGTAAATGACTTTACATGTTCTTTTTAGCTTATTAAACTCTCGACAGTAGGATTTATATATTCTGACATTGTCGTCTGTCGGAGACCGGAGTTTCTTCATGTACAATTTGTGTTTCTGGAGTGATGAATTTAGAAGTCCTGTTGTCATCCAGGGTTCTCTCCTAATTTTTTTCTTGCTAGTGTTAATGATTATTAGGGGGAACGCTTCTTCAAACGCTCTTTGATAAATGGTCTGAAGATTCAAATATGCAACAATGGGCGATGTTTCATTTACCACGCTAGAAAAATCGGAGGCTGAAAGCAATCTTTTAAAGTGATTAACATTTACAGTTTTGAAGGACCTTGTTGGATGGTGGGGCAATGTGGAACTGGGTAACATCCTATTTTCATCGATCAGAAAAGTAGCAAAGTGATCGCTTATATCTGTGATTATAATCCCCGATCGTAATACTTTTCCAGTAGTATTGCATAAAATGTGATCTATTAGCGTGGCCGAATGGTCTGTTACTCTCGTCGGTTTTGTGATTACCGGGAGAAATCCTGCACTGAATACACTATTTACGTACTGGTTAGTTTTGAGGTGGTCATGGAAGTTTAATAAATCAAGGTTAAAGTCACCCATCAGGTAAGTTGATTTATGTTCGTTGTTAATCTTACCAAGTAAATCGGACAAGTTATTCAAAAAGGAATCTATATCTGCTTTCGGGGCTGTGTTCGGCCGATAAATTACACCAACCAAGATTTTTTTATTTAATTGGAGTTCAATAAAAACGGATTCGAAGACATGTGGGATAAAAATTGATAGGTCACTGCGAATGTTGAACGGTAATGTTTCCTTTATGAATAAGCCTACACCGCCCCTCCCGTCGTCATTACCAGGACGTGTTCGTGCAACTAATGGGTGGTATCCCTCTAATTTGAATGAGATGTTTTCATTAACGGTAAAAGTTTCTGTCAGGCTTATTATGTCAAACTGATTGGAGTCACTTTGTAAGTTGCACAAGAGATCCTTTAGAGGTTCCCAATGTGCATTTAAATTGCGACAGTTTAAATTAAAGAGTGAGAAGGTTTTATGCTTTAATGTAGCGATCGCCTTAAAGTCTTGTGGTGTGTAATAATTACAATTGTGGGCAGTTATGTTGAAGGGTGAATCAGACTCATATTCGGGGTCACTCGCGGTATGTTCATTGAGAAGCTTTGGGAAGTTATACCTATTTTGTCTCTGGATCTCATTTAGTGTGAGTTTGTTAGCCATGGGTAGCAGTAATTGAAGAGATCTCTAGAATGTGCAAGAACATAAGTATAATCCATGTTTTAGAACTCATAAACTGTACGTTGCAAGCCGGGTATATTTTCCGTTGCGAGAAAAGAGATATTACAGAGATGTGGAGAAAGATAAGTGAGAAAGAAAAAAGTAATATAAAGTGTGTAGGGACCATATACATCGGTCAGGAAATCCTGTGAGAGGGTAATAGATCATAAATCATGACTGAAAAACCAGTTTCGCTCAGGTTTCGACTAGGGTATGTCAGTAAGAGCGTATGAGGTAGTGTACAATACATGGGACTCGTGGGCATCGATCCAGACTAGGAATCACGACTAAGAAGAACAATAGGCTGGACGGCTTCGATTGAAATACTATCGATATGTGTAAATATGCACAACACATGTTTACCTATATACACATAAAAGTTAATGGTTATCTACAACACCGAGAAGTCAAGTGGCAACGTAGATCTACTCTATTCTATTACAAATGATTGAAGACTGAGGAGAGGACAAATGATGATGTAGTTATGTGCAGGTAGATTTGCTCTGTCATAAATTGTTGAAGATTACTCATAAGTTCATAACAAAACAATCTTTTTGCACAGAATTCAAGCTTGCAAAAGAAAAAAAAAATCTACCACTCTGAGGAAAGGACAAATGACAATGTACTTATATTCAAATAGATCTGCTCCATCATAAGTCATTGGAGACTATCCGTAGGCGATAGTGTAGTTATGTGCCAACATATCTGTGCTACCATAAATTATCCGGGACTACTCATAGACACTCCCCACCAATTCACAACAGGACAGTCATTTTAAGCACTCTTAAGGCACTCGCTCAAATTCAGAGTTCCAAAAAGTTACCACGCTGAGGAAAGGACAAATGACAATGTACTTATATGCAATTGGATCTACTCTATCATAAACCGTTGGGGACAACTCATAGACGTTCCCCAGTAATTTATAATAAAGTAATCCTTTCAAACAAATTCAGACTTCCAAGAAATAATCTACCACACTGAGAAAAGGACAAGTGCAATGCAGCTACGTACAGATAGACCTGTTCTATCATAACTTAGTGGAGACAACCTACAGGCACTCCCCACCAGTCCATAACAAAACAGTCCTTCAGGACAAATTCAAACTATTAAGAAATAACCTGCCACGCTGAAGGACGGTCGAATATCAATGTACTTATGTGCAAATAAATATGATCGGTTATAAATTATTGGAGAGTAACCATAGGCACTTCTCCAACAATTCATAACAAAACAGTCCTTGAGAACAAAATTCAGACTTCCAAAGAAATAATCTACCACGCTGTGGGAAGGACAAGTGCAATTAGATATATTCTGACATAACCCAACGAGGACTACCCATGGGCACTCTCTCCAATTATGAGTTCCAAAATTGTACTTATATGCAAATGGATCTACTCCATCATAAATTGTTGGAGACAACCCATAGGCGTTCCCCAACAATTCATAATAAAGCAATCCTTTCAAACAAATTCAGACTTCCAAGAAATAATCTACCGTGCTGAGAAAAGGACAAATTGCAATGTAGCTATGTACAAATACACCTGTTCTATCATAACTCAGTGGAGACAACCCACAAGCATCCCCAGCAGTATATAACAAGACAGTCCTTCAGAACCAATTCAAACTTTCAAGGAAATAATAATCTGCCACGCAGAAGGACGGGCTAATGACAATGTAATTATGTTCAAATAAATCTGCTCGGTTATAATTTGATGGAGAGTACCCATAGGCACTCTCCGACAATTCACAACAAAACAATCCTTTTGAACCAATTTCTGACTTTCAAAAAAAGGATCTACCACTTTGAGGAAAGGACAAGTCACAATGTACTTAAGAATTAAGACCTGGGTTGGTGTGGCCCTAACAGTTAATGTATGTCAACCAAAGTTACCAAGTTACAGTAAAATCATTCCAAAACGAGTCATCCTGCCAAGTTACAATGAAATCCCTTTATAAATATAACTCATAGACTTTGCTAGAGGAATCTAGGACACGTGATGGTTCGGCGGCCATGGTTGAGTCTCATCCAGATATCAAACAAAGTTATCCTACCAAGTTACAATGAAATCCCTTCATAAAAACAACCTGTAAGAAGTGCTAAAGGAATCTAGTACACGTGACTAGGCAGCGGTAATGGTTGATCGATTGTGACCAAAATACGACAGTCTCATCTAGACATCACCCTAAGTTATCCTTCCAAGTTACAATGAAATTGCTTCCTAAATATGAACTGTAGAATGCACTAAACAAATCTAGGTCACCTGCCTGTGCGGAAGACTTGGTCGACCAATAACAGCCAAAATAGGATGTTCTCATCATCTCAAATGAGCCATCCTATAAATTTCCAATGTAGTCCCTTTATAAATGCAAGCTGTAGACTGTGCTAAAGGAATCTAGGTAACATGCCCCCACGGCCATCACGGTTGACTGAACCCAACCAAAAAAGGATGTTCTCATCTAGACTTTATACAGAGTCATCCTACGAAGCTACAATAAAATCCCTTCATAAATACGACCTGTAGACTGTGTTAAAGGTTTTTGGGCTTTGGGTCCATGTAGCCATCACGGTTGACCGAACGCGACCAAAAGGGGACGTTCTCATCTGTACATTATACGCAGTCATCCTACCAAGTTACAATGAAGACCTGTAGACCATGCTAAAGGTTTTGGAGTTTTTGGCTGTTGTAGCCATCACAGTTGACTGATCACAACCAAAAGTGGACGTTCTCATCTAGACATTGTACAGAGTCATCCTACTAAGTTACAATGAAATCCCTTCATAACTACCACCTGTAGACTGTGCTAAATGTTTTTGGATTTTGGGCTCTCGCAGCCATCACGGTTGACCAATCACAACCAAAAGGGGACGTTCTCATCGAGACATGACCTCGAATCAGCATATGAAATTTCCTGATGATTGGACAAGAACTACGGGGTGTAGGACTTGGTCAAATTAAGCTAAAAATAATTTCAATATTTCTATTGATGACCAAAAATAGTACAGAAAACATGGGATCGGTGGATGGTCGGATGAAAGAATGGACAGACAGGCTGATCACTAAAGGGCACCCGCTGTAGACAATGGGGCCCCAATAATAAATTCTGATATCATGTGCATTGGGTAAAGGGTTAATGGGGATAGAGGAAGACAGTCCCTGTGATTATGCTTTTTCCCTGCAGTATGATGTATTTTATTGTCTCAACATCTGTATACTGTTATTTTAATTACTAGCAGGGTTACCCGGCATTGCTCGGGCTGAGGAGAGTATTATAACTGTTTGTGCCTCTTTACACCCCACCTCGGCACTTTTTTAAACCTCACAATTAGATTCCTGGTAAAAAAATTACCCCAGTAGACCCCTATATCAGTGAAAAAAATTTTGGTCATAACTTTTGGTGCCCCTCTACACCCCCACCCCGATACTTTTTTAAACCTCACCATTAGATTCCTGATGAAAACATACCCCTAGCAGACCTCTTTGAAGAAGACATATATCGGTAAAAGAAATTTTGGTCATAACTTTTGGTGCCTCCCTACACCCACACACTTTTTATACCCATAATAAAAAAAGATCATTTGAACAGTTTTGTTTATTAACTCTTTACCAAACATGGACAGCAGATATCACTTGTCTTGAATAAGTATATCACTGGGCAAAAGCCTGACACATTTTATTTTTCTGAAAAGCACGTAGAAATTTCTGAACATTTTCTCCTGAATGTGTAACTTGATATGTTAACTGGTAGAGTGCTACATTTTGGGGGAGGGGGGGGGGGGGGGGGGGGGGGGCTACAGATTTCTTTTCACCATATATTGCTCTGTTACATTTGATTGGATAGTGCCAGAAGGCACAATCCAATCACATGTAACTGAGCAAGATGTCAACAACAAAATTTGATTCTTACCAGGGTCAATGTGAGACCACCATCAGTAGAGTGTAGATGTTATAGTCACAGCCTGTGGTATTTAGAAAAGCTCAAATATGGGCTTCCAGCACTCAACCAGTTAATCAGGTATTCAGATTAGTTTATATACCATACAGGTACAATAGATTAAGTGATTAACAAATTCAACCTAATCTTCTTTTTATTACAATAACAATCAGTTATCACTCATTTCAAGTTTCGTCCAGTTTGTTCTAAAACATGTTTGCCTTCATTGTATATTTTAATAGTTGTTGATACTTGATAGTAACCACAATATTTATATAACAAGTTATTAATGTAAAACAGAGAATTTTGGAAATACCAATTTGTACAGTGAGTCTCACTCTTAGTATGGAAATATCCTACTTGTAGGCGAGACAACTCTAATCCAGTGCTGTGAGAATAAATTGTGTTTTAATTGTAACAAAAGACTTAGTAATAGTTCAAAATTTCAATTCCGGTAGAAAATTTTAAGTGACCGACAGCCCGGTCAAAAGTAAATCCATTTAAGTCTCAAAATCATAGTTTAAAACCCCTCAGTGGAAAGTGCTCAATGGGCCCCCTCCGATGAGGAGCCATAAGTTATGTTTTGGAGGCAAAAATTGAAAGAAATATAAAACCTGAATGGCATATTTTGTTATGAATAGTCTAGAGCTGACTGAACATTGCAGGGCTTATGTCTATGCCTTCTGAAGGCAGATTTTTCTGCCCAATACAAAACACCAAGTATCTAGAAATACAATTCTTTCTTTTGTTAACAAGATATATCTCTACAAATAGGATTCAATTTAATTTATTGGTGCTAGAGATGACATTCAGCATATTTGGCTACATCATGACAACAACACTCGTATGAAGTCAAGTTTAGCCAATCTTGGCCTGTGCTGTCCATTTTAGAGGATTTCCATCCCAGGCACAGGAACGGGGAGGGGGGGGGGGGGGGAATATGAGTAATCTTCTCAGAAAAGATTTCTTGATATCAAACTCTACAGAATTTCTATTCAAAGCAAGTCATGGGACAGGAGATACAATGTATTCAAGAAAATAGTAAGCAGGTTAACCCTACGTTACGAAGCGGCCGTATCTGTTCACTTAATTTACAAATTGAGCAGTTGAAAAAAAATTTTAATTTCAACAAAACAATATCCTGTCACCTTCTTATTCGAACAAGCTTGTTCTAATGTGGGGGTCACATAAGGTTTTGTTGAAATGTTTTTGATAAGTTTTTGAAGAAAAAATATTTTAAATAACAAATTTTAATATTATCAGCATTGCGTGAGATCACATTAACCCTCACAGTGAGTGTTAATGTGATGATACAGAAGTTTAGCCAATTATTTATACCCACTTTGCCTATTTTAGAGGGCTTCCACCCCAGGCATTGGTTTCTAGGTCCTATTTTACCAGTAAAACAGAGCTTGTTTACCACAGTAAACAAGCACTACTACACTTCCTGGGGTTCCCATTGGGAATTCCCCACACTTATAGACATTTTGTATGTCAATACATCCACTATAGGCATTTAATCTATTAAATCCTGTTTGACAGATCTCTGACAGAGCTCAGCTTAAAACCAGGAAAACTACCAAATTCCTGTAAATTGTGTACTTTTGTTAATTGAATATACTTCTCAGACAGAGCCCTTATTCAATTAACAGAGTTCCATTGTGCTGGGTTTACTAGAACTTGGGTGTTTCCCAAGAATTTTGCCCCAGTATAATGATGCTACAACACAATCAACTGATATCTTGTCTTCAATGGGCCTGCAATCTTGAAAGTCACAGGAGGACAATATCTCCCTTCAAAAATTAAGTTCAGGTGGGCCAGTGCCATCATAGTTTAGCCATAATCTTATTGTGGTGGGAACCCTCCACTGTGGGCCTTCAAACACCATCTCATGTGAGCTTTTGAAAAGATTTACTTTGGTTTCATTAGATTTCTTGTATAAATGCAGATTTCAGATGCCATTTGAAAGTATACTGCAAATTTCTCTGGTGGTTACTTGCAGCTCTCCTTATTTAAAAAATTACTTGCCTCCGCTAGGTTCATGTCACTCTCAGTTTCTAGTCGCATTTCCATGGCAGCAGTCTAGACTTGACAAGTTGAGTCAACATCATTTGTTTAGCCCTGTTGCTCAAGAAATCAAAAGATGCCTTCAAAGTAAATGTTAGGTGATGAAATAATGACTCATTAAATTAATCAGAAACCAACATTTTGGAGGGAACAGCCTAAAGAGACTCTGTCCCCTAAATTAGATTAAATACCTGTTGTGGAGACACAAAAATGTCCAATCAATTTAACCTACTATCCATGCATTGCAGTGTCTTGCTCGAAAATAAAAGGATAATTGAGGACATGCCTGGTCTTATTAAAAACTAACATATTTACTAATTCAGAGATTTCTTGTTTATGTTTTACATAAACACAGATGAAAATAGCATCAGTAACCTTGTCAAAAACATGAACCTAGTACTTCCTATCAATGTAAACACAAAACTTCAACAAGCCTCACCTGGGTTTTTTTAGAGAATCTGAATTCTGGTGGCATATCTTTACTGTGGAATCCTATTAATTGAATAGTCATTTTGCCAGTGCAAATTATTCAATTAACACAAATATTCAACTGACAGGGATTTGGTCATTTTTCTGCATTACAGAGATTAACTGAGAATTTATTCTATTACATGTGTATCATGTTGGCTTCC
The DNA here is from genome assembly GCA_031216915.1 of Pictodentalium vernedei. NCBI lineage: Eukaryota > Metazoa > Mollusca > Scaphopoda > Dentaliida > Dentaliidae > Pictodentalium > Pictodentalium vernedei. The sequence goes on along the minus strand of CM062292.1, from coordinate 308,454,650 downwards.
AGAGCTCTGTCAAACTAGATACAACAGATTAAATGCCTGTATTGAATATAATAAGGCCAAACAGGTCTAATGACAAAGGAAATTCAGTGGATGTCAGAGTAATTTCTCAATATATTACAAATTTTCACTTAACAGTAGTTTGCTCCACAACTTGAATGCGATTCATGTTAAATTTGTACTGAATGTACAGTAAATGGTTTTGTGTTTGGGAGCATTATTCAATTAACAGGATTATTCAATTAAAGAGATATCCAATTAAGTGGCTGTGGGCTCCACTGTACCTGGAGAAAGGATCATTAACACCTTATCTAAAAAATGATTACATGCACTCAAATTGAGCTAATAAAACACCCATGGAATGTAGTTTCTATCCACGGACAAGCAATAATTACTGAATTAACCCTCATTGGCCAGGACAATTGTCCTAAATTCTCCCCAGACCGTAGTGTGTACATGTCCAGTGGCTTAGCAGTGATTTCTAATCAAGTCTTGGCTGCCTATAGAGACAGCCAAGACTTGAGTTGAAACCACTGCCAAGATGATCTGTCTATTAACATCAGGACCTCCTAAATCCTTATGATAGCATGTTGGTGGGACAGGTCTGAGTTCATAAAAGTCAGAAAAGGGCCTTTAAGGGTTAAAGAAAAATTGAAAAAGCAGGTGCTTGAACCAGTGTAGCTCAATATCTCCCCTAACCACTGGACATTTTCTCCACACCCAGAGAGAAAGATATTGTAAAAAAATGACAAAATTTCTGTCAAGTGAATACTCCTGTTAACTGAATATTTCCCTACTCCTGTTAACTAAATATTTCTCACTGATACAGTGGCTATTCAATTAACAGGATTCCACTTGTTATTTTTTTTTCAAATACTCATGTGGCACACTTGTATTTCAAATGTGAATTATTTTATATTATACATATGTTGGTTATTCCTAATGTTATATACTATTCAAAGTTTGCTAAGCACCAAGTATATCCAACTACCAGTTTTACGTTTCAGTTGAAATATTGTAATGAAAAAGTGTATATATCTTTTATTTAATTATATCTTTAATGATTTAAGTACAGAAATTAAGATTTTATTTGTGTTTGACATTATTTTTTATCTTTTGAATACGATAACCATGGAAAAAGGATATTATTGGTAAAAGAGGAAATTTTTCAATTTGCCAAAAAGTTGACGGAGCGAACTGGTTTGGGTTCAATATCGAGTATGAGACCCATTACTGTTAATTACAGCTTGACAATGAAATCTCATGCTCCCAATCAGGTTCCTGGTGGTCCTTTGTGGGATATTGTTCCATTCTTGGACCAGCATGACACCAAGATCCTGGACACTTCTTGGATGGACTGGAAAGGGCTGAAATTGCAATCTGCCAGTCATTCCAGACATGTTCAATTGGATTGAGGTCAGGGGATCTTGCTGGCCAGTCCATACGATCAATCCCCTCCCTCTGTTGGTACTCCCTGACAGCATGAGCAACATGAGGATGGACATTATCGTTCATCAGAATGAATCTATCACCCACTGCACCTGCATACAATCTGACGTGGACATCCACGATCTCATCAATATACCGTTGTCCAGTCAATGAACCACGTTCAAGCCTGCTGATGCCACCCCAGACCATGATTGACTCTCCACCATAGCGGTCATGCTCAGCAATGTTGGCTGCATGGAATCGCTCTCCTGGTCTTCTCCATACCATAGAATTCCTATCTGTGTGGTCTAGGCAGTACCTTGACTCATCTGTAAAAAGGATAGGTCGCCAATCTTCTCTGGTCCATCCAACGAGGTCCATGGCCCATTCATATCGTGCCTGGCGGTGGTTCTGAGACAGCGGATTGCGAATACATGGTTTTCTCGATCGGAGACCACCAGTCCAGATAGTCTGCGTCAAAACATTTACCCCGAATGCATTTTGAAGGTCACTGCGAAGCTAGGTTGCTGTGGCAAAGCGGTTCCTACAGGCCTGAATGATCAAAAACCGGTATTCAGCTGCAGATGTTGCCCTGTCTCTGCCACCAACTTGCCATCTTACTGGTGTGCCATACTGCTGAAATCTTGCCCAGGCTCTGGTGATCACCGTATGGTTCACACCAAGGGCTTCACCAACCTGACGATGGGTAGCCCCTTGCTCCACCATCCCTACAACCCGCCACATTTCTGCTTCAGACAAATGTCTTCTTACATTTGCATTTGCTATATTCAATCATTAAATCACAAGGGTTTGTGTTGAAATGAAGATTCAATACCCTACACATGTCATGTACATGTAGACAGTACACGAAAACATCATGAAAATCAAGGGGTACATGCTTCTATGACTGTCACAAAATATTTGTCTGTCAAGAGAGCTAATGTAAACACTGGGGACCATCTCAATACATTCCTCAATCATATCCACCAAAAATATAGCAAATATGTCACAAGCAAATTTCACAATGATGTTAGGCCTGCACGATATTTGGATTTCAATACCGGTAACGATATTTTTAAAAATATCGCGATATACCGGTATATCGTCAAGTTCAAAACATGTAAGATTCTCACCCAAATTGTCCCAGTATTTTTTTGACATTCGAAGTCAAATAATTACGTCTTAAAAGCAATGAAATAATAAGCCTAGTAACTTGTCTTAATTCATTCTTGTATAAATATTTAGGCTTTTCCCTCTGGAAAAGACTATTGTTTTTCTACGGATTATTATTTTTTTTTGGGGGGGGGGGGGGGGGGGGTGGTTTGTTTTTTTTTCCACACATTTTGTCCGTACGATTCAGAAGCCATTTTCAAACCGATTTTCACGAAATTTTGCACACGCATAGAGGGTCACAAAATCTAAAAATGTACTGAAGCGGAATTTTCGATTTAACCCTTATTTCGTCAGAATTGGCAAAAAACTGTCAAAATTGGGGTTTATCGGCACTTTCTCGAAACACGTCTTGTAGATTTTTTTTAAACATTCATCACTGATAGACCTGTCTGTGACACGACCTTTGATACACTCGACATATCAGGCGATGCATATGGTAACCCTCCACAGACTGCCAAACATCAAAATTTTGATGAAATGGGCTGGTTTCAGGCCCCCAGAGCACCCAAACGATACATGAGAGATAAACATAACTTCCTTTATTGGGAGTGGAATTCAACGAGGATCATTTTTGTCAGTAATAAGGGTGTTCACAAAACCAAGTGTTAACCCGTTTTGGGCTGGTTAAACAGCAATACCCCCATAAAGCTCAAAAATTTGTATTTTCCGTGGATTTCTCTAAATGTGTCTTGTAGATTTTCAGGAAAAATTTGTCACTCCCAGGCCTTGGTGTGACAATAGAAGTTGCATGGACAAAATACTGCGGTGAGCATTTGTTAACCCTCCACGGGCTGTTAAAAGTCAAAATTTGTGATAAAATGGGCTGTTTTTGGACGCCAACAGCACCCACTTGGTGTACCACCGAGAAAGGTTCCTTCTTTTATCGGACACAAAATTGATGGGGAAACATTTTTGATAGTGGTAAGGGTATTCAAAAGTCGAAGTCTTAACCCATTTTGGACTGGTTAAAGAGAGATACCCCTTAAAAGCTTAAAATTTCCATTTTTTGTGGATTTCTCTAAAAGCAACTGGTAGGTTTTCAGGAAAAAATGACTATTCGCAGGTCTTTGTGTGACATTACAAGTTGCATGGACAAAATATTCCGGTGAGCATTTATTAACCCTCTACAGGCTGCTAAGCATCGTAATTTTGTTGAAATAGGCTGTTTTCAGACGTGCGCAACACCCAATGCATACCCGAGAGATAAACATAATCTACTTTGTTGGAAGTGGAATTCACCGAGGACCAAATTTGTTAGTAATAAGGGTATTCAAAAAACCAAGCATTAACCCCTTTTGGGATGGTTAACAGCAATACCCATCAAAAGCTTAAAAAAATCATGTTTTCCCTGAATTTCTTTACAAACGTCTCGTAGGGTTTCAAGAGAAAATGGCCATTGATAGGTCTTAGAGTCACATTACCAGTTGCATGCATAAAATATTCAGATAAGCATTTGTTAACCCTCCATGGGCTGCTAAATGGTCAAAATTTCGAAAAAAATAGTCTGTTTTTGGACACCAACAACATCAAATGGGAATGCTGCAGAGAAACATAACTTCTTTTACCGGACGCAAAACTGGTAGGGAAAATTTTTAGTAAGTAGTAAGGGTATTCAAAAATTGAGGTCTTAACCCATTTTCGCCCGGTTAAGGAGATGTACCCCTTAAAAGCTTAAAATTCCCATTTTCTGTGGATTTCTCCAAAAAATCTGGTAAGTATTATTCAAGAGAAATTGACAATTTGCAGGTCTTGGAGTGACATTACAAGTTGCATGAACAAAAGATTCCAGTAAGCATTTGTTAACCCTTCAGAGGCAGCCAGTTTTGAGAAAATGGGCTGTACTTGGCCACCCATTATACCCAATGTGTACCTGTGAGATGAACATAACCACCTTCATTGGAAGTGGGATTCACCGAGGATCATTTTTGTAAGTAATGAAGGTATTCATAAAACCAAGCATTAACCCGTTTAGAGCTGGTTACAGGGTGATACCCCTCAAAGGGTTAAAAATTCATGTTATCCGAGGATTTCTCTAAAAACATCACGTAGATTTTCAAGAAAAATTGGCCATTCTCAGATCTTAGTATGAATTACAAGTTGCATGTACAAAATATTCCAGTAAGCATTTGTTAACCCTATGCTGGTTCTCAAACATCAAAATGTTGGAAAAGTGGGCTGTGTTTGCATACCCGCAGCACCCAAAGTTAAGAGGAGAAATCAACATAAGTGGAAGTAGAATTCACTGAGAATTATTTTTATAAGTAATAAGCGTATTAAAAAAACAACCCTTAACCCGTTTTGGGCTGGATAAACAATTATACCCATCAACAGCTTTAAATTCATGTTCTCCATGGATTTCTCTGAAAACATCTCGTAGATTTTTAAGTAAAAATGGCCATTCACAGTTTTTGGTGTGAAATTACAAGCTGCATGAATAAATATTCCTGTTTGCACTTGTTAACCCTTAACAAGCTGCCAGACATCAATATTTTGGATACATTTGAGATAAAACGGACCATTTTCAAATAGATACAGCACTCAGTGGGTATGTGTCAAACAAACATAACTCCTTTTGTCGGTCATTAACTTGTTGGACGACGATATTGATATTAACCCTCTCCACCGTTAATGATGGTTTTTACCTAAACAATTTTTTTTTTTATCAAACTGAGTCATTTGAGACTTCTATACTCACCTTTTTCATGACATCAATGAAGGAACTTCAGTGAGACAGTCAAAAGCAATTCATCATACACTGTGGGGTCATGACAAATCATGGAATCTCATCGGGAAAAGCCATGATTCTCCAGAATCATAAAGTCTAGTTTTTTTGGTTTTTTTTTTTTTTTTTTCCACACATTTTGTCCGTACGATTCAGAAGCCATTTTCGAACAAATCATGGAATCTCATCGGGAAAAGCCATGATTCTCCAGAATCATAAAGTCTAGTTTTTTTGGTTTTTTTTTTTTTTTTTTCCACACATTTTGTCCGTACGATTCAGAAGCCATTTTCGAACCGATTTTCACGAAATTTTGCACACGCATAGAGGGACACAAAATCTAAAAATGTAGCAAAGCGTAATTTTCGATTTAACCCTTATTTCGTCAGAATTGGCAAAAAACTGCCAAAATTGGGGTTTATCGGCACTTTCTCGAAACACGTCTTGTAGATTTTTTTTATACATTCGTCATTGCTAGACCTGTATGTGATACGCCCTTTGATACACACGACATATCAGGCGATGCATATGGTAACCCTCCACAGGCTGCCAAACATCAAAATTTTGATGAAATAGGCCAGTTTCAGGCCACCACTGCACCCAAACAATACATGAGAGATAAACATAACTTCCTTTATTGAGAGTGGAATTCACCGAGGATCATTTTTGTCAGTAATAAGGGTGTTCAAAAACCAAGCGTTAACCCGTTTTAGGCTTATTAAACATCAATACCCCCAAAAAGCTAAAAAATTCATGTTTTCCGTGGATTTCTCTGAACGAGTCTTGTAGATTTTCAAGAAAAATTTGTCACTCCCAGGCCTTGTTGTGACAATACAAGTTGCATGGACAAAATAAAGCGGTGAGCATTTGTTAACCCTCCACGGGCTGCTAAATGTCAAAATTGTAATAAAATGGGCTGTTTTTGGACGCCAACAGCACCCTATGGGTTCGCCACAAAGAAACGTGCCTTCTTTTATCGAGCGCACAATCTATACGCAAACATTTTTGTAAGTAGTAAGGGTATTCAAAAGTCGAAGTCCTAACCCATTTTGGACAGGCTAAAGAGAGAGACCCCTTAAAATCTTAAAATTCCCATTTTCTGTGGATTTCTCAAAAAACATCCTGTAGGTTTTCAAGATAAATTGACTTCTCACAGGTCTTTGTGTGATATTACAAGTTGCATGGACAAAATATTCCGGTGAGCGTTTATTAACCCTCTAGAGGCTGCCAAGCATCGTAATTTTGTTGAAATGGGCTGTTTTCAGGCTCCCACATCACCCAACGTGTACCTGAGAAATAAACATAATCTCCTTTGTTGGAAGTGGAATTCACCGAAGACCATTTTTGTAAGTAATAAGGGTATTCACAAAACCAAGCGTTAACCCATTTTGTGGTTGTTAATAGTGATACCCATCAAAGGCTTAAAAATGTATGTTTTCCCTGGATTTCTTTACAAACATCTGGTAAGGTTTTCAAGAGAAAATGCCCGTTGATAGGTCATGGTGTCACATTACCAGCTGATTGGATAAATTATTCCGTTAAGCATTTGTTAACCCTCCATGGGCTGCTAAATGTCAAAATTTTGAAAAATAGTTTGTTTTTGAACACCAACAACATCAAATGGGAATGCAACAGAGAAACGTAATTTCTTTTACCGGACGCAAAACTGACAGGGAAACATTTTTGTATGTAGTAAGTGTATTAAAAAATCGAGGTCTTAACCCATTTTTGACTAGTTAAGGAGATATGCCCCTTAAAAGCTTAAAATTCCAGTTTTCTGTGGATTTCTCAAAAAACAATTTTCAAGAGCAATTGACCATTCGCAGGTCTTCGAGTGACATTACAAGTTGCGTGAACAAAATATTTCGGTAAGCATTTGTTAACCCTCCAGAAGCTGCCAAGCATAGACATTTGGAGAAAATTGGCTGTTCTTGGGCAACCATAACACTAAATGTGTACCTGCGAGATACACCTCCTTCATTGGAAGTGTAATTCACCGTCAATCATTTTTGTAAGCAATGAAGTTATTCACAAAACCAAGCATTAACCCATTTAGGGATGGTTACAGAGCGATACCCATCACAAGGTTAAAACTTCGTGTTATCGGAGGATTTCTCTAAAAACATCTTGTAGATTTTCCAAGAAAAAATGGCCATTCTCAGATCTTAGTGTGACATTACAAGTTCCATGTACGAAATATTCATGTAAGCATTTGTTAACCCTATGCAGGTTCTCAAACATCAAAATGTTGATAAAATGGGCTGTGTTTGCATACCCACAGCACCCGAAGTTGGGAGGAGAGATCAAAATAAGTGGAAGTAGAATTCACTGAGAATTATTTTTGGAAGTAATAAGAGTATTCAAAAAACAACACTTAACCAGTTTTGGGCTGGACAAACAATGATACCCATCAAAAGCTTAAAATTCAAGTTATCCCTGGATTTTTCTGAAAACATCTTGTAGATTTTAAAGAAAAACTGGCCATTCACAGTTCTTGGTGTGATATTACAAGTTGCATGAATAAATATTCCCGTTAGCACTTGTTAACCCTCTACAAGCTGCCAGACATCAATATTTTGGATACATTTGAGATAAAATGGACCATTGTTAAACTGACACAGCACTCAGTGGGTATGTGTCAACAAACACTCCTTTTGTCGGTCACTGACTTGTTGGACGACGATATTGACATTAACCCACTCCACCGTTAATGATGGTTTTTACCTAAACAATTTTTTATCAAACTGTGTCATTTGAGACTACTATACTCACCTTTCTCATAACATCAATTAAGGAACTTCAGTGAGACGTTTAAAAACAATTCATCAGACACCGTAGGGTCATGAAAAATCCTGGAATCTCATCGGGAAAAGCCATGATTCTCCAGAATCATAAAGTCTAGTTGGAAATAAACTTCATGATGGCACAACAAATATCGTTTATTTTGAGTCGATAATTTCAAATAAATATATACTATTTGATTCATCGCTTTACAAAATAAAAACACTCAACCTGCGTTTTGTCATATACATGTGAATAGATCACCACTAGAGGGCGTTTGCCATGTACTGGTTAAGCAGGACGCCGCTAGAGGGCTAGGAGTTTGTACACTTTTCCACAAATGAAAGCAGTCAGTTTTGTCACGCGGTATCACAAACAGCTGAAACGCACATGCTCGATAGGCACGTTTTGATGTACCGGTGGACCACCTCTTGCAGTGGGTCAATGCTGGAGATTAAATAGAATTTTTACGGAAAATGTCTATCACTAAAAACCGCAGCTCGAAATGAATATCGTCAAAGACGATATACCGGTATTAAAAAAAAATGGATGATATTTAACCGGTTAAGATTTCAATACCGGTATTACCGGTATATCGAAATACCGTGCAGCCCTAAATGATGTGTCAAATATTTGGTGCTTAGCAAACTCTGAGTAGTATATATCTGTCACTTGAAAGCAGAAAGGTGCCAGCTGTAAAGCTAAAGCATGGCATCTGACACTTTTCCACTTTCAAGGAGGATATATTATACTAGTGAAAATAACTTGCTGGACACCAGAAATTTGTTCCCTTATTTTTTTCTTCACATTTAAATCTGAGCCTCATATTGATTCTCAAAACGTTGTCTATCAAGAAGTTTTAAAAAAATTTAATTAAGTGTACAGTCAAGTTTACCAATTGTTTATACCAATGCTGCCCACTAAAGAAGACTTCCCCTTCATCCCAGCTCGTAAAATATAACTTTCTTACTATAGTAAACAAATACCAGAGAAAAATATTCATTTAACAGGAGTACACAATTGACAGGAATTGGGTAACGTTCCTATCTTCTTGCTATAAAATGAACATTTATTCTAGTATATCCTGTTTTACAAAACTCACTGAGCTCTGTCAAACAAGATATAATAGATTAACTCTTAACCCTCTGAGTATTTATAAAATATTTTTAGCAAATCTAGTCATGGCTGCTGTGAAGCAGCCATGACTAGGTTTGATGAAAATCTTTTGGAAATTTAACTCAAGAAATCATCAGTCAAAACCTCGATTTTATTTACAGGGCATAAATTAAAGAAAAAAATGCCTAAATTTTACTTAGTGGCTAGAGATTTGATGTTCAGGGCAGGAATATCTTCCAGCAGCAGATAAAGGATTAAATGCCTATAATGGATTTATGGAAGCAAAATGTCCACAAAATGTGGGCAATTCAGTGTATCTCAGAGTAATTCTTCAATTAACATGAGATTACTCTGTGACCAGTATTCAGTTAACAGTGATTAGGGCATTGGACTTTAAATCAAAAGGTCCACTGTACAATCCCGACCAGAGGTGACTGTGTGGTGTCCTTGGGCAAGGCACTTCATCCTAATTGCCTATGTGTGTGTGTGTAAAGGGAGGGGGGTGGGGGTGGGGGGGGGGGGGGGTAAAGTGGTGCTGTATACTAAGGAATACTGCACATACCCAACCATTTTGATCTGATTTCACACCTTCAAAGGATGTTACAGATCATTATTATTTCACAAATCCGACCCTAATTTGCTCTGTTGAATAATTAATAATAAGACTTAAAACTTTCAAGTGAACATATATTCATATTTTATTCCTTTTTTCAATTTTCATTCAAATTTTATTTGACACAACTCGCCTTTATTGGTGGTTTTGTTTGAACTTATTTTTTATGAGTGGCTGATCAATAGGTGATATGACTGAAACTATTTTGACAATGGCAGGCTCCATATGACAACAAGAGGGATGTTACATCCCAACGCTCACCTACATTCGCGCTTGATAATGTCATTCCAATGTAACATGCCTAATATTTAGTTAATATAAATCATTAACTAGGCATCAAATGATTAATGTGGTTTATGTGATGGCTTTGGAAAGTCTATATTTCTGCATTTATTATATATCAATTCAACATAGAATCATTGGATATAAAAGCATTTTTTTTCTTTTAGAAATGTTTATGATTAAGAATATGAATCGTGAGGCCAGATATTAAATCATAAATAAGAATTAGGAAAGGCTTTCATAAATCACTGAAATTGTAATTGAAGTACATTCATTGGTAAAAGAGGAGTTGCAGAAAAACATTCGTTCAAAAAAGTGAATATAAGTCCCAACAAAAATACATCACATCAACAACTAAAATAAGCCTTAATGTTACTAGTAACAAGTATGAGAAAGTATTAAATAAAAAAAAAAGTTAAAAAAGTTTTTTTTTAAAGAAAGTGAATATAAGTCCCAAAAATCCCCCTCAAATTCCTCAAATATGCATGTAATAAGGGCGCAACGTTGCCGCAATGTAGTTCGGTAACCAATGTGTACAATATCAATTGCCTGGAAAGACACATAGAAACAGAACTCACCTTAACACCTCACCTTAACACAAACTTTTAGAACGTAAAATTGAGTAAGTCAGATAAAAACGTGAACATTGTGACTAAAAAAAGAAAAGAAATCAGTTAAATTTCTGCATACAGTAAGGTTAATACCTACAGTTGTTATTGAAATGAGAAAATAAACAGTAATGAGAGGTGAAGGCACCACAATCTGCACAAAAGCTGACTTTAACGCAAATTCTTACAACACCTAAACGCTAATTCTTACAACAAGTTTTGGCAGAAAATCAGCCTCAAATTCCTCAAATATGCATGTAATGAGGGTTAAATATTACTGCAATGGAGTTCAGTAACCCAAGCATAGAATATTAATCGCCTGGAAAGACACATAGAAACACAACTCACCTAAACACAAAGTTTACAAAGTTTTACAACTTAAAATTTACTAAGTCCGAGAAAAACATGAAAATTTTGACTGAAAAAAAAGAAAATTTCCATTAAATTTCTGCATACAGTAGGGTTAATAACTACAGTTGTTATTGAAATATGAAAATCAACAGTAATGAGATGTTAAAACAGCACAATCTGCACAAAAGCTGACTTTAACGCAAATTCTTACAACAACTTTTGGCAGAAAATTTTAGGTGAAATTTGGAAAAAAGTCGTAGTATCAGGGTTAAATACTGTTCTGATAGTCCCCTACAACCTACATATGCAATATCAAAGGCCTGAGCCCACTGATCTTTGAGAACTCAGCTTAACACCTCACCTCAACACAAACTTTTAGAACTTAAAATTTATTAAGTCCGAGAAAAACATGAAAATTTTGACTGAAAAAAAAGAAAATGTCCGTTAAATTTCTGCATACAGTCGGGTTAATACCTACAGTTGTTATTGAAATATGAAAATCAACAGTAATGAGAAGTTAAAGCACCACAATCTGCACAAAAGCTGACTTTAATACAAATTCTTACAACACCTAAACACTAATTCTTACAAGTTTTGGCAGAAAATCAGCCTCAAATTCCTCAAATATGCATGTAATGAGGGTTAAATATTACTGCAATGGAGTTCAGTAACCCAAGTGTAGAATATTAATCGCCTGGAAAGACACATAGAAACTCAACTCACTTAATCACAAAGTTTTACAACTTAAAATTTACTAAGTCCGAGAAAAAAATGAAAATTTTGACTGAAAAAAAAAGAAAATTTCCGTTAAATTTCTGCATACAGTAGGGTTAATACCTGCAGTTGTTATTGAAATATGAAAATCAACAGTAATGAGAAGTTAAAGCAGCACAATCTGCACAAAAGCTGACTTTAACACAAATTCTTACAACATCTAAATGCAAATTCTTACAACTTTTGGCAGAAAATTTTAGGTGAAATTTGGAAAAAAGTCATAGTATCAGGGTTAAATACTGTTCTGATAGTCCCCTACAACCTACATATGCAATATCAAAGGCCTGAGCCCACTGATGTTTGAGAAATTAACCTTGACATTAAATCTTACAATATTGGACACGCCGGACGCCGACACTGACGCCCGAGGTTATGACAATAGCTCACCACATCTTACAGATGTAGGTGTGCTAAAAAAAAACCCACTGAATACTGCACCACTGCTGGGTAATTTAGTGAAATCCACTGATCACTTTACAACTACATTGCTGGAATACTCACTGGTCACATAGAGAAAAGTGCCTCCACTGCCTCCATCTTGGGAGGGGGAGGCCGAAGTTGCTATATACAATTATCAACAAAAACAAAATCCTCGAAGGTTTTCAAGTTCCTGATGGGGTCTTCCCGTCTACCCAGCCACTATTGTTCAGGTAGAGGTATGAATCAGTTCTTGATTAAAGAGATGCCGACTATAGTTTTGTTCAATTTAGTTGGCTGTTGTGTAGAAATACGAAGGCTGGGTGAATAGGAAATTGACAGAAACAAGCATAATTTACTATTTAATGATCACACAAATTTTTAGTTAAACAAATTAAAAATTATTTTTACAACTCTTAAAGGAACTATGGATGTTACTAAAGAATAAATAATATAATTAGACAAATTAGGCATTATTTTTACATCTTTCAAAGGAACTAAGATTAAATAATAAAAAATTCATAAAATTAACATTTTTACATCAAATAATAATTAAATAAAAGTTAAATGGCATTTTTACAAACATATATAAACAATCTTACATGAAGTTTTATATATATATTAATAGCCAGTGCTGTGGGAAACAGCGTCCAAATATTGTAGCAGGCTCATATTACCCTCTTGGAGGAGTCTCTGGAAATGTTGGATGGAATTGTCAATTTTTCTGTATTTCTTCTTCCTTGACATCAATTTTCCACCTGCTCTCAGCTGAATTATGGTTGCTTCCTGGTAGGCCTGTTCTCTTTTTAAAAAGTCTATCATCTTGTTGGGATGCGACCCAGTTATCACCAGCTGGAGTTTTCGGTGCCATCCTTCTAAATGGTTGGTAGTTCTGGGTCCATCGAAGTCATAATGATTCACATTTCTACTCCACGATTGCCTTCTACCCAGTTCTCTGTAATATAGTCTGTAAATGATGTTAAATTTCTGTTGAGTGCTGTATCATCGCTTGTGGGGCATCTTCTAAATTGAAAAACCAGGCATCACTTACACTGTTAACTGGTACCAGTGGAAGGGCTATAGCACAACGAATTAGGGCCTTAACTTCCTCGTTGTCTTGGTACTGTTGCTGGAGGTGACAGTTCTGTGCCTTTCGCCGTACTGCTTGGCCATAGTGAAAAAAGCAACCTTTAAGTGAAGCCCGTGGAAAAGTTGTAGCCAAGGCATTTTGGGCCGCTGTCTCGTAGTCTGTAAAAATAGTACTTGGGTCGATGTTTATACTGGACTCTGTTGCTGTTTTATCAGATGAAAAGGACGCTGGTATGTTTGCTGAGTTTTATTTGGAAGGAAAGTGTATTTGAGAGGACATATCTTCCCTTCGACAAAACCATGGATTGTGTAGAGTTGAAAAAAGACAGATGGACATTTCTCGAAAGTTCCGTCACAGAAGATGTTGTCGGCATTGGATAGGTACTGGAGGTTGTAGTTTGTTGCAAAAATTAAGATTCTTTCATTGTCACCATCATCTACAAGAAGGAAGTTTGCACCTGTTGTTGTCTTGGTGTATGCATCTGGTATATGGAGGATTGATCTGTGCTTGGGTAACTTGGGTCTTGTCTTTGCCCTATTGTTATAAAGTGCTGACTTGATGATACTATAAAATGTTGGTATCTTTGATATAACTTCTGGATGAGTTTCGTCTGTTCTAAGCTTTGAAAATAGAACAAAAATATCGTATAATTATTTATAACAAAAGAAGAATACACATATCAAAATTATAAAAAAATTAGAAATCCTCAGCCCCACCTCCGCCTCCCTCTCTTGTGATAATCTATCTTTATCCACATCTTTACTAGCCACCCCACCCGGTCCCTTCCCCTTTAACTGTTTAATAAACCCTCTTTACCCACATTTTTACCAGCTGCCCCACCTCCTACCCTGTGAGTTCATATATAAACATTTTTTTTAAACTTATAAGATAGAAAAAAGTATACATACTTGCAATCTCCTCTTGGTATATAGATGTTATTGGTTTGGAGTCATATATGACTGTCTCTTTCAGTTCTGCGATGAATACATCTGCTGCAATTTTGCCAATGTCAGGTGTATGGTTGTGGTTGTCATTATATGTTGCTATCATGTTGTCGAACGGCTGTCTTTTTGGCAACAACGCCAGTGGATACTCTGAGGTTTTCTGGTCTTTATGCTGAACTTATGGCTGTCAAAAATAAGATATCTCCCTCCTCTGCGATTTGGAATAAAATTAACATTTACTTGTGCGTTTGAGATTGTGAAAGTGTATGTCGATGCAGTAAGTAAATTTGTAATGTCAATGCTGAACCTTATATGGGTATATATACCCAATTCCCCAAGTTTTATAAATACAAATTCACCGAGTATTGTAAATATTATTTAATAAAGTTCAACTGTTATGTGTGAAAACCAAGTTAACATCAACTCAGTCCGGCGATAGAACATCAGCGTACTGTTGATACAGACTTCAACTTGTGCTGTGATGTTAATTAAAACTAGTGGGCTGGGTGAACGGGAATAATCCTTTCTGATGCCTAGCAATTGCCAACAACCATTTGAAAAGTTTTCTTTGATGTTAGTGAAAAATTAATATGTGGATGATGTGCACATATTTCGTGGCAATTCAAATTGAATATTTCCAAGAAATTTTACATGTACTAGTAATTATTATTGACAAAAAACAATTGCCAAGATTGGAAAATTGATACAGTGTTATATTAGTTTCTGTGCAAGGTATAAACATTGACAACTGATAAAGTGAAAGATGTTACGCTGTAACTACAGTCACAGCATAACAGCTTTCACATTATCAAATGTCATTTATTTATTTATTGGTGTTTACAGTCGCATATTTCTGCACAATGGCTAATCATGACAACAAAGATATAAAGTTAAGTACTGGCAACTGTTTATACTTATGTTGCCCATTTTAGAGGACTTCCACCCCAGGCATTGGTTACCGGGTCCTATTTTACTGGTAAAACAGAGCTTCTTTACCACAGTAAACAGGCACTGCTTCAGTTCTAGGGTTCCCATAGGGAATCAAATATCATGGATTGGAGATGTCACTATGCTGATTAACTTGCTGCCATCATAGGGGATGGGGGAGGGGGTGGTATAGTTAAGGTTGCAATGTTTTTTGCTGACATTCTAGCATTACGGCTGTATAGACATCAATGGAGAAATCGGATAACTGTTGGGAACGAAAAAGTATGGACTGATAACTGTACATGTAACTTCGCAACAAAAACAATCAATTAACCTTTTAGCTAACAGGAATAACTAACAACGCTTTCAATTTTTTTGACTAAAATTTGGATGTGAAAATTATTAAAAACAGTAAAATTTAAATGACGATATCTGTTAATAGTGCTGAGATTATATGTACATTCTTTAAAGAATCAATAATTCAACTTGTGGGGCATATCAAAGACTCAATTCAAAAAACAAATCTGAAGGTGAAGTGATCAACTGCATTTCAAAAAGAAATGCATAAATAATATCGATAATTACGTGTATCTACCTTTCAAAATGTAATATTCCTTTGAAAGTGATGATCAATCCACAGAAAATAAAGTCCAAAAAGAAAATAAAATATAAACTGAATACAATGTTACTATGACTTATTATGATTCACTGTACACATGCATATGTGGAATTAGGATTAACATGCAACTGTTTATATTGTGTAAGGATCTCACAGTCCACTGCTAATAGTGTGGTAAATCAGATAAACCAACTTCTCACCCAACTATGTTAATCCTCTCACAGTGCTGCCCATTCAAATGTAGGTTAATATTACAGGTAGTAACAAAAGCGATGACAAATTGAACAATGTCAGTCTATCAAAGGATGGGAATAAAAATCATACATAGTACAGTGGTATTCAAAATAATAAGTTACCTACTCACCCAGGCTTTTAAATTCGACCCAATTCAAAATGATACTCAATGCCTACAAATTACGGTAATGTCCCCAATTGGAGGGAATTGTTTGGTGTGCTTTTTATGCTTTTTGGAATATTTCCTAAGAACTCATTTAACAATTAGAGGGCTGGAAATTATTATAAAGTTCTGTTACATGTTGACAAATTACATCTTGTTATTATAGTTCTTTCTTGACAAGTATTGGCTGTGTATATATGCAAACAACAGCCAAGGTACTTACTGTGATCACAAAAGTGGTCTTTTCTGTGAACAGATAGTGGTCCAATCGAGGGACACTAGCACCATGGGCAGAGATTTCATAAACTAAATACTGTGAAAACAAGTCTGCATCAAACCAAACCAATCATAAACAGCATCTCAGTTTCAATCTTCTCATATTTCATTTTTGCAGATGAAATTCTATAGTGTAGCGGAGTGGTAAGCAGGCAAGAGAATTTAGACTCAACTGAGATCTAGTCACGATCTGATCAAAATTCTCTTCCACTTTTGTGATCACAGTACCTGAATAATGTGAACTTCCTAAGGATACGGCACATCAAATATGAAAAGATTCTAAGTGGTAGATCTGAAATAGTGCTGCCGCGGTTAAGACTTTTTTCTGACCGGTTAATCAGCGTGTTTGACCATGGTTAGCTGCATTTAAGGTACCTATACTTGTAGTGTGTTCTTGCTTCAACTGTAACTATTATAACGGGCTGGCCAGTTATTTACATTGACCATTGGGAACAGTGAGCGATCACGCTTGCGCCCCTCTATTTCTGATAAGGTACCGAAAGTGATTTTTCACGCACAAACACTTTTTTTCTGATCAATGGACTTTAAAATTTAACTGAGACATGAAGTCATGAACATCGTCGGTGTGTCTCCGGTCAGCGAATACAGACAACACAAGCAGAGTAACTCTACTCCCTGGGAACCCACGGAATTCGGACCTCACTATTTTTTGACAATTCAGACCTAATGTATACTGGTACTTACCGTATAGACGATCAGATTCGGAACAGATGTGTGGGCAATTCAAATCAGACTCAAATCGTCCACAAGTCTGATTCGAATTGCCCACACATCTGTTCCGAATCCAATCGTTTATACATCTTCATAGGCGATTCAGACCAATAAGTCAAATGAGACCATATTTATTGACGAATCAATTCGAACCATATTTGTGGACCATCACTCTCATAAAAGATCAGTGATCACAGCATGCCCTATCCATGCTATGATCACTGATCTTAAAATTGCGTAGCGAGATGACAAATTGACAATCACAACATCATACATTCGTACTCATCGGACCATCTTTGTCGGCGAAACTTAAAGACAGTCACTGTTAATAAGGCTCATTGACAGTGATTGTCTTTAAGTTTTGCCGACAAAGATGAAAGATGCACGCATCAAAGGGAAAGATACAAGTTACAAGTTACAATGTCACTGTTCTTCGATCTGTTTGATGTTAGAACTTAGAAGATAACTCAGTGGTCAGTAAGCATCATTAGTTGAATTCGCACCGAAAACAGTCAGATAATATAACATGGCATGATTGGCATGTACTATAGTGAACGTAAGGTTAACCGGTTAAAACATTTTCTTGACCGGTCAAAGTTTTAACCACAGGTTAACCGGTTATCCGGATAACTGCGGCAGCACTAATCTGAAAAGAAGATTTTTAAATAATATTCCTCATATTGCACTAAGTTAAAGTTTGAGTTCCCATACACAGTCCAAATATGACCCCAGGAACTTGATTCGAACAAAGTTGAAGCTGACCCGGCCTAGGATGCCCTTTTCCAATCATCAAAAGATTCTGACTTGTGGATCTGAAGAAGATTTTTAAAGAATATTCCTCATATTACTCTAACTTAAAAATCTGGCTCCAACAGGGATCCTAAATATGACTCCAACAACTTGATTTTAACAAACTTCAAGCCAACCCTCCCCTAAAGATCCAGTACAGTACAGTTATAGAGAAGTGTCCAAATTTCACGTGTGCATGACCCCTGTGATGATGCGTGAAGTTTTTACCCCAGCAAAACCAACACGCAAATGCCGTGATGAAATGAAACAGCTTTTGCGAGTTTCAATTTCAAGGAACACTCTGTTGAAGCCCATGGATATTATTCGTTCCTCGCATATTGCGTGGAAAGCATTGTTAATACAATGAAGATGTTAAAAAATACAAATATACAAATTGGCAGGAACAATCTTTTTTTCACCGCGACTTTAATGCGCTTCACGCAAATCATTCATTTTCCTTGGGGTCAGCCATTCTTCGCTAAAAATGCACAACAAATTGATAATATTTATTTATTTGTTGGTGTTTAAGGTCATATACTTATGCACAATGGCTAATCATGCCCCTGACAGTTTTACGGGTGGAGGAAACCGGAGTACCCGGAGAGAACCACCGAGCAACTACGAGCAGCTGCCAGCTCCCCAACATCGTAACTCCGCACTGCAGTACAGGCAGGGTTAGATTGGTTGAAGACATGCTTACCATCGACGTGCAGTATGCCTTAGTACACAGCATCATCATGCCCTCATGTGGGAAATTGAGGTTAAGTGCATTGCCCAAGGACACAACACGGTAGTCCGAATTGATCGCTCAGACGATCATCCACCCAATGATTAACCAGGCTCGATGTTGCTTAACTTCGGTGAGCTGACAAGAACTGGTTATCGCAATGCCACTGCCCCCCCCCCCCCACCCCCACCCACCCCAACAAACTGATAAACCAAATTTCGAGAGCAAGGCCTGCAATATCATGGCGGTCTCAAAATGTGCAATTCTCCTGCCCTTTCACAATGTGTAATGTGAGGTGTCATTTACCACTGAATAAAGGTGTTAACCTCGAACTGTGACACCCCCATCAGCACCCTACCAACTACCTATCGCTTGACGAATCAATGAATAAAGGTTAAATTTCATTATTCATACCCCATATTTTTGGACTCCCTTATTGTACTGGAATTCACCTGCTGCAGTTCATATTACAGAAGTAGGTTACCACTAAACACCGAGGAAAGGAGTTTTCCATCCAGCAATTATTTTCAAGTTTAAGGGATCAGCAGAAGCGCCTGCAGTATTCAAAACATCGCCAGTGGTGCCTTAACTTTTACTCTTAAATGTTAGTATACGTCAAATGTGAAATTCACACTTCAACCGGTGGCATAGAAATTTAAATTTTATAGTAAATTTCCTTTCTTATTATACCTACCACAATTGTTTACTGCAGGCTTGCATTACAGTGGAAGTCCCTAACTCGGAAAATATACTCTCTATTTTGATCTTTCCCAAACGATTTGGGAAAGAAAAGTGGTGCAAAAGCACCAAGAACAAATAAGCCAAAACTGGGTTGAGTGCTATCGGCACACACCCAGTAGGGGACGCTCTTCTCTTAGTACAAATCCATGGCTTCCAGCCCCAGCGCGCAGACACGTAGCTAATGACTCATTCTTTCAAATCCACCAACATTGGAGTTATGTGATCAGCAGGGAGGAAGGATTCTTATCCAAATAAGACGGGAGGACCTCCATGTAAACATTTGTGGTAGGTATAACAAGAAAGGAAATGTACTATAAAATTTAAATTTCTTATCAACGTACCTTACAACTGTTTACTACAGGCTGAATAGACAATAGGATGGAGAGAATCAGATAACCAACCCCCGCATAACCCAATTGCACTGGAATCATGGACAGCGGAAGAGGTCCCGAGGCCTAGCAAACCATAACATCATAATCATTAGTAAAAGACAATGAGAGATGAGGCGTACAGTTCTGTGCGTCTGCACAGACAGAAAGGGCAGTAACAGCACAGAGCTGGAACTGACCTTGTAAAAAGCCTAATGGCTAGGGTAGACAACAGTTGGAGCAGAAGAAAGAGGGCCCTAAGCAAAAAGGTCCTCTGACTGCTCCTGCAACTGACGCAGAGAGGTGGAGAAAGTAGAAGCATTTCTCCAGTAGGCTGCCTGCATAACATCTGACAACTTGACGGAGTTAGTATAAGCCCAAGAGGTAGACAATGCACGCACCTCGTGGGCAGAAAAATGATTGGTAATACAATCGTCAGTCACTAAACGAGCATAAGCCACACGAATAGCAAGACAAATCCATCGAGAAATGGAGTGAGGAGAGAACTTCTGTCAACCAGGAATAAGAGAGAGAAAAAAAAAATCATTTCCTGCCTTTCCTAATGAACTGCGTCCGATTGAGATAAAAGTGAATTGCACGAACCAGACAGAGCAAAGGGCGTTTACCCTCAGCAGAAGGAAGAGCCCTGATACAGATAGGAGGTAGAGTCATTTCTGGTATCTGATTCTTGGCCAGAAAGGAACAATCAGTGGTAAATGTAACACTGTTGGGAGAGCTCCTGAAAAAGGCCGGATCAACCAAGAGGGCATGAAGCTCACTAACCCGTCTGGTTGAGGCAAAAGCCAACAGAAAAGCCGTCTTGTATGTGAGAAAACGCATATCCACCTGAGATAAAGGTTCGAATGACAGCACCCCCCCCCCCCCCCAGGCAAAGCAGCACCCAAGAAAGATTCCATCTTGGGGTAGGCTGCAAAGTCCTAGGCCTTTTCAAGAAAAAGTGCCAAACAAGTTTGGAGAGGTGTGGATTGGTGCCGATACGACGCTGTCCCACATACGAAAAGGTCTCTGAAAGCCTGGACCTGTACCCTTTGATGGTAACAGGCTGGAGACCCCAAGAATCAAACAGGTAAACCAGAAACTCCGCAATCTGTGAAATCGAAGGATTGGCATACTCATCAGAGTGATTGGCACACCATCAACATAAGACATTCCACCAGTGGAGTGCCTCCTTGAAGAAGAAATGCACTCCACTGCTTGCCTCGAAAAACCTTTACGGAGGAGACAGGACCTGACAAAAGATATGTGTAAATGTCACAATGAAGTCGGATCGACTTGAAACCTCCTCAGGTGACCTTGGCAAAGAAGAGGGAGACATGCCGGAACTGCCGCCAACAAAGAGCGGAGCTGACAGATCCACACCTGCTGAGGCGACAGGGGAGCGATCAGAATGACTTAACAACTGCAGGTTCGTATCTTGGATAGAACCTGAGGCAGAATCGGGAACCAGTGGGAAGGCGTAGCCGACAAGACCGTTCCAATCAAGTGACAGAGTGTCCACAGCAAAAGCCAGAGGATCTGGACACAGGGACACGAAAGTATCCACCTGATGGTTCCAACGAGTCGCAAAGAGATTGATGTGGGAATGACCCCAGAGACCGCAAAGCGATTGGAACACCGCCCTGTGGAACATCCACTTGGTGGAAAAGACCCTGCACCATCAGGACAAGGAGTCGGCTAGGACGTTCAGATGACCGGGAATGTGACAAACCACCACTCCGGCATTGACATCCTGAGCGAGCAGTAGAAGATCACGAGCCAATTCGTACATGGGAACCGAGGCGTGCCTCCCTAGACCCGAATGTAAGCATCCACTGTCAAATTGTCAGACAACAGAAGGACCTGCCAATTCGAAAGTTGGGGATCCACTGCCGGAAACTCAGAAGAGCAAGAAGCTCCTTCTGGTTGATGTGAAGAGCTGCTTGATCCTAGTTCCATGCCCCGTGAAGGAAAAGACCTAGAGGATCCAACATCGCACCCCATCTGAGATCGCTGGCGTCTGCCATCAGAACACGATTGGGCGTGGGTAAGTCCAACGGAACTCCCTGCATAATCCACTGAACATCCATCCAGGGGAGAAGATGACGATGAAGAGACTCCGGAAAGTGAAGCACCAGATCCAGAGGATCGACATTCGGCCTCCAACGACTGAGCAGAAAGTGTTGTAGAGGCCTGACATGCAGCCGACCTAGAGGAATGAGATCCGTCACCGAACTGCAGAGACCGAACAGCAGGAGAATACTCCAAGCTGTCACAGACTCAGGGCAAAAGCTGAGAGAATCACAGCCCTTGCCCGGGGAACGCCACCGTATTCAGCTGAGTATGGAAGTCCATCCCCAGATGACAAAATGACTTGAGAAGGGACCAGGTCTGACTTCTCCTTGTTGAATCTGAACCCTAGCGACGTGAGCAGGCTCAACAGTGTGTCGACATCTGACTCCAGAAAGGCAGCATTGGAATGCCTTTGGAGGATATCATCTAGATATGCCAAAGTAGTCACTCTGGACTGTGTGCGATGGAAGGCTAACACGTGTCATCAGTTGGGTGAAGGCCCAAGGAGCCAGGTTGAGGCTGAAGGGCATGGCCTTGAACTGGTAAACTCTCCCCAGAAAAGCAAACCTGAGATACTTTTGCGATGTTCGATGAATCAGAATGTGAATGGCTGGTCAATGCTGGAAGCGAAATCTCCCTAGTGAATGGAGCGACAAACCGAGGTGAGGACCTTCATTCGAGCCTTGACGAGGCCCTCCCTCTAGCCTGCTAACGCCAACTATGAGAGAAAGGTGGCAGAAAATAAAGGGCCGGAGGGAACACAACTGAACCGAGATGGCCGACAGGGAACCAAAAAAGCAGAAATTCGGCCCTCAATAGAGAGAAGAAATCCTGTCCATACAGCCCCCCATTGACACTTAACTCCAATAATAATAATAATATCCAAAAGGATAACATAAATCAACCGAAAAATTTTATGTCTGAAATGCACGGTACGTGAAAGTCGTGCACGAACATTGAGAATATATAAAATACAATGAAAATGTGGTTGAAAATAATAGCGAGAATATATAAAACACAGTACTGTTATTATACGATCCTCAGATCAATAATTCCAGTCACAGGTAATCATTATCAACGAGTTGAATTATCTGTTTCTCAATGCAAATATGGACGTCTCACCACTCGGGCAGACGAAAAAAGAATGAGTCATTAGCTACATGTCTGCACACTGGGGGGGGGGGGGGGGGGGGGGGGGGGGGGGGGGAGGGGGGAGGGGGGGGGGAGCCATGGATTTGTACTAAGAGAAGAGCATCCCCTACAGGGTGTGCGTCAGTAGCACTCGAACCAGTTTTGGCTTATCTTTTCTTGGTGCTTTTGCACCACTTTTCTTTCCCAAATCGCTTGGGAAACATCAAAATAGAGAGCATATTTTCCGAGTTAGGGACTTCCACTGTAGTGCAAGCCTGTAGTAAACAACTGTAAGGTACATGTAGTTTGATAAGAAATCACTTGAGGGGGCTAACCTCCCTCATCCCCCCCCCCCCCCCCCCCCCCCCAAAAAAAAAAAGAAACCCCTTTTACAGGCTTTTCAAGAACGGAGAATGTAAATAAATCCCCGAAAGGCCACTATGCTGACTCAGCACTTTTTCAAAGTCCCCAAAAAGTACCCCATAATAAAACCGATAGCAATTTTTTTTTACCATTCTGTTGGTCCAAAGGAAGCTTCACACAAAATAAAAATTCTCAGTGCCGTGCAGTTTTGGAGATAAGAGCGTTTTAAATTTTTTCTATTTTTAGCTCCTGTGGTTCCCATTTTTTTTGGCATAAATCAACTACTTATGTCCCAATAAAATCTCATATCAAATTTGGTTCAAATCAGCCTCTCGGTTTGGAAAATAGAAAATTTGGGCGTGGCAAAAATTCTTGCCCCTCCCATAATGATGGCAAATATAGTCCCTAGAACTTCTCTTGAACAAATCTGAGTCTACACCCCAAAAGGAAGCCGCACACCTAATATCAAGTCTCTGCTACTGCTGGTTCATGAGAAGAAGATTTTTTAAGATTTAGGCTCACTTTTTGGGCATGGCCCTACCAAGGAGCGAGTCAACTTGCTTTGAACAGATTTGAATTGACATGTGATAGGGAACATGCACACTAGATTTGGTTCAATTTGGTTGAGTAGTTTGTAAGAAGAAGTCGATAATGTAAAGTTAATGCCGGATGGACAGACGAGACAGACAAAAAGTGATTAGTAAAGCTCCCCTTGAGCTTCGATAAGGTGAGCTAAAAAAAAAACCCTCATTTTCAGTGTTAAATGGCCGAAGAGTTAAGCTATTGAAAGTGATTCTGCTTTAATAATAATTTCAAAGTAATACGTCCACAACAAAATGCTACTGAAAACATCAGGTTTACACATTACCTGGTAGCTGTTTGATAATGTCACTAATCTGGTGTTGACTGTCTCATTGAAAGATTATTGCCACTGGTTTTATTCCTGAACAAGCTACTGTAATCACACAGCATCTGATTTGATTGGGAAGCCCCCTTGCAAATTTTTTTATATTTTTTTGTGGAGTTTCACTCAACTTGAGCTATTATCTGGGTGGAATTCACACTTGGCAGGTGTTTCCAAATCCGTCCAACATCCATGTACTGTTTCTAAGTTTGCACCACGCTACTGGACAACCTCAGCCATAATATAAGTTGTTCACGCATATGAGATCATGTTGGATTCAATTTCAATGCATATGGGCCGATATAAATAAAGGAAATTTTGAGAAAAAAAGGGAATATATGAAGGAAATTTTGAGAAAAAAAAGGAATATCTGACTGCATGCACTTGTTTGAAATTTGTGAAAAACTTTCCCCTTATAAAAAACACACACGCTTTCTGGTGTGTTCTTTCAAACAATATTGTGGAATAAACAGTTGAACACACACTTTCATTGTTTTCTGTTATTTGAGTACGCTTTCCTTTAACCATTTAACACAGTAAGTGCAGAATATCAAATCACCCAAATGGCAGAATGATAATAATCATCATATAGCAGCATTATAAAGGCCATGATATCGAAATAGGGCGAGTAAGTGACCTAAACAGAAACTTTAACATTATTGGACACGTATGCCAATGCCAACGCTGATGCCGACTGATCGAGCCATGCCATAAGCTCACACAACTAAAGTTGGTGAGCTAAAAAAAACTTTAACACACTGAAAATATGTAATTGTGAGCTGAACAGAAAACTTAACGTTCAAAATTTGATGTAAAATTTGAAGAAATTCACTGAAGAAGAGTTAAATCATGGAACACTGATAATGAGGAATATGTATGAGGAATGTAAGTGCCATAGGAGGAGAAGGTTGCACAGCAAATGACCTAAACACTTAGATGAACATGAAATTCTGAGCTGAACAGAAAACTAAACGCAACTAAAAATGTCGAGAAAAATGTTTAAAATGCAGAGTATGAGGGGTTAAATCATGGTAGAATGATAATATTCATCATATAGAAGCATTATAAAGGCCATGATATGGAAATAGGGCAAGTAAGTGACCTAAACAGAAACTTTAACATTATTGGACATGTACACTGACGTTGACGCTGATGCTGAAGCCGACCGATCGAGCCATGCCATAAGCTCACACAACTAAAGTTGGTGAGCTAAAAATTAATATGACGTGATGGTCGAATAATAAATTATCTGTCTCAAATGGCATCTTGACTAAATGTTTCAGCCCCTTGCCCCCAAATGCCCCACCCGACACACAGTCCAATTCCCATATCTTTGCCCTTAGGAAACAATCATAATACAGTTTTATTTCATTCCTTGTTCACTTGTTTGTTATTTAACACGTGTCAGTACTATCCTGTCCCAGTTTAGGATATGGAAAATATGCACATGTATTGTGTTACAAAAACTGAACCTGACAACCGATTTTTTTGGTCCAAAAACAAACTGGGGGAAAATTTCAAAACCAACCAGCTCTGTCGTAAAAGAATGCAACTGTTGAGCTCATTGGCAGTGTCATTTATAGCATTGTGGTAGAATGATACTAAAACAACTTATTCTGTTTTTCCTGATGTGAATTCCTCTTCGGTACTACATGTATCAGCAATCTCAGTCAAGTCAGATACCGAATACCAAACAGATACAGAGGTATACCCCCCGTAAAAATACCAATACCAAACTCAAAATTCCAATACCACCCATCTCTAGATCTAATGCTCATAACTTTTTGACAACAGTTTTCGGAAGCCTTATTTGCTCTTGCGCTGCACGAAGTGCTATTATCGTTGTACCTATCCTATTGAAAATAAGGTAAGTGTCGCCAGACACGATTTTCGGTTTTACCTGATTCTAGAATCTTTCCATGAAATCATCAACAGTTGAGGGAGATAATTTATTGGATGCTGGCCAGTGGGGTATCCACAAAAGAGCACAGAGAGAGAGAGAGTTTGTCCTTTTCTGATTGTCTTGAAGATACTGTAACAGCTGGGCAGCCTGTGAAATTTTGTGATAGAAGGTCTCTATGAATAAGAACCAAAGAGAAAAAACTTTATACCCGAAAACTCGTATTAGCCAAAAATCTGGGTTTGGCGACTGGACTATCGCGACAGATAATACATAACAAGTTCATATTAAATCATGGTGCACATTATCGAATAAAACACCTATTCTTCCACTATTTTAATTCATGTCACAATCAGAATGTTTCTCTTGAACTTACACCAAACAAATATCACATTTATATTTATTGATGAGTTGTGTGAATTATGAGATTAATATGATCTCTGTATGTCACCCATATCATTAATTGAATAGGTTATCAACTAGCCATGTATCAGCTGAGTTTACATGTATTGGAATGCCTGTGGCAGCTGCTGAATTTAACTCCTGGCACTCTGGTAGTATTTGAAATTTGGCATCATTGACTCCATATTGCCCATGCAGCATCATAAATTTAACAAATTCCCAGTTGCATTGTGGGAGAAATTTGCTGCTGAAAACTTTGGAATTTGGACATCAGAGTGCAGAGGGTTGATGATGCGCATGTATGGTTGAAAGGACTGATTTGGGGACCTCAGAACAGGAGGGAGCACTGATATTGAAAGACAAATATGAAAGGTTGAGTGACTGACTGAATATTTTTTATTCAAATGGGCACACTGTGTCACAATATAATATACATGTATAACATGAATAAATCAAGTTTATAAGCAGATTGAATGCATCTGACTCCTCAAAACTAACTTCAGCTGCACCTCGCAAAAAAAGGATATGCCAATATAGGTTATGCAAAAGTTTTTTACCAATTTGTGATTGCCTCTTAAGGTAGACCTGACCAGAAAACATTGCCCAGGTGTTTTGTCTATCGTCAACAGGACCGAAACTTGGTTTTTAACTGAAAACCGAAACCGAAAAGAGATTAAAAACCCTATATTTTCGGTTTTGCTTAACTTACATGTATGAATATACTTACATTTAGCACACCATAGATTTTGGAGAATCAACAAAATGTCAAACGTGCATTATTCGAGGTCGTCAAATGTATAAATTCCAGCTGTGTAGGTGATTTCGGATAGTCTGACCACTGACTTGCACATCTGTCGCTCGGTGCAGCTGCTGTCCAATTTCTGAGGCACTTTGATGGAGGTTACCTAATGCTGTGGTTCGGATGAAAAGATCCTGGTTAGCAGTTGTCGCCCTCCCATGACCTGACTGATGTCTGTCCTGAACATTGCCTGTCTGACGGTAGCATGATCACAACCTGCAAATCACTGATTGAGTAAAGTTGAGAATGTGAGCCATTGCAGTCTATCTGTTGCCAGCTTCCAACATGCCAACGACATGTAAACGTTCATCACGTGTCAGTCTTCGCATACCTCAAAAGTTATGTTTCGACCAGAATGAGTTTATACCAAGAAAAGAACAATGAGACCTCCGAAAAAGCCTGTCCAGTACAAAGATTTAAATTTCAAAACGTACCCCCACAGACATTAATGCAGCACTCAGGCGAAAAACCTGCACAAAGTTTTCGTGGGTCGGTGACATTCATGATCCACACTAAATTTGGTAACATATTGATGTTTCCAATCAAGCGTATCCAGTACTATTTTCCAAAAATATCAACATCAATTTGGATATCCCCTACTTTTTTTTGAATAGTATATGTTTCAAGTCTCCTGTGACTCAACAATTTCTATTGTAAAGATGAAATCCTACCTATCAGAAGCATGGTGAAAATACATAACACTTGAAATAAAAAGTGTCCTTCAACAGTTGAATTTCACAAAATGCTAAATATGACTCTTACATGTACAGTAAGCCAGGCACTGGCAAAGTTTTTGTGACCATAAGATAATGTATAATATACATGTATTTTCTCCTGAGAGAATCAAGGTACCATCTGCAATGCTTTATGATTGCAAATGGTGCCTTGATGTGCTCTAGGGTTTGGGTTATGAAAGCCTAAAAAAGTGAACATGTGACCCAGTGCATTTGACTCCCAAAGTTGGGAGTAGGATTAAATATGGATGCTCAGCCACGGTTCAATATTTGTTGGCTCTGAAACCATGGAATTAATTAAAAATTTTATTTGCCCACTTTAGAAAGGATTAAAAAGTTTGTTTGAGACTTTATGCTGGTGCGAGTGAGAAACTTTCAAAAACATGAGGCATGAAAAAAAAGTGTCAAGGGCATTCAGTTTGAGGTCATACAGTAGAAAGGAATAATAAAAATTTAAATCTCTATTTATTTCATGTGGGACTATATATTTTTTAAGACATTATTGTTTAAGGAGATAATGTACTGTGTGGATGTACAGGTAATTTATGCCAAATCAGCTCAGTGTAGTGTGCACAGAGTGTAAGGTTAGTACTCTGGTTTGTGAGATTTTGGGGGGCTTTCATAACCATGGGATGATTTTTCATCACAAACAAGAGTTGAAAAATAGGCCGATGAAATCGTCAGATGTGTACCTTTCGCGCAACTAGTAGAAAGCTGTATGATGGAGGGCCACCACGGTTGCCGACATTATGTACACCATACATGGTATGGGTACATATAGAAATGGATTGGAGGAGAATTTGATGGATAAAGGGTTAATATCTCCAGATCAAATTATCAGATTTACATAAAAAAAACTACACAGCACAGCACATCAGTAACCTGAATAAATATATAAAGTAAAATGACAATCGGATTGATATTTTTTGAGTTATCTCATACCAAAGGGATTGGAGAAATTTTCAATTAGAAGGATAAAGGGTTAATATCTCAGGATCAAATTATCAGATTTACACCCAAAACTATACAGCTCGGCACATCAGTAATCTGAACACAAATATAAAGTAACTTGACAATCCAAGCAATATTTTTCAAGTTATCGAATGCCAAAGGGATTGGAGGAATTTTCAATTTGACGGATAAAGGGTTAATATCTCAGGATCAAAATAACAGATTTACACCAAAAACTATACAGCTCGGTACATCAGTAACCTGAACACAAATATAAAGTAACTTGACAATCCAAGCAATATTTTTCAAGTTATCAAATGTCAAAGGGATTGGAGGAATTTTCAATTTGAAGGATAAAGGGTTAATATTTCAGGATTAAACTAGAGGTACTGTGAGCAAACTCACAAAGTGATCCCCCCCCCCCCCCCACGTGCTTGAAATGTATAAGTTAGATTATCTCCCCTTGGAAATGTCAGAACGGAATTATATTGCTTCATGCACATCTTCATATAGAGTTCTTCCATTGTGTAAAGTTTCATGAAAATTCTTAAAACGGTTTAGGAGGAGTTGCGCTTACAAGGATGGGTGAAATGTATAAGTTAGATTATCTCCCCTTGGAAATGTCAGAACGGAAATATATTGCTTCATGCACATCTTCATATGGTGTTCTTCCATTTATTAAAGTTTCATGAAAATTCTTCAAACGGTTTAGGCAAATACAGTACAGTTGCTACAGACTGGATGTAATCCATGTGTGGGCAGTTATATACACACATGCTTTTACCATGCAATAAATATCATCAGCAGCAAAATTTTAATTAATAAACCACTGGGTTGTACTCGGCGCTTCAGTAATTAAATTTTTTAATGATTATTCCTATAATTCATGTTTGCAATCTAATATTATTGCATCCGTGGAAATATTGCCCACCCTTGGAAAGTGACCAGTCCACGGCAGCCATACTGTACATATTTATTTATTATTTATTCATTGATGGTGTTTAAGGTCACATATTTCTGCACTATGGCAAATCATGACAGTTTTACGGGTGGAAGAAGACTCAGTACCTGGAGAAAACCACCGAGCAACTGTCAGCTCCCCATCATACTAACTCAACACAAGCAGTTAATATTGGTTGAAGACAAGTTCACCATCGACGTGCAGTACGCCTTAGTACACAATGCCACCATGCAGTACGCCTTAGTACACAATGCCACTGTGCTCTCCACATGGGCAGTGGGGGTGAAGTGTCTTGCCCAAGGACACCACTTGGTTGCCGCAGGGGGGATTCGAACCGTGGACCTCTCCGCTTGCAGTCTGCACCTTTACCTATTGAGCCACTACGCCCTCTGTATATTTAATCCGAGGTGCAGTTTATTGGTGCTAAGGTCACATTTACCATCTCTGGCAACACAAGTATAAAGTCAAGTTTAGCCAGTTGTTTGTTCCAATGTTTCTCACTTCAAAGAACTTCTACTCCAGACATGGGTTACCAGGCCAAAGGTTGAAATTATCGGGTGTTAGGTAATCAAATCTGATTCATTATTAGCAACTCACTTGTGTTAAAATTGTTGCCCCATGGCTGACTGTAAAATTATTCTACGCTTCGGGTATAAAGTTATAAACACAAAAAAGACACATAAATTTTTACTACTATTTGTAGGCATGTTTACTATGCTATATCTTGCACTACTCTAATATTCAGCGCTAATTCTGAGGTAATTTTTGTCAATATCCAAGCAGCATTTCATAGAAATCAATTCACCATCTTGATTCCATAGCCAAATATAATAATAAATAGCATGGGTTGGGCAAATTCTGGTTAAAGGGAAGCAACTCTTTATGACTGTTGTGCAAAGCCATGCTCAAAATGTGGAATGTGTTTCTTGAGTAAATTTTATTACAGAAGCATTCGTCATTTATTTTATAATTCCATCATTCTGGTAATTTGGGCCAAATAATATAAAACTGATTAATTATGGTTGAAACAGAATCAAAACTTCACAGCGAATACTGTTTTACTTGTGTCATTTTTTATCAACTCACATGTTGATTTGTTATTCAGTAGTGTGTTCTGCATTTTTAAATGATCAGTTTATATTGGAAACTTTAGTTAAGGTCACTGAATTTGTGTATCGTGAATTTTGAACTGGATAATTTTTTTTGACAGATAAATTTTTACATTAATGAAAACACTCAGTTCCCTCAGATAAACAGATAGAAAACAATTCTGATGGTCAGTCTGCTAACAAAACATGATGCTCAGTGACAAAAAAAATGCTAAAATAGACAAAATAAAAAAGGTCGCAGTCTGAAAATTTCAAAATAAGTGGCTGGCTGGGCATGATAGCCACTGCCAGATACACTGGTACAGTAAAACATAATGAAAGTGTCAATGACACTGTAGCTCAACTTGTCAAGACATGTACATGTATAGTATGAGACACAGCAATGACAAACATCTAGGTTATGACCTGATAACAAAGGTACATATAAAGTATTGTAACGTCTGTACATAAATACTGACCGTAGCCTGTAACAAATGTATAGGTAAAGTATTGTAAAGGTGGGTGACAGTCAGATGCTAAACTAGAAAGGAAATCTTTGAGTCCCAGAGTGGGTCTGACTGAACCCTAAAATATTTGTTCTCATAGCACAGTGATAACAAAGGCACCCCAAAACACACTCATTCCTGTCCCAAAATGAAAACAAAGGTACCCAAGAAGTTTCGTGAAGATCAGTTCATAAATACGAGCTGTATAGAAGTTGTGACAAAAAACTGATTGGACCTAATTTCGGTACAAAATGGCCACTGGCAGCCATCCTGAATTTTGGACCGCACTCAGAAACACTCGTTCTCATCCCAAGGTGATAACAAAGGTACCCAAGAAGTTTCGTGAAGATCGGTTGATAAATACAGCCTCTAGCCCGAGCCGTATTGACATGTGCACTTACAGTGTATAAGTAGCACTAAATAAATCAAAATTCATCTAATTTGCATAATTTCTGCACGAGAAAAAAACCCGTACTGTATGTGATGTATTCCATTTTACTAAACATTCATACAGAAAATTATTCAAATCAGAACTTTCATACACAAGTTCTGTACAAAAGACTGATTGCACTAATTTTGGTACAAAATGGTGGCCATCTTGAATTTCGGACCACACCCAGAAACACTCATTCTCATCCCACGGTGATAACAAAGGTACCCAACAATTTTCGTAAAGATCGGTTCATAAATGCGGCCTCTAGCTCGTACTGACATGTGCACTTACTGTGTGTAAGTAGCACTGAAAAGATCAAAGTTCATCTAATTTGCATAATTTCTGCACGAGAAAAAAACCTGTATTATATGTGATGTATCCCATGGTACTAAACATTCACACAAAAATTTTTTAAATTCAGCGCTTTCATATGGAAGTTCTGTGCAAAAATCTGATTGCACCTAATTTTGTACAAAATGGCTGCTATCGGCCATCTTGAATTTCGGACCGCACACAAAAACACTTGTTCTCGTCCCACGGTGATATCAAAGGTACCCAAGAAGTTTCGTAAAGATCGGTTTATAAATACGTCCTCTAGACCGAGCCGTATTGGCATTTGCACTTACAGTGCTGAAAGTTACACAAAATACATCAAAGTTAGTTTTATTTGCATAATTTACGTACGAGAAAAAAACCTGTACTATATGTGATGTATCCCATGGGACTAAACATTCATACAAAAAATTATTCAAATCAGCGCTTTCATATGGAAGTTCTGTGCAAAAATCTGATTTCACCAAAGTCTGTACAAAATGGCCGCCAGCAGCCAACTTGAATTTCGGATCGGACCCCAAAACACTTGTTCTCGTCCCATGGTCATAACAAAGGTACCCAAGAAGTTTCGTAAAGATCGGTTCATAAATACGGCCTCTAGCCCGAGCCGTATTGAATTGTTGACGGACAGACAGACAGGTGCTCCAACATTTTGGGTTTATGGGCTACCAAAAAAACATTTTGTATGTCCAAAACCTTATTTTACCCAGAACCCCACCCCCTCCACCCTAGAACTTATATTTAACCCTAACCCCACCCCTTCACCCAAAAACCACATCCTAATCCTAACCCTACCCCACCCTGACCCTAAACACTAAAAGCCCACCCCAGACCCTAACCCCACCCCACCCCTGACCCAACCCCCACCCTAGCCAAACCAATAGGATTAGGAGCTATTTTTCGGTTTAGGGGCTTCTAAAACTAAAACCCCACCCCTGACCCCAACCCTAACCCCCTGGGACCTAACCCTCCTCAACCTTAACCCTAACCCCACCCCACTCCTAACCCTAACACCACCTTAATTTGGAGGTACCCCCTAATAATAATATCCCCTAAACCTCCAATGTTGGCCCAGACAGACGGACGACGGACAACTGGCCATGGCATAAGCTCAAATTTGGCTTTGCCAAAGTTGAGCTAAAAATAAGACGATTAAATCGTCAGATATGTACCCATATGCGCAACTAGTAGAAAGTTGTTATTATCTCAGGACCAATTTTTGGAGGAATTTTCAATTTGAGGGATAAAGGGTTAATATCTCAGGATCAAATTATCAGATTTACACCAAAAACTATATAGCGTGGAACATCAGTAACCTGAAGATATATATAAAGTAATATGACAATTGGATTGATATTTTTGAGTTATCTCATGCCACAGGGATTGGAAGAATTCTCAATTTGAAGGATAATAAAGGATAAGGCCACACAAAGTTGATCTTCTATTTCTTAGGCCATTATTTGTGAAATTGCATGCGGGCGAGAGGTTTTTTATTTTATTTTTTATTTCAGTGATTACTTCTTTGCCATCAAAAGTTCATGTTCTTAGTTCAAGTTTTAGGCCTCACAATCTACAAGATAGCATGGGTGGTGGTGTATTTCATCCCTTGAGTGCAAGAAGGCTTTGCAATGCTAAAGCATTGCAAAGCCTTCTTGCACTCAAGGGACAAATTCATCAATTTGTTTTAGCTTGGGTAAAATATCAGACATAAACCATTTAATTTTTATTTTTTTTAAGTTTAAATTGGTTATAAAAAGAGAGCATGCGGCAGCCAAAAGGACCATGCGGGAGGGCCAGAGAAACAGGATTTTTTTTTAGGCCTAATTGTTAATATCTCAGGATCAAATTATCAGATTTACACCAAAAACTATACAGCTCGGCACATTAGTAACCTGAACACAAATATAAAGAAACATGACAATCCAAGCAATATTTTTCAAGTTATTGAATGCCAAAGAAATGCATACGGATGCTGGATGGACGGACAGACAAAGGATGGACGAACAACGGAAGGCCACCTGGATGCCGACATTATGTGTACCATACATGCTATGGGTATAAATAATAACTTTGATCAATATTTTTTAGTTATCGCATTCCAAAGAAACTTATTGGAGTAATTCTTAATTCGATGGATAAAGGGTTGATATCAGAGGATCAAAATAACAGATTTACACCCAAAACTATACAGCTCAGCACATCAGTAACCTAAACAGAAATTTAAAGTAACACCACAATCTGATTAATATTATTTGAGGTATTGCAGGTCAAAGAAACAGATTGAAAATTTTTTATTAATTAAGTGGATCAAGGGTTAATACCTCGGGATCAAATGATCAGATTTATATAAATGAAAGTGTCAATGACACTGTAGCTCAACTTGTCAAGACAAAGACATGCACATGTATAGTATGTGACACAGCAATGACAAACATCTAGGTAATGACCTGATAACAAAGGTACATATAAAGTATTGTAATGGTCTGTACATAAATACTGACCGTTGCCTGTAACAAATGTATAGGTAAAGTATTGTAAAGGTGGGTGACAGTCAGATGCTAAACTAGAAAAGAAAACTTTGAGTCCCAGAGTGGGTCTGACTGAACCCCAAAATATTTGTTCTCATAGCACAGTGATAACAAAGGCACCCCAAAACACACTCGTTCCTGTCCCAAGGTGAAAACAAAGGTACCCAAGAAGTTTTGTGAAGATCAGTTCATAAATATGAGCTGTATAGAACTTGTGACAAAAAACTGATTGGACCTAATTTTGGTACAAAATGGCCACTGGCAGCCATCTTGAATTTTGGACCGTACCCAGAAACACTCATTCTCGTCCCAAGGTGATAACAAAGGTACCCAAGAAGTTTTGTGAAGATCGGTTCATAAATACAGCCTCTACCCTGAGCCATATTGACATGTGTGCTCACATTGTGTAAGTAGCACTGAATAAATCAAAGTTCATCTAATTTGCATAATTTCTGCACGAAAAAAAAACCCTTACAATATGTGATGTATTCCATGTTACTAAACATTTATACAAAAATTTATTCAAATCAGAACTTTCATACAGAAGTTCTGTACAAAAGACTGATTGCACTAATTTTGGTACAAAATGGCTGCTGGTGGCCATCTTGAATTTCGGACCACACACAAAAACACTCGCTCTCATCCCACGGTGATAACAAAGGTACCCAGGAAGTTTCGTAAAGATTGGTTCATAAACATGGCCTCTAGTCTGAGCTGTATAGAAGTTGTGTACAAAAAACTGATTAGACCTAATTTCGGTACAAAATGGCCACTGGCAGCCATCTTGAATTTTAGACCGCACCCAGAAACACTCGTTCTCGTCCCAAGGTGATAACAAAGGTACCCAAGACATTTCGTGAAGATCAGTTCATAAATACAGACTCTAGTCTGAGCCGTATTGACATGTGTACTTACTGTGTGTAAGTCGCACTGAAAAAATCAAAGTTCATCTAATTTGCATAATTTCTGCACGAGAAAAAAACCCTTATATGTGATGTATCCCATGGTACTAAACATTCACAAAAAAAATTATTCAAATCAGCGCTTTCATATGGAAGTTCTGTGCAAAAATCTGATTGCACCTAATTTTGTACAAAATGGCTGCCATCGGCCATCTTGAATTTCGGACCGGACCCCAAAACACTCGTTCTCGTCCCCCGGTGATACCAAAGGTACCCAAGAAGTTTCGTAAAGATCGGTTCATAAATACGGCCTCTACATGTAGCCCGAGCCGTATTGGCATTTGCACTTACAGTGCTGAAAGTAACACCAAAAAACATCAAAATTAGTCTAATTTGCACAATTTACGCACGAGAAAAAAACCCGTATTATATGTGATGTATCCCATGGTACTAAACATTCATACAAAAAATTATTCAAATCAGTGCTTTCATACGGAAGTTCTGTACAAAAAACAGATTTCTGCATCATCGGTACAAAATGGCGGCTGGCAGCCATCTTGAATTTCGGACCGCACCCAAAAACACTCGTTCTCGTCCCACGGTCATAACAAAGGTACCCAAGAAGTTTCGCAAAGATCGGTTCATAAATACGGCCTCTAGCCCGAGCCATAGCAGCTTGGCACTTACAGCTCTGAAAGTAACACTAAATAAATCAGTCTAATTTGCATAATTTTCGCACGAGAAAAAAACCCGTATTATATGTGATGTATCCCATGGTACTAAACATTTATACAAAACTTTATTCAAATCAGAACTTTCATACAGAAGTTCTGTACAAAAAACTGATTTTTGCATCATCGGTACAAAATGGCCGCTGGCAGCCATCTTGAATTTCGGACCACACCTAAAAACACTCGTTCCCGTCCCAGGGTCATAACAAAGGTACACAAGAAGTTTCGTAAAGATCGGTTCATAAATACGACCTCTAGCCCGAGCCATAGCCAATTGTTGACGTGCGGACAGACGGACAGACGGACCATGACAATAGCTCAAATTTGACTTCGTCAAAGTTGAGCTAAAAACTATACAGCTCAGCAAATCAGTAACCTGAACATCTATATGAAGTAACATGACAATCGGATTGATATTTTTTGAGTTATCTCATGCCAAAGGGATCGGAGGAATTTTCAATTTGATGGATAAAGGGTTAAAATTTCAGGATCAAACTACCAGATTTACACCAAAATCTATACAGCTCGACACATCGGAACCTGACCACACATATGAAGTTATGAAGTAACATGGCAACCTATTCAATATTTTTTAGGTTACCGCATGCCAAAGAAATGGATTGGAGTAATGCTTAATTTGATGGATAAAGGGTTTGTATCTCAGGATCGAATCGTCAGATTTACATCAAAAACTATACAGCTCGGCACATCAGTTACCTGAACATATCTGTCAAGTAACATGACAACAGGATTAATATTTTTTCAGTTATCGCATGTCAAAGAAATGGATTGAAATAATGCTTAATTGGATGGGATGCCAGCATTATGTGTACCATACATGGTATGGGTACACATAAAAAGACATTATGAATATGATTGTGAGGTTCTTTATTATTGTTGATAACCTCATAAGTTACATTCAGGTGCCTTCAATTTGTTTAAATATGCATAAATACTGTCTTCTGCTTTTCAGTCACATTTCTATCTTCTCTAGGCTGTAGTCTCTAAAAATTCAAGTTCAAATATATGTAGTGATCTGATTTCAAATTTGGTGGACCAGATTTTTATGTTAGGCAGACATTATGGTGACCTAAAGAAAATCTAATTTCAACCCCAACAGGTCCATACTTAGCAGTAAATCAGAATTTTGGGAGGAAATCTGTTAAAACTCAGGAAAACAACACAATTACTTTGCCTATTGTATGCATATAATGTTAATTTGCTTGTGGATTTTCTCAGATTGTAACTCTAAATAAAATAAGTCAAGCTTAACACTTTGAATAAACTTTAATCTCAAAGTTATAGGTAAAGCTATACATCAGTGTTGGGACGATTGCCGATTTTCAGGAGTCGACTAGTCGAGTGGGACAGCTGATTCAAAGTCAACTAGTTGGGACGTTTCTCGAACCACCAAGGAACTCCCTAGGTCTTTTAAGACAATCGGCATTCAGACCTTTCATCCTTTCAGTGATAGCTCAAGTCCAAAAATCCAAAATCAGATGGGAAAGAGGATGATTTTGTTTTTATAAAATTGGTTGAGAAAAAATATATCCATTCAATACATCTTATAACTTGTCACATGTTTATTCTTCCCAAAAGATTGATTAACCCACAGTACTAGTCGGGCAGAGATATTTTGTTGCTATTAGCTTGTAACTGTCGTGATGACACCACACAGCTTCTGGCCCTATGAAGTGCTACTCAGTGCCACACACATCTGGTTGAGTGGTAGCTTCACACAAGAGCAGTGATAACATGTATCATTACACTTCATGAGTGAACTCGGTACACGGTACAATCTCCAGACTTTATTCAAGGGATAGAATAAATGAATGATAGATTACTATTTTTTATTAATTCTTCATTGTTTTCTCCTTAAAAATGGTGATTGACAAAGCCTGTACATGACAGATACATTTTTCTGACTAACGAACTGGTCCATTTTAAGATCAATGCTGGTTGGTAATTGAGTTGATGTTGATCAGTCGGCCCATCATCCCAATAGTACTACTCTGCATGTACATGTATACCAATTAGCACAAGATTCTGCCAGGTTGATCTGAAGGGATCCATAGGGAGCCCAAATATGAACCTAGGAACTTGCTTTAAAGGAACTTGAATCTTATCCCACTAAGGATGTCAAATACCAAATGTCAAGACTCTAAATGGTGGATCAGAAGAAGATATTTTAAAGAAATTTCCTCATATTGCACTAAATTAAGATTCTGGCTCCCACAAGGAGCCCAAATATGACCCCAGAAACCTGATTTCATCAAATTTGAATCTGAACATCCTAAGGATGCTGTACATCAAATATCAAAACATTGTGACTGGTCGATTTGAAGATTTTGAAAGAATTTTCCTCATATTGCACCAAGTGAAAATTTGGGTTCTCATACGGAATCCAAATATGAACACAGGGACTTAATTTGAACAAACTTGAATCTGACCCTACCAAGGATACTGAATACTACCATACCAACCAGTGTGTAAGTAGCACCAGCGTATAAGTCGCACCCTTAAATTTTTAGCAAAAATGCTCCTTTTTCATGTAACTGTAGTAGAAGTCACATTGACATTCAATCAGTGATCACTTCAAATATTCCCTCTTAGTTGATTAAGTGAACCTGTACCAGCAATCTGAAAGCTGAAAATTACGAGAGTGCATCGAATTCGGGGAAAGAATACTTTGACACATTTGTATACATAATCTCATGTTTTCATGTGTTGGTAATAAAATAACTCACAAAATCATTACAGGGAGTGTTTGTTTTATTTATTCTATCCATCAGAGAAACATAAACAGATAAAACCTTGCACCATGTTCATCAACATTTCCATCAACACTGTCATTGTGAACTTTGAACTTATGAATGCTGTTCAATGGCAATGAAGATGTGGGTTAGACATCCCCGTCAATTTTGGTACGAGATTAAAAAATCACAACCAGTGATCTCAAACTGAACTTTTTTTTCATCACTTTGAATATTTTTTTACAGATATTATCCCAGAAATTAAGAACTAGAGGCTCTAAAGAGCCTGTAATCGCCCACCTGGAACTACATATGATAATGTGATTTCCCATAGGCTTTCCATGGTAACTATGAGCTGCAATTGTGGCCATGTTTGCAACATTACATCACCATTACATGAGGATCATTGGTAGATGTCCCAGTCCTCAATCATGTGAAGTTTCAAAACATTTGACTTTGTAGTTTAAGAGAGGAAGTTTTTTGCAAAATCCATCAATCAGAATCCGAGAATGTCTCTGGGGGACATATTTTCCAACCAACAGGAACAAAAAGATGATCGTTTGTAGAGGGCCTCCTACAGACCATTCCTGCGAAGTTTGGTTCACGTCGGCTCAATAGTTCCAGAGAAGAAGATGAAAATGTGATTTCCCATAGGGTTTCTATGGCAACTATAAGCCATAATTGCACCCATGTTTACAACCCAATCAACATTAAATGATCGTTGGTAGAGGGGGTCCCAGTCATCATTTATGTGAAGTTTCAAAACTCTTGACCCAGTGGTTTCAGAAGAGAAGATTTTTCAAAATCCACCAATCAGAATCAAAGAATGCCTCTGGCAGGCATGTTTTGAAACCCATGGGAACAAAATGAGGATCGTTTCTAGAGGACCTCCCATTGACTATCCCTGCCAGGTTTGGTTCACGTCAGCTCAGTAGTTCCAAAGAAGAAGATGAAAATGCAATTTCCCAAAGGGTTTCTATAGCAACTGTAAGCCATAAGTGCAGCCATGTTTGTAATCCGATCAACATTAAATGAGTATCATTGGTAGAGGTGCCCCAGTCATCATTTATGTGAGGTTTCAAAACATTTGGCCTGGCGGTTTCAGAGGAGAAGATTTAAGAAAATCCACCAACCAGAATCAAAGAATACCTCTGGAAGCCATGTTTTTCAACCGATGGGAACAAAATGAGTACTGTTTGTAGTGGATCTCCCATAGACCATTCCTGCCAAGTTTGGTTCATACTGACAATGACGGATGCCAAGTGATGTGAAAAGCTCACATGGCCTTGTTGGCCAGGTTAGCTAACTAGAACTATCACTAAAGGTGATTAATACCCCCACTTCTGGCTTACTAGAATGCACTGCTGAATTTTGAGGTTGAAAAGCCAATAATAAATCCAAGTTTATGGGAGATAACTTGGTTATTTATTTATTTATATACTTATTAAGGTTTAAACGACACTTTAACAGCCAAGGTCATATTGCTTCGGCGACAGTTTTATGGGTGGAGGAAGCCAGAGTACCCTGGAGATAACCACCGAGCAACGGTGAGCAGCTGCCAGCTCCCCAACATC
This sequence comes from Pictodentalium vernedei, assembly GCA_031216915.1. Classification (NCBI taxonomy): domain Eukaryota; kingdom Metazoa; phylum Mollusca; class Scaphopoda; order Dentaliida; family Dentaliidae; genus Pictodentalium; species Pictodentalium vernedei. The sequence goes on along the minus strand of CM062292.1, from coordinate 308,413,718 downwards.
GTAACTCCGCACTGCAGTACAGGCAGGGTTACATTGGTTCAAGACATGCGGACCATCGTCATGCAGTACGCCTTAGTACACAGCGTCATCATACCCCCATGTGGACAATCGGGGTTAAGTAGCTTTCCCAAGGACACAATGCGGGAGTCCAAATGGATCGCTCAGACAGTCACCCATCCAAGGACTAACCGGGCTCAGCGTTGCTTAACTTTGGTGATCTGACGAGAAATGATTACCACAATGGATAACTTTTGGAATATGCATGTGCCCACTTGTTAGTCATAATGTTTAAGAAGTTTCATTGAAATCGGTTCAATAGGAGATGGGCCCTCAAGAATCTAATTTGAAAATCCATAATAAATCTAAGTTCAGGGTAGATAACTTGGGTTAAAATTGTCACAGATGAAAAAATGTACAATATTCGCATGCTCACTTGCTTGTCATAATGTTTGAAAAGTTTCATCGAAATCGATTCGAATAATGCAGGAGGAGTTGTGCACACAATCTCATTTGAAAATCCATAATAAATCTAAGTTCAGGGGAGATAACCTAGTTAAAATTACTGCGGCTGAAAATTTTTATATACATGCATGTTCACTTGCTAGTTATAATGTTGGAGAAGTTTCATCAAAATCGGTTCAATAATGTAGAAGGTGTTGCGCACACAAGAATCTCATCTGAAAATCCATAATAAATCGAAGTTCAGGGGAGATAACCTGGGTAAAATTGTTGCAGATAAAAAATTTTGGAATATGCGATTGTTCACTTACTAGTCATCATGTTTGAGAAGTTTCATCGAAATCGGTTCATTAAAGTAGGAGGAGTTGCACACATAAGAATCTCATTTAAAAATCTATAATAATTTTAAGTTCAGGGGAGATAATATAGATGGGCAGTTTTCAAATTTCATGTTGGTTCCAGTTTCGGTTTCATTCAAAGAGTGAGGCTTTCGGTTTTGGTTTTCAATATTTGTCACCAGCCAGTGTAACAGGGACTCCTCCCTTTCAAGGGCAATGTACCTGTGTAATAGCCTATACTAGTACTCTGATTTCCTGAGCACAATGTATTTGCTTAAATTATCTTGAGAGATTCAAGTTTGAGAAAAATGATTTTGCCTTGAGTCTGTTGTAAAATTAGCCACCACCACTCCCTCCCCCAATATCTGTGTGTAGGTTAGTAAGCTGACACACTGTGATACAGCCCCCATAATATATCGAGATTGATATATCCTTAGTTGATAATTCTACAAAAAAATTTTTTTGTTGATTTTTTTGCATTTTCTGACTGGTCTGACTCATTTACACTGAGTGACCTTTGTTTACATCTTTGTTACATATAGCTGTTGATTGTTTAAGTAGGTCAAGGACCTTGTTTACATGAATGATGACAGAATCACCAAGAAACTGATAGAACTTTGTAGACATTTCATCTTCTAGGACATTCTATCTGATAACTATATAAAAGTTGTCAACAGAATTCAAAAACTCATTTTTTAGAAATCCATTTCAGAAGAACTTATTTTCACAGCAGTTGTTTCCATTGGAAATTATTATTGTTCTAGGACAGTGAATTTATTATAGAAGCAGTGCTTCATTGTGAATTTAGAAGATTGATTCCAAAAGAGAATTTTGAAGAGAATCTATTGGTCTTGGAAAAGAGAATTTATACTTTCTGTGAAACAGAATAATATTATTTTGAGAAAAGCCAGGATTCTACTGGATTGTTTGGAAATTACCTGTGGCGCCAATACTTCTTGGAATTTTACTCCATTTGAATTTTGCGAAGCATTTTATTATATTTTATTGGAGACTGATGAAATTTCTAAGTGAAAATTTTATTACAAATCTACAGGATACTTGTTTCTGAAGACATTCTTTGATTTAATACTACCAGCTGGTAACTTTCTTCACAAGATTCTTCACCACTGGATTACTGGATTCTGTCAAACTGTGCTTTGGACTAATTCAATAATTGATAAGTACCACTGTTTTTATTTTCTGTAAACCAATTAGTGTAAAAGATCTTTGTATCGTCTTTTTATATTAATTTTTTTTTTTAAATTAAATTTCAGAATAGTTAAATTCATAGTCATTGTGGCTGATTCTCAGATTTCTTTCTATTACCAATATCAATAATATTTCCATACCGTAACACACACCCTAAAAAATTAGGCCAACCATAAGTTTTATCGTGTAAAAGTCACTCATATAGGTCATTGTAACCCAAACTTTCCATCCAACTTCAACTGTGATTTTGACGCTGGCTTTGGAGTTCAAGAAATAAATAACAGAATGGCACCCAGTGTCATTCTGGTTTGTGCTACAGGACAAACCTATTTCGTAATGAGCTAGGTAGGCAGCGTTGTGTTTTGATCCTTGTAGCGGATTAGTGTCTCCATCTTGATGTAGATCACAACTGTACTCAAACCATACACTCCAGTGTTAATTGTTATCACCCAATGTCTTTGTTTTTGCCGACTGAAGTTGGACAATGGTCAATACCTCGGTTAATTAATGTGTGATTCGGCCGAGATAGTCTACAGACACTGACAGTGGAGAGGTCACTTCTTGTTTGCTTTCAACACAATGCAGCAGCCATTACAATTTGTTACCTCATCTTTATCAACTTCCACTTCGGTGCCTTCAACTTTTAGTTAAGTACCACTTATACTTATATTATTATGTTGCGAGTTTTGGTTATCGGCCATTCATTTGTCCAGCGGGCTGGTGCCTATTTGTTCAATGGTAATGTGGGCGCCCGTCACTTTCCCCGCCATTTCGATTTTTCTGCCAAGCTTCGTTTGCAACACCATAATGGACGCCTGGTCCGGGTTGAATTTTTTGGTTTAAGTGGTGTGTCTGTCGTCCTTTTGTCGGAGAAAGTTCAGGGTGCCCTTAAAAGTTTTAGGCCCCATTTAGGTTTCTTGCAAATAGGTGCCAACAACCTTTGTTCGTCTCGTCCCGAGGTGGTTGCTTGTCAGATCAACGACTTCACTCTGCAGTTACGCCAAACTGGTGGGGTTAAATGGGTGTACGTTAATCGGCTGTTTCGCAGCACGGTGGTGTCTCGTCATCACCTTACTCGCTCGGGGTTGTCTGTGGAGCAATTTAACCTGGACATCGGATTGGTGAATTCCATGCTCGGCCATTTCTTTGAGGTAAACCCTGGTTGTTTCTTATATGGACAAGCCTGTCTGAAAAACGCTTTTTCCCAATTCCTTGTGGACTGTGTTCATTATACAGCTGCTGGCATGGCCAAATATGTCCGGGGTCTTTGTGGTGCCATTCTCCATTGTTTCAATTGGCAGTGCGTAGTATTTGTTGTCTTTCCCTTACATGCATCTAAATCACACCAATTTTTAGTTTTGTGTGGTCGGTTGGTGGGGCAGCTTGCTGGTCCTCACCTTCGACAATTTCTATTTTTTTGACAGAGTGCATGTTAAAACTCTGGGTGAGGTCCCCCACCTCAATTGTGTGTGTGTGTGTGTGTGTGTGGGGGGGGGGGGGGGGGGGGGTGCAGCTCTTATTATGTCTACATTGCCAGCCTCCTGCCACACACTCAACTGTTCCACTTTGGTTTGGGTACTGTTGGCCGCCCGTATTTTCTTGTACTCCATGCAACCTTCATCAGATGAGTGCTAACTTTTTATACTTCCTGTCCTTTTGCCATGGAGCAGCACCGCCGCAGCCCCTAACACACGATTACATTTCATTTTCCTCGATTTTTGTCACTTTTGCCTTTTCTTTCAGATATGCCCCGGAAAAAGAAAACTTCATTGGAAGATGGTTTATCACCAGTTTTCACTCCAGCTAAACGGAAATGCATCACTCGGGGACAGAAACACACGGAATCCGATCCTCCTTTGACATTGCCACCTGCTGTGACTCCAGTTAACACTCGGACTGGGTGGCGTCGGGCTGTGAATTTGGGTAACCCGTTGGAGTGTGCATTGTTGCGGCCATCGGCTCTCCTGCAATCGAACGTATCTCATCTAACCTCACTTTCACCATCAGACATTCAACCCGCTGATCTGGCCAGGCTTCATGATGTTACTGTGTTTAATTCCTCCAGATGTGCACCATCGCTTTCGGCTTCAGCAAGGACACACATGCAGTCACAAATATTAAGAGATTCAGCTCCAGTCAGACACGGTTTAGTACCATCCGTCTTTAAACACTGTTGAGACTTCCTCTTCTTTCACAGATCTTTCGGCTCGACACACACCTGTATTGACAGTAACACACTCTCATCATCCCACAGTGACGGTTTCGTCGTCAGCTGCACCAGTTCAGCCTTTGGCTTCAGCAGGGACACATGTGCCATCGTATAACTTCTTCGATTCAGCACCAGGCAGACAAGGACACACAACGGTGACACCATCTCAGTATGCTCACCCTCCAACATTGACTGTTTCGTCGTCAACCACGCAGGTTCAGCCTGTGGTGTCTTCACGTTTATGGACTTCTTCAGTGCAAACTGTGCCTTCCATGAATGAACATGAACAAATGCTTTTTCCTGCAACTTTGATGCCCAATGTCAATGACAGTAATGAACACTTTTCCATGGAACATTCTACAGTGCCACCTGCCTCCGCAGGTGATGGACACACCCCTTTTCCTGACATTCCAGTAATTTCTTTGCCGCCTTCTGTTACAGGAGCTCCTGCGCCTCCTGCTGTCACGCAACAACAGACCATACCCATTACTATCCAGTTGCCCAGTGACATACTTCATGCCAGAGACCCCACCAGTTGCATCTCACAAGCCGTGGAAGCAGCTCTTCATGGTCAACCAGGTACGGGTTTAGTGTTTAACCAGCCCCCTTCTAGTTTCAATCCATTTCATGTGCCAGTTAGGCTACCAGGTATACCCGATCTAGCTTCTCCCGCTTCGTTTATCAGTTCTGCTATGCCCCCTCAATGCTTCGTTCCCGCCAAAAATCAAGGCACAGATTTGGGCGGGTGAATATGTAAATTTAGCAGCTCTCAACCCCCAGGTTTCCCAGACACAGTCTTACACTATGACAGTTTGTGAAGCAGATGGAGGTCCGTCAGTGCTTTGGGTCCCAAAGACCCCAAAGACAATCTCTTCCATCCATCAGTGTTTGAGCTGTTGGTCATGACTGGGCCTTTTATGACCAGCATTTCCGCACACTCATGCTGCACAACCCCCAGTTGGCATGGGATGTGTGGCACTGGGAGTTGTATATGCAATCCATGCCCAGGGGCCGATTCTCTCCAAATGCTAGGACAGGGCAGTCTGCTGGTAGGGGCAATATGAGTCAAAGGTGGTGGGGTCGACAGCAGTACCCCTTAGGTTTCTGTCATAAGTTTCACGTTGGGGAGAAATGCATCACCACCCCCTATCCGGGTATTCCCACAATTGTTTCTGCTGACATCAGCCACATAGTTTTCAGCACTGTCCTCAACGTTTCAGGGCTGTCAACAGTCCTTTCGTGGGTGGGGGGGTGGGGTGGGGTGGGGGGGGGGGGGGGTGGGGGGGGTGGGGGGGTGGGGGGGGGGTGGGGGCGATTTGCCCCCTCCGGCAACTCAAATGCCAGATTCCCCACCCCATCTCAGGCTTCCAACACCAGTCAGGGTCGCAAATCTTGAGGCCCTGCTGCAGGGCTATGGTAGCACGGCCAGTCAGTATTTGTTGCAGGGCTTTCAACATGGTTTCCCCCTTGGGTCGGTGGGGGCACCTGAGCATTTTTCACCCAATCTCATTTCGGCATCTCAATTTCCTGCAATTGTCACACAGAAACTTACCACGGAATTGGCTGTGGGGAGGGTGGCAGGTCCCTTTGATGTTCCACCTATGTCGGAGATGATTTTCTCCCCGATCGGCGTTGTTCCAAAGAAAAACCCAGGCAAATACCGGTTAATCCATCACCTCTCTTTCCCTCAGGGTCGTTCGGTAAACGATCATATTTCCGACGACTTGGCTTCTGTCTCTTATCAGTGTCTTCAAGACGTGGTTTCCCATATCTTTTTTAACTAAAACGGATATTAAATCTGCCTTTCGCTTAATACCAGCTCACCCTGATGATTACCGCTTCCTCGGGTTTAAGTGGAAGGATCAATTTTATTTCAACAAATGTTTACCCATGGGCTGCCGGTCATCCCGTCGGATTTTCGAATCCTTCAGCACGGCTTTGCAGTGGATTGGGGAATGTAAATGTAACATTCGTCAGATGGTCCATGTCCTGGATGATTTTTTGTTTCTTGCACCCACGCAACCTCAATGTCAGCAACATCTGCAACAGTTCATTTCCCTGTGTTCTCAGTTAGGTGTGCTGATCGCATCTGACAAACTTTCCCAGCCTCCACTTCTATCCAATTCCTGGGTATCGAGTTAGACTTGTTGGATATGTCTGCTCATCTGCCACAAGACAAGCTAGACCGATGCAAAGAGACTATTCTTTCCTTCCTGGGTTGTAACAAGGTGACTTTACAGCAGTTACAGTCATTGATAGGGTTGCTCAACTTCACCTGCTCAGTCGTCATTCCAGGATGAGTGTTTCTTTGCAGGTTGATCAACCTTACCATGGGGGTTATGAAACCGCATCATCGCAATCGCCTGTCAGCTGCAGCAAAGAGTGACTTGCATCTCTGGTTACTCTTCCTTGAGGGTTTTAATGGCAAGTCATTTTTTCTGATGCAGCCATGGGTTCACAGTGATGCCATCCATTTGCATACCGATGCTGCAGCAACCCTGTGGTGTGAGGGGATATTTGGTTCCATTGGCAAGTGGTTTGTCATCGAATGGGACCACGCTGCTACCGATATCGGCATTGCTGCTTTGGAACTTTATCCCATTGTGGTGTCCATGCTTCTTTGGGGGAACAAGCTCCGTTATCACCAGGTTTCCTTTCACACCAATAATCAGGCCGTGGTATGCGTTATCAACTCCCAGACTTCATGTGACAAACACTTGTTGGCCCTGCTTCGTCACCTGGTTTTAATTTGTTTGCGAATGAATATTCACTTCAAAGCAAAGCAAGTACCCGGCAAGATTAACACTTGAGTTGATTCTCTCACGTTTGCAGGTGCAAGAATTCCGGCGACTTCACCCTACGAGCGACAAAGACCCAACACCAGTACCGAGAGAATGGAGCATCCAGAGCTTACTGAAACAATCCATTATCTGTTGAGCCACACATTATCACCAGCCACGACTAGATCTTAAGCAGTGGCCATGGAGAAGTATCAGACTTTTGCCATTTCACACTCTTTACCTCTGTCTTGGCCTATTCATGTGTCCCACCTATGTCTTTTCTTGGCTCACCTTTTTCGCCAACAGCTCACGTATAAGACGGTCAGCACGACCCTTTCGGCGACAGCGTATGTCCACAAGTTATATGGTTTTCCCAACCTTACGCAGTCATTTTTAATTAACAAAATTCAGGCCGGATACCAATGGGTACGGCCATCCATTGATGTTCGTCTGCCCATTACCCGTCCAATTTTACACCGCTTGTTGGCAGCCTTACCCCCATGTTGCCCAAGTAAGTACCTCAGTACAGCATTTTGGATCCTCTTCACAGTAGCATTTTATTCCTTTGCACACATTGGGGAGCTTTGTCCCAGTCAGTCGTCTCTAGCTGCCCAGGTATTGCAGTTCGATCATCTCAAATGGGCTGCCTCTGCTCAGGGCTCTGAATCAGCGCTTATAACTTTTCATCATTTTAAGCATAATTGTGAGGGCAGACCACACTCGGTTGCTGTAGCCTCTTTTCCCCAGTCAGCTTTCTGTCCTGTTGACCTTCTGAAATGCTTTGTTCTTTCCAGGGGTTCAGTGCTGGGCCCTCTGTTTGTGTACCCTGATGGCTCACCTGTTTGTCGCCCTCTCTTTACCAAGATCTTTAATGCATGTTTGTCTTTTGTTTGTGGTCTTGACTCCTCCGTATTTAAGGGCCACAGCTTTCGTATTGGTGCAGCCACCTGGGCTGTGGCTAGGGGGTTCACAGATATACAGATTCATACAATGGGTAGATGGTGATCCGATGCCTTCCTTCGTTATATCAGAAGTCCTACTTTACACTGACTCCATGTCCATGGTCAACTGCAGCATGAACAGTGTTGAAATTCCTGAAAGTTAAAAAATTTATAGTAATTTATATATTTTTTATACTTACCAATGACCCAGACTTAGCTGGTACTAAACTCCTTAATTCAGGGCCAAACACAAATTTTCCCCCCCCCCCCCATCCCCAAAATTTGCATCAAAAACTGAAAAATACATGTCCTATATGGTCCTCCATACATTCACTCCTCTGCGCATGCACAGTGTCAAGGAGGTCCCGAAATTGGTGCCAATTATCATTCTTACAACCAGTGCCTGGTAAGCGTTATGTACTCAGCGGGGAGGTATGAGTTCCCAACTCCTGGGAGGGCCATCCCCATCTGGGTCATTGGTAAGTATAAAAAATATATAAATTACTATAAATTTTTTAACATTTTTATACTGTACCAATGACCCAGACTTAGCTGAATAGTAAATAGGCTGGAGGGCCTAGGACATAAAGGAAAATCCAATAAGCTCAATTATGTATGATAGAATATCCTCTCCAGGAGAAAAGAGGAGATAGGCTTTACATGTATCTTTCTTATTTATAATAAAGAAGAAAGACACAATACAGATCAGTAATTGAGCATAATAAATAATCAATGATCTCTATTAACATCCAGAAAACCCTTTATACTAATATTTTTAAAGGTAAGCCAATAAATAAAGGAAGTCCAGAGAAATGAGACTCTTTATATTCATTAAAAGTGTCCGAGGATTGTATATTAAAGCTCGTTTGACACATGACATATACAAATGCTTCCCACCGAGCTACACTTTAAAAATATTACATGGATGAGTAAACATTAGCTTTACACTTTAAAACCATCCCGGTACCGACTCGGAATTACTGACTCTGGGGGAGGTATTCCCTTGCTTTTCACTATAAAGCAGGTGACCTAAGGGAACACCCCCCCCCCCCCTTCCCCATATTTCGGAAACACTTCAACAACTTTTGAAATTTATAAAATGCAATTATCACAATACAAGTTTCAGGAATTACAAAGAACTCAAAACATCATTGATAACGACTTCTAAAGATGATGTACAAATTGAGATCAGTTCAAAATGCACCACAGTTGCTTCAAAATTAATGTATAAAGAACTATCGCAACTTGATATGCTCTCATGCAGACAAGAGAATGGACAGGTTATCGTATCTTCAAAAAATACAGCCTACAAACCTGATTCTGACTTTCTCACTTGCAGTTGTTCCTTTCATAAGAATTATGGGTTACCTTGTAAACATATTTTCAAAGCCAGAGCAGTATCACAAAAACCTCTTTTTGACATTGACACTGTAGACAGAAGGTGGATTAAGGACCGTGTGTTTGAAAAAGATGCAATTATTGTTCATAAATCGAGAATTAATTTTGTTCCCACAGACAAAAGAAAGACGCCATTGACTGCTAACAACAAATTTAAGAAAGCTCAAGTTGTAACAAATGAACTTGCTTCTTTTTTGAGCTGATGTGGAAGAGAACAATTTGAAACAAAATTGAAGGATCTTGAGAACATGCTTTCTCACTGGAAAACTGACACTGCTTATGCACTCCTCAAAATCAATGCTTCTGAACAAAATACCGAGGACAATGAAGTAAATGACTGTGTTGAAAGAGACACCACAATACAAGCTAATCAGATTGATAATACAAAAAATGACTGCACTGAAAAAGACCCAGCATTGCCATTAGGAACAAGTGTGAATGTGAAGCAAAATGTTGTGGTTGCTCAAGATGATGATGACGACTTCAGTTATAAAACAAAATTTGAAATTACCTCGTATTGTGTCACAGCGAGGACGCCCCAAGGGGTAAAAAAAAAACATTCAGTGTCTTTTCTGGAAAAAAAATCACCTAAAAAGCAAGGCGTGAAAAGGAAGTGCAAAATTGAAACAAGAGGCCCCAGGGGGCCTGAGGGCGCTCACCTGACATGGTAGTCTAAATATCAAACCAGGGACTTGACTTGAATAAGCTGCATACGCCCCTCCTAAGAAAAGCATATACCAACTAGATGAAGCGATTGTGCCCACACAATACACAGGATTTTCCTTCTATTTTCAGTTCCTGCACTTTTACGTCCCAAAATTGAGATAAAGACATAAAAAACAAATTTTTTTCCCAAACAAAATACTTTCAGCCTAAATTTTTTTCTTCTTCTTAAAACGCATAAAAAACGATAAAACTAATTTCTGGATTTTGGTCCAAAATTTTCAGGGTAAAAAAAAAATTTTTTTTTTGTCTTAAAATTGACCAAAACGCAGAAAAAACCAAAAAAAATTTTTTTCGGATTTTGGTCCAAAATTTTCTAAGTCCCACCCGGACCCCAAATTTTCGGTGTAAAAAAAAAATGTTTTTTTTTTGTCTTAAAATTGACAGAAACACATAAAAAACAAAAAACAAAAAAATTATGGATTTTGGTCCAAAATTTTCGAAGTCCCACCCGCACCCCAAATATTCAGGGTAAAAAATTTTTTTTTTTTTTTTGTCTTAAAACTGACCGAAATGCATAAAAAACAAAAACAAAAATTTCCGGATTTTGGTCCTAAATTTTCGAAGTCCCACCCGGACCCCAAATTTTCAGGGGAAAAAAAAAAAAAAATTTTTGTCTTAAAATTGACAGAAATGCATAAAAAACAAAAAAAACATTTTTCCGGATTTTGGTCCAAAATTTTCTAAGTCCCACCCGGACCCCAAATTTTCAGGGGAAATTTTTTTTTTTTTTTTGTCTTAAAATTGACAGAAATGCAAAAAAAAACAAAAAAAAAAAATTGACGGATTTTGGTCCAAAATTTCTAAGTCCCACCCGGACCCCAAATTTTCAGGGGAAAAAAAAAATAAATTTTTTTGTCTCAAAATTGACAGAAATGCATAAAAAACAAAAAAAAAATTTTTCGGATTTTGGTCCAAAATTTTCTAAGTCCCACCCTGACCCCAAATTTCAGGGGAAAATTTTTTTTTTTTTTTTTGTCTGAAAATTGACAGAAAAGCATAAAAAACAAAAAAAAAATTTCCGGATTTTGGTCCAAAATTTTCGAAGTCCCACCCGAACCTCAAATTTTCAGGGTAAAAAAAAAAATTTTTTTTTGTCTTGAAATTGACAGAAATGCATAAAAAACGAAAAAACATTTTTTCGGATTTTGGTCCAAAATTTTCTAAGTCCGACCCGGACCCCAAATTTTCAGGGGAAAAATTTTTTTTTTTTTTTTTGTCTTAAAATTGACCAAAACGCAGAAAAAACAAAAAAAATTTTTTCAGATTTTGGTCCAAAATTTCTAAGTCTGCAACGGGACCCCAAATTTTCAGCCTAAATATGAACCAAGGCACTTGGCTTCAACAAACTTGAATCTCACCCCCCTAAGGATGTTGCATACCAAATATCAAAACATTCTTATTGCTAGATCTGAAGAAGAAGATTTTTCAAAAATACTCCTCATACTGCACTAATTTAACATTTGGGCTCCCATAGAGAGCCCAAATATCGACCCAGGCAATTGATTTCAATAAACATGTGAAACAATCTTCCAAAGATGTTATATGTGAAATTTTAAAGCTTTTGGAGCAGTGATTTGGGAGAAAAGTAGTCTTATATGTTTTTCCCATTACCCACAGTGTTAAAAAATGCGGACTCAGCACTTTTTCAAAGTCCCCAAAAAGTACCCCATGATAAAACCGATGGCAATTTTTTTTTTACCATTCCATTCTGTTGGTCCTAAGGAAGCTTCACAACATATAAGAATTCTCAGTGCCGTGTAGTTTTGTAGATATGGGCGTTTTATTTTTTTTCTATTTTTAGTTCCTGCGGTCCCCATGGGGCGACGGGAAAAAATTTTTTGGCATAAATTAAGTACTTATGACCCAATAAGCCCTCATATCAAATTTGGTCAAAATTTGCTTCTCGGTTTGGAAAATAGAAATTTTGGGAGGGGCAAATATTCTTTCCCCTCCCATTACGACGCCAAGTATAGCCCCACAAACTTCTCTTGAACAAATCTGAGTCTACACCTCAAAAGGAAGCTGCATACCATATATCAAGCCTCTGCTACTGCTGGTTCATGAGAAGAAGATTTTTTAAGATTTCAGCACACTTTTTGGGTGTGGCCCTACCCACAGGCGAGGCAACTTGATTTGAACAAAATCAAATTGCGATGTCATAACAAACTATTATCTCAAATATCAATTAAATTGGTTCAGCGGTTTGGGAGGAGAAGACGCAAACACCATGTTCACGGACGACGACGGACGACGGACGGTGAGTGATCACTATAGCTCTCCGGACTGAAAGTCAGGTGAGCTAAAAATAGGTTCACAAGATAAAATGTCTTCGAGTCAAAATGATGGTAGTGCTGCTAACAGTGATAGTGTTCCAACTGTTGTGATTGATGTTGACAGTGTAAAAACAAAAACCATCATGCCAAAACAATGGATCTGTAATTTAAATTTAAGAATTCTTGATAAATCAGTCTTAGAAACAAAAGGCTGGCTAAATACTAATCACATAGATGCCACCTCTCAATTAATACAAAAACAGTTTCCGCAAATTCAGGGTCTACAGTCAACATTATTGGCAACAGATTTGCAGTTCAACATTATATCTGATGAAATGGTCCAGATATTACATTGTGGGTCATATGCACACTGGTTGACAGTATCCACAATTGGTTGTGCTGATAATGAAATAGCTGTTTATGATAGTGCATCAAGCAATTCTTTGAATGCAGATACATTAGAACAGGTATGTGCAATAATACATGTGAGGGATAAGCATTTGAAAATTAAATATCAACCAGTTCAAAAACAAACAAAAGACAACTGTGGACTTTTCGCAATTTCTTTTGCTCTTGGTCTAGCATCAGGTGAAAATCCATATAATATTAATATTGACGCGTCTAAGGCGCATGACCACCTAATGAACTGTTTTGAAAATGAAAATATTACATCTTTTCCAGCAAACAGTAAAATGAACTGCAAAACAATCCCTCGAGTAGAACATGAACTTTTTTGTATTTGCAGAATGCCGGAATTTCAATCCACCACAAGTTACTACAGAAAAAAGAGAGAGTTGAACTTTGTGGAATGTAGCAGATGCAAGGAATGGTTTCACCCAAAATGCAAAAATATACAAAGGAAATATATTGATTATAGTCTGCCATATTATTGTAGTAAATTGTGTTTCAAAAATATTCAATGCATTTTACTGAACATTTAAATTTCAGGAATCTCTGTTGTGATGTACATGTGTACATATTAATTTTATTCAAATGTAATAGTATTTTGAGCCACCCACCCCAACTCCACTAGGGTGGTGTCTGTTGATTGTGATAAACAAGTTATTTTGCTGGAATAAACAAAAACTTGACCGACTGACCTCATATTTTGGGGCTATGTAACCAGAATCACATCATTTTTGTTTCATCAACTTTACATGTATCTTTGGATTGATATTATAGATTTGCATTATTATATTTTATGGAAGAGTGTCTATAAGCAACAAAACAAGTAGCAGAACTTTTGCTGCGATTACATATTGGACACAAAAATTAAGTAAATCGGTGGAACCCTCTTAATTGAACATCCACTTTGCCAGAGCTAAACATTCAATTGGCAGGAATATACAATTAATTGCCAGGAATTGGGTCATTTTCCTACCTTCTAGTGATAGACTTAGTATTTATTTATTATATTATACCTTGTTTAACAAAGCTCAATGGGCTCTATCAAGCAAGATGCAATAGATTAAATACCACTATTGGGTGTAAAAAGGGCCAAAGTCCACAAAATCAATGTTGGGAATTCACTGACTGTCAGGGTAATAATTCAGGGTAATAATTCAACATATTGTAAGAATTTTTATTCAATTAACCCTTTACCTAACATGAAAAGCAGACGACACTTGCAAAACAAATTCTTGAATAACTTATTTTTTTCATTTTTGTCTCAAAAACATAGGTTATGACTCCTCATTGGAACGAGCTCAACGAGCTCATTCCAATGAGGGGTCATAACCTATGTTTTTGAGACAAAAAAGGAAAAAAATAATGAAAATTAATTGGCGATTTTTGAGAATAGCGCTGGCCGGTTTTGGCTGTTACGTTGGGTAAAGGGTTAACAGGACTATACGGGGTCTTCCCGTTTCGCCGATGTGATTCTAATGGGGTAGGTGTCAGTAATCCGCAGATCAAAGAAGTGCCGCGATAATTTGTTAATTTGGATGTTGGGAGATAATTTTTATCAATTTAACCCATGTACCACAGGGAAACTCACAAGTAACGACGAATTGATTGAATGTAATGTAATTTTTTTATTGATTTATCAACGCAATAAACGAGCAAGTATAATATAATAATATGAACATTTAAAGACATAAAGCACATTTTTTTAAAAACCCGAATTTCGACTGAATGTAATGTAATTTTTTTATTGATTTATCAACGCAATAAACGAGCAAGTATAATATAATAATATGAACATTTAAAGACATAAAGCACATTTTTTAAAAACCCGAATTTCGACTGAATGTAATGTAATTTTTTTATTGATTTATCAACGCAATAAACGAGCAAGTATAATATAATAATATGAACATTTAAAGGCATAAAGCATATTTTTTAAAAACCCGAATTTCGACTGACTCTGTCTAAAAATAACAATAAACGAGCAAGTATAATATAATAATATGAACATTTAAAGGCATAAAGCACATTTTTTAAAAACCCGAATTTCGACTGACTCTGTCTAAAAATGACAGTGCGTCAATCTGACCTTCCCTAAAGAGTCTTTTATAATAAGATAAAGCATTGTCGATGGCACGATACTTTTTTCTTCGTGGGGCCACCTTCCCACCATGTCTCAACTGCAGAATTGTTGATTCTGTGAATGCTTGTTCTTTCTTAATGAAATCAACTAAGAAGAACAAGTTAGGATGGGTTCCGGCAATTGCCTTCTTCAACTTGCTGTGCCATCCTTCTACATGATTTGTGGTGCGAGGGCCAACAGTCTCGTGATGGTTCCACACATTGAGGTTGCTACTCTCAACCCAGTTCGTCGTGACGTAGTCTGTGAACTTGGTAACTCTTGGGTCGACGTCTCTCTCCTCCAACGCTTCTTCCCATGCCTCTAATACAAGAAGCCATACGTCGCTGACCATATGTGGTGGTACAAATGGAAGGCCGATAGCACGTCGAACGACCGCATGAATGTTGTCATCTTGCTTGTAATCGTCTCTGAGGCTGCACTTTTCTGTTGCATACTTGTACACTGCTTGGGCGTAGTGGAAGTGACAGCCTTTGATGGTCGCAGAAGAGAAAACTTGTCGTAAAGCATTTTGTGCAGCAGTTTCGAAATCAGTAAAGATTGTTGCTGGTTGTAGGTGAATGTCTAAAGATGAAGCCTTCTGGCGTATGGTGCTGAAGAATTTTATATAAGTTGACTTGGTTTTATTAGGCAGCAAGCCATAGACTAATGGCAACATCTTATTGTCGACGAAAGCATGGATGGTATACAGCTGATAAAAGAGTTTCGGTGATTTCTCAAATGTCCCATCACAGAAAAACGAAGTCGCTTCGTCGAGGAGGTGTAAGTTTGACGCTGTGCTGAAAATGAGGCAGTTGACGTCGCTTGGATCTGACAGTAAAAACTGATCTCCTGCAGTTGTTTCCATGTAACTATCAGGTAAGCTGATTGCTGAGCGAGTTTTCGGAAGAGCCGGTATGGTTTTCGCACGAGACCTGTATAATGCTGATTTGATGCTATAGAATGTAGGAACTTTAGCAATGATGAGTGGGTCGGTATCCGATCTGAGAGAACCAAGCTCCTCTTGGTAAAGTGCGCTCACTGATTTGCTGTCGTGTCGAACGGTTTTCTTTAAATCTGCTAGGAAAGCATCGGCTACAATCTGCTCCATATCTGGTGGATGATTATGCTGCCCCATCGGCGAACTGATAAAATCGTTTTTCGTGTTGATAGTTGACCGACATCCTAAAGAATCTTTTTTAACGCAGTTCCAATGTATATTTGGTTGATTCTGAGACTTCACACGAAATTTATAACCACCATAAACTAAGTGTCTACCACCTCTCTTATTAGGGATGAAAGAAACATTTACTTGTTCACTTGCCATGATGAATTGAAGGAAATGTTGTTGATGTACAGCATGAAGGGTCATATTATATACTATTGAGATGTTTGAAGTTGTTTAGTTGTTTACAGTTGATCAATGTTAACTGATTGTTAATCACTTTGGGACCATGAACTCAGCCGGTGAAGAAGAGTTAATATCAATCAGTGGGATTAACAACTTGTTCACACCTCCACCGGCGATTAGTTTTGGTTTGTTTATTTAACCTCATCGGCGAAACGGGAATAAACCGACTATACTATATAACCTATTTGCAATTAACAAGTTTGTATTGAAGGTGTGGTAAATGGTTTTGTGTTTGGAATTTATATCCAATTAATGGGATATTCAATTAAGTATCCAGTTAAGTAATAATTATAAATTTTCATTTTGAATGTACCGTTGTGTTGTATCATAGTTGGATATAATTTTTGTATATTTTTGGTATAAATAAATGACAATAAAACCATGTGGATTTTGTGCTGAAAAAAGGTTATGCCACAGGTGATTTGCATAACCTGATAAAAAAGTTATGCAATTTTTGAAGGCCTGTTTGACACCATACCCACCCCTCACTTCCGATGCCAGGGAGTACCGACCTTTAATGAAATGGCCAGTCTATAATTTGTCATGATCCAGCAATCAGGAGCCCTATATTCAACCACACATCCCAATGGCACGTTCTTCCCTCTTCTCATCTCCCTGCATTCAGAGACACTGTTTTATTGCCAAGTTAGATAAAAAAAAAATGCACTTGCAAAAATTAGCCTTAACGTTGAGTAAAAGATTATATAATATACCCAACCCACCGCACCTCCCTGGTAATTTCACAGACCCCTCATCTGAAATATTAACCCGTTAAAAGGTCTTTTTTTCTTTTTCATTCGAACAATGATAGTTTGTTTATCACAGTGGGGGGTGGGAGAATCAAGTCCTCTGAATTGAGCAGCACAGGTATAAACGACTGCCTTCATTTAACTCCCTCGTGCTCACAATTACCCAATGTGGCTGAAGTGACCTTAAACACCAATAAATGAATAAATATTGATGTTTAGGGGCTACTTTCTGCAACAGTAGTTAATTGTGACAACAACAAGGGTTAAAATGTATGAAGACAAGTTTAGCCCATCATTTATTGTCAGGCTGCACATTGTTGAGTACTTCGATTCCAGGAATTGGTTACCACAGTCAATAAGCAGTATTTAATTTCCTGGTGTGTCATACCCACCCACCCCCACCCCAGTAATTTTTATTTGACATTAGGCCCATTACTGATTTATGTAGCAGTATCAAAGGAATTTTCCAGTACTCCCCACCCCACCCCCACAAGCACATCCGGTTATTATCTTTTCACCAGCAAGAGAAAATCTAATAGTTCTGTTACCATTTATTGGAAAGTGCAACAGGCAATAATATTTATATACGAAGGCTTGCTAAATCTCTTTCAAAAAATATTTACATAAACAAAAATAAGTAAATAAAATATAAATATAAATAAAAAATAGATGTAAATAAAATAAAATGAATAAATATAATTATGTAAATAAATAAAAAGATATAAATAAATATAATTGAGCAGATAAATAATCACAATTTATTTAGATAAATCAATTAAACAGTCATGCCTGGATAGAAATAATAAATATAATTAAGGAGATAAAGAAAGAATCATAACACCATTGATACAGATGAATACCAATTAAAACATTCACACCTTGATATAAAAGGTATGTGGTACTAATGCTTTCCCTGGGGGATTGCTTATTTTCACATACGTATGTGGTACTAATGCTTTCCCTGGGGGACTGCTTACTACTACATACGTATGTGGTAATAATGCCTGCCTTATAGTAAATAACTGCAAAATAACTTAGTTTCAAGCGATCCAGTCCTAGTGCTAATATTTTTCAATATATATGTATTTGTAGTTATTGCTTTCCAGTAAGTCATAATCAGTGCTAATCAGTTTAAAGCTCGTCTACCAGGGTGCAAGAAATTATTTTCTGAACAGTCTATTAGATAAACTGTTTTCCAAACAATGTGTGTCTTCTTAGCGATTTCAATCACCTGCTTGCTTGAAATTCAATGGATGTCTAGATTGTTTGGAAAGCAATTCATCCTAGGCTAGAGTGCTCAAAAAACATTTTATTGCACCTTAGTCATCTTGACAGGGAAGTTAATCTTAACAATGTTCACACCTCTATGTAGTGAAATGTAATATCTGTTAAATTTTGTCGATTACATAGCAAAATATAATAAAAAATTAAACTTGTAAAGTGTTTTTATTTTGTTCTTGTCCATTTAGATGGAAAAAATATCATTGAAAGAACCCAAATAATCCCAAAGGCTGAAAAGCGCCAAACCCGAGGCCAAAAAGCACAAGACCGAATCGCGCGAGGCCAAAAAGCAATGATCCTGTCAACTCTATGAGTTGATTACATATGTGTTCCGTGTTCTATACATCTCAATCTTCATTTTGATCTATAATTTGTAGCGTATATATTTAATTTGAATTTTAGGAATATCAGAGGTGGGAATTTCAAAATAAACAAAATTCTATTACTTATAGCACCTCAACGACTCAAGGGGAGAGGGTGGATAACAATTTTTGAAGTTACACTGGCTCATTGTGAGACCAAAAATCTACTGTCACTGTCAGTGAAATGTTCCATACACTGGGTATCTATGAGGGCTCTATGGGCTATGGGGTAAATCGTTGAACCCATTTTCTGGGGGACGGTTTGGGTCAAATTGCTATCCCGGAGTCAGAGAATGGTTCGACCACTCGGGAGGTTTGTTCGGTCAGATTAGCGGCCCGTTTGGGTCAAATAGCTGGATGACAGTTTGGCCAGAGAACAGTTTAGGTGTAATTCACAAATTTACCTTACTTTAGCACCTTAAACTACAAGATCTGATTGTCCCTTGTCAGTCTTACCTGTATTGTTAATTAGAAATTCTGTGAGAATGTGAGGAGCGAAATCTTCAAGAAGTGAACAGAAATCATGGAAAGCTTGGGTGTTTTTGGTTGACAAAAGGCGGATCAAAACTTCTGTACGTTTCTTCGCATCTGCAAGTAATAATATTTCCTGTTCTTCTGTTGAGTTTATAACACCCTTTCGTAATAATCTCGGTAACAATTTATTTATATCAAGATCTCGAAACAACGTCGATTTGTGTCGGTTTAAAAGGCGAGCTACACCAACATTGCTCGCCATCCTGAAAAACTGACTGTAAATACGGAAATAACTCGAAGTCCGAACAACCTTTCGTTTATTTCCTCATTTGTGTGTCGTTCATTGTTCGTTTTATCTGTGTTTCGGGATTATTACTTATTTTGGACAATTTCAAAAGAATTTTGACGACATCACTGAAAGATATTGTAATTCCGTTTCTTAAACTTTTAACCCATATGGTGCTCTTTTTTATCAACAGTTGTTTCCCTTGTCCGTGGGAAAGAAAATTCAAACGACACTGCACATTGCTTTATTTACATCACGTGCTATCTGGAACAGGGTCCTCCTAAACAGAGGACTGACACATAATGACGCAGAAAGACACGGAATGATACCGAAATGACACAAAAATGATGTGGAATGACATTTATTTCACCAATACTCGACCCCAGAATGTATTTTGCTTATTAACTAACAAAAGATATAGAGTGGAAATTGATGAACTTGGAAATTTGAAACATGCTGCTAAAAAAAGGTTATTTTGACGGCCAAAAAATAACGTAATTTTTTATCTCAACTAAGCCGCCAGAAGACTCCATTTAATAACTCATTTCCAAATTTTGTTGGGGAGAACCCCCCCCCCCCCCACCGCCACTCCCACCACTCTATGATCGATCGCGCCTCCGACACTCGTTGCAGATGCCGTTATCATCTGTGCAATATCCCGACAGTTTTTTTAAAAGGAGGCCATCACAGAATTAACTCCGGGACCCGAATTTCCTTTCCCCGCCCCTGCTTGGATCTTCCTCTTTGTGTGTGTGTGTTTGTAATAAGACAGCTTCCACTGTGTGACATGTAAGTTTGCGTTAAAGGAGAAAATGGTCAAAAGAAGACATTTTTATGTCCGATTCTTACAAGTGTTATTAGTATAGGAAACATTGCATCTACAGTTTAGACCGTTAGTGGTTATTCTTCGACTCATTTTGACATGTACTGTTTATGGACAAAATATTATTTCGACACGCGACACTGCTACTGGCAGACGCTTTTCACCTTTTAGCGATCACGCCCCCTCCCCAACCTCTTCCAGCTAGAACATCTGCGTGTTATTCTTGAAAATATTTGTATTGCTTGATTGTTTGGATACTCATAGTTTGAATCTGTGTCGTTTGAGTGATCTATGTGCCATTTTGTCACTCGTCAACAGAAAAAAACATGATGCCGAACCTGCCTTCGATGATGAAAAGAGCTTCATTGCGGTATTTGACGAAAAAATCAATATTATTTTGTTCTGTCCATTAAACTTATGATGGGGTGTTGAAAGTGTGTTGTTCTTTCTATCTTCATTAGTATTAAATCGAAAATACATTTTCTCGTTTCAAGCGAAACATTTTGTTTGTTTCTATCGCATGAATGAGTCTTGACGGATAGTCTGATCGAAGTGTTTACCCGAAGCGACCAGTGACCTTGCATATCATTAACGTCAAAGATGGCGAATCGGCATTGGGCTTATTGGTATCATTGAACTAGATATTTGAATTAGAATTTCTCGTCTTGAAAGTGATGCAACCTCTTAAAATAAACAGCCTGGGAAAATAAATTGTTTCAATAAACATTTGAAGCATTCTATTGACATCTTGCATTATTGATGAATATTTCAGATAAAAAAGAGGGTGATTTGATGACTTTTGGACCCCAAAAATACAATTTGTAAACATTTGGTGTGTTTTGTTTTTTTTTTTGTTTTTTTTTTTGTTATAGGGAATTCCCAGTAAAATATGTGCACCGGACCGGTATTTACCTTGCTGTCAATTTTTATCTCTTATTTAATTTAAACAATATTTATTTGAATAAAAAATGCTATGTTACATGCAAACAATAAATAACACGCATATTCAAAGAACAACATAACTTAAGAGGTTGTTTGATCGGGGATTCGACAGAAAGCTTCGAGCTTATATTAGTCGGCTCTTAATTGTTGCATGACCCCCTGTTTTGGGGTCAGAAAAAAAGTTGTCTAAAGGGCTATACTTGACAAAGATATTTGAATGTCAAAATTAAAGTGATGCATTGATATTTTTTTTTTTTTTTGGCTGAACGTAAAATTGTCGCCTATGGGGAAATATTTACTTCCGTCTTACCTTTTGAATACCGACTGGTCGTCGGTCGTACTATAATGTGACCACACTAAGAAAATGAGACCGCAAGAAACCATAAGAGACCAAAGACAAAATCCAGGTGCTGAAGTCCTCGAGTGAACGCTGTCTGATTATATGGGGTGTACCCAATAAATAGCCGAAGTTAGGTACCTATATTTTAACTTTAACCTATACAGTGAATCTTGTTTTTTTCGGGGGGGGGGGGGGGGGGGGGTCTTCAATTTTATCAACTCTCCTCATCTTATTCACAGGTTTGTGACCGGCAAGTATAAAGCTTGACAGAGTTAGTGCTTTTTCTACAATGAATTTTGCTACTATTTTTTCTTTCATTTATCATCTACCCTCATCCTTTACCCGGGTTTGGGACCGGCAAATATAAGACATGAAAGATTTAGAGCTCTTTTTTTAACAGTGTATTTCGCAATTGTTTTTCTTTTCTCGGTCCCCTTGGTCTTTTACAACGCTTTCACTGTCTTTTCCCCCAACCGCTTAGGGCCTTTACGGCGCATTTCGGTACTGTTTTTTTTTTTTTCAGCCTTTTGGGGCTTTTACGGCGCATTTCCCTATTGTTGTCAGCGTTCGGTCACCACGGTGCTACCGAAATTGCAATATAAGGGCAATTAACGTCCGACGTTACTGCTACCGAGATTGACTCGGTCCATTGTTTGCCTAAGAGCTTCTCTGAAAAAAAGGTCTTTGTTATTCAACGCCAGGTTAAATGTTTCTGGTTTGTAAGTTAGTTGAATGTGTCTGCAAATACCAATAATGTTAATAATCACACTTGCTAAGATTGGACACGTCTTTCGCGGCCTCTATTTGATGTTCCAAGTTGAGATGGTTAGATGCCATAAAGCGACTAGCTATTA
The DNA here is from genome assembly GCA_031216915.1 of Pictodentalium vernedei. Lineage (NCBI taxonomy): Eukaryota > Metazoa > Mollusca > Scaphopoda > Dentaliida > Dentaliidae > Pictodentalium > Pictodentalium vernedei. The sequence goes on along the minus strand of CM062292.1, from coordinate 308,391,339 downwards.
TTAACAGTAATTAGTTGCAGAGGCAATTTTCCAAGTGAGACTACAAATGTGATTTTCTATCTGACATTAAAGATAATATAATATGGGTTAACATCAAGATATTACAATTATCTCTAGACTATGTTCTATATTCTGTATTTGATATTGCGTGTACTTTCGCGTTCATTTTGGTGTTTTTAGGACCAGTGCTTTACTTGCGGTCTATTTGTCCCTGCTTCGAAAATTGAGACCGCAAGTCTTCAGTCGCGCTGTACATTAAAAGCTAAATTTTACAAGTAAATTTGAGCCTCCCTAGTGCCCCCTAAATACTCGTCCTCATTAAATCGACTTGATGAACAGTTCATGGATTATTTTTGTTACGAGGACATCTCATTTAGAGCGCACATGTATACTGGGGTCATAATTGCTCCAGACCATGCGGGACTGAATTGTCAGGTCGATTCAATTGACTTTGAAAGCAATGAAAAATGGAACGGTATGTATACGGGATGGTATCAGGACAACACATACCCTGGGCGAATCTTACCCTGGACAATTCATACCTTTACTTGGACAATTCGTACCATTCCTTGGACAACTCGTACCCCACCCATGGACAACTCGTACCCCGCCTCTGGACAACTCGTACCACGCCTCTGGACAACTCAAACCCCGGCTCTGGACAACTCATACCCTGGCTCGTAAAGGATTCATACCTGGGATTGGAGACTACATGTGAAAAAATGAGTAAGACTATTCATGAAAATCACATTTGATATTTAGTTTTCAAGAACTATATTACCAACAAAATGAAGGCAGGCGATGGCTCTTCCATGGAGGTTGTATGACTGTGTGGTCAGAGGGCACGGTGAAATTCCTAGAATCAATGTCAAAATAATTATTTCCTCTCGCGGGCATGTCATTTGTTGTGTCTGCATTTTGCACAATCAGGTTTTCAACAGAACTAGAAATGAGCACTGTGAAGTTACCTACTTATTCCTTTTTCCTTATTCGACATTCGAAAAAAAGGAAAATTGTCCAAACAAACTATGGTGTAGGGTGACACAGAACAAGACAAATTTAATGACACCTTGATCTTCCCTGTGGGACCCTTAAAAGGGGCTGAACTTGACCCCCTTCCTAAAAGTGACAAACTTGCCAAATTCCCCTATAATGGAGTAATTTTGCCAAACAAACTGTGGTGTAGGGTGGCACAGAAGGAGACAATTTTTTGGACACCTTGACCGTCCCTGTGGGACCCCTAAAAGGGGCTGTACTTGACCCCTAAAAGTGACAAACTTGATAAATTCCCCTATAATGGAGTAATTTTCCCAAAGAAACTGCGTTGTAGGGTGGCACAGAAAGAGACAATTTTTTGGACACCTTGACCTTCCCTGTGGGACCCCTAAAAGGAGCTGAACTTGACCCTTAAAAGTGACAAACTTGACAAATTCCCCTATAATAGAGAAATTTTGCTGAACAAACTGTGGTGTAGGATGGCACAGAACGAGACAAATTTAATGACACCTTGACCTTCCCTGTGGGACCCCCAAAAGGGGCTGAACATGACCCCTAAAAGTGACAAACTTGCCAAATTCTCCTATAATGGAGTAATTTTGCCAAACAAACTGTTGTGTAGGGTGGCACAGAACGAGACAAATTTAATGACACCTTGACCTTCCCTGTGGGACCCCCCAAAGGGGCTGAACATGACTCCTAAAAGTGACAAACTTGCCAAATTCCACTAAAATGGAGGAATGTTGCCAAACAAACTTTGGTGCTGGGTGGCACAGAACGAGACAATTTTTTGGAAACCTTGACCTTCCCTGTGGGACCCCAAAAAGGGGCTGAACTTGACCCCTAAAAGTGGCAAACTTGCCAAATTCCCCTATAATGGAGAAATTTTGCCAAACAAACTGTTGTGTAGGGTGGCACAGAACGAGATAATTTTTTGGACACCTTAACCTTCTCTGTGGGACCCCTAAAAGGGGCTGAACTTGACCCCTGAGCTTGACCCCTAAAAGTGACAAACTCGACAAATTATCCTATAATAGAGAAGTTTAGCTAAACAAACTATGGAGTAGGGTGGCACAGAATGAGCCAAATTTAATGACACCTTGACCTTCCCTGTGGGACCCCAAAAAGGGGCTGAACATGACCCTAAGAGTGACCAACTTGCCAAATTTCACTATAATGGAGGAATATTGACAAACAAACTATGGTGTAGGGTGACACAGAACGAGACAAATTGAAAGCCACCTTGACCTTCCCTGTGGGACCCCTAAAAGGGGCTGAACTTGACCCCTAAAAGTGACAAACTTGCCAAATTCCACTATAATGGAGAATTTTTGCGAAACAAAGTAGGGTGTAGGGTGGCACAGAAGGAGACAAAGTTAATGACACCCTGACCTTCCCCATGGGACCCCCAAAGGGGCTGAACTTGACCCCTAAAAGTGACAAATTTGCAAAATTCCTCTATAATGGAAACATTTTACCAAACAAACTGTGGTGTAGGGTGGCACAGAACGAGACAAATTTAAGGACACCTTGAGCTTCCCAGTGGGACCCCTAAAAAGGGCTGAACATGACCCCTAAAAGTGACAAACTAGCCAAATTCCACTATAATGGAGAAGAATTTTTGCCAAACAAAGTGGGGTGTAGGGTGGCACAGCACAAGACAAATTTAAGGACACCTTGACCTTCCCTGTGGGACCCCTACAAGGGGCTGAACTTGACCCCTAAAAGTGACAAACTAGCCAAATTCCACTATAATGGAGAAGAATTTTTGCCAAACAAAGTGGGGTGTAGGGTGGCACAGCAGAAGACAAATTTAAGGACACCTTGACCTTCCCTGTGGGACCCCTACAAGGGGCTGAACTTGACCCCTAAAAGTGACAAACTTGCCAAATTCCACTATAATGGAGGAATTTTTGCCCAACAAACTGTGGAGTAGGGTGGCACAGAACGAGACACATTTTTGAACACCTTAACCTTCCCTGTGAGACCCTTAAAAGGGGATGAACTTGACCCCTAAAAGTGACAAACTTGCCAAATTCCCCTATGATGGAGTAATTTTGACAAACAAACTATGGAGTAGGGTGGCACAGAATGAGATAAATTTAATGACACCTTGACCTTCCCTGCAGGACCCAAAAAGGGGCTGAACATGACCCCTAAAAGTGACAAACTTGCCAATTTCCCCTATAAAGGAGGAATTTGGCCAAAGAAACTTTGGTGTAGGGTTGCACAGAAGGAGACAATGATTTGGACACCTTGACCTTCCCTGTGTGACCCCTAAAAGGGGCTGAACTTGGACCCTAAAAGTGACAAACTTGACAAATTCATCTATAATAGAGGAATTTTGCTAAACAAACTGTGGTGTAGGGTGGCGCAGAATGAGACAAATTTAATAACACCTTGACCTTCCCTGTGGGACCCTTAAAAGGGGCTGAAAGTGACAAACTTGCCAAATTCCCCTATAATGGAGGAATTTTGCCAAAAAAACTTTGGTGAAGGGTGGCACAGAACAAGACAATGATTTGGACACCTTGACCTTCCCTGTGTGGCCCCTAAAAGGAGCTGAACTTGGACCCCTAAAAGTGACAAACTTGACAAATTCACCTATAATAGAGGAATTTTGCTAAACAAACTGTGGTGTAGGGTGGCACAGAACGAGACAAATTTAATGACACCTTGACCTTCACTGTCGGGCCCCTAAAATAGGCTGAACATGACCCCTAAAAGTGACAAACTTGCCAAATTCCCCTATAATGGAGGAATTTTGCCAAACAAACTTTGGTGTAGGGTGGCACAGAACGAGACAAATTTAATGACACCTTTACCTTCCCTGTGGGACCCCCAAAAGGGGCTGAATATGACCCCTAAAAGTGACAAACCTGCCAAATTACCCTAAAATGGAGGAATTTTGCCAAACAAACTTTGGAGCTGGGTGGCACAGAACGAGACAAATTTTTGGAAACCTTGACCTTCCCTGTGGGACCCCAAAAAATGGCTGAACTTGACCCCTAAAAGTGGCAAACTTGCCAAATTCCCCTATAATAGAGTAATTTTGCCAAACAAACTATTGTGTAGGGTGGCACAGAACAAGATAATTTTTTGAACACCTTGACCTTCCCTGTGGGACGCCTAAAAGGGGCTGAACTTGACCCCTGAGCTTGACCCCTAAAAGTGACAAACTCGACAAATTCCCCTATAATAGAGAAATTTAGCTAAACAAACTGCGGAGTAGGGTGGCACAGAATGAGCCAAATTTAATGACACCTTGACCTTCCCAGTGGGACCCCTAAAAGGAACTGAACATGACCCCCTAAAAGTGACAAACTTGCCAAATTTCACTATAATGGAGGAATATTGACAAACAAACTGCGGTGTAGGGTGACACAGAACGAGACAAATTGAAAGACACCTTGACCTTCCCTGTGGGTCCCCTAAAAGGGGCTGAACTTGACCCCTAAAAGTGACAAACTTGCCAAATTCCCCTATAATGGAGAATTTTTGCCAAACAAAGTATGGTGTAGGGTGGCACAGAACAAGACAAATTTAAGGACACCTTGACCTTCCCTGTGGAACCCCTAAAAGGGGCTGAACTTGACCCCTAAAAGTGACAAACTTGCCAAATTCTCCTATAATGGAGTAATTTTGCCAAACAAACTGTTGTGTAGGGTGGCACAGAACGAGACAAATTTAATGACACCTTGACCTTCCCTGTGGGACCCCCCAAAAGGGGCTGAACTTGACCCCTAAAAGTGACAAATTTGCAAAATTCCACTATAGTGGAAAATGTTTGCCAAACAAAGTGGGGTGTAGGGTGGCACAGAATGAGACAAAGTTAATGACACCTTGACCTTTCCTATGGGACCCCCAAAAGGGGCTGAACTTGACCCCTACAGGTGACAAATTTGCAAAATTCCCCTATAACGGAAACATTTTGCCAAACAAACTGTGGTGTAGGGTGGCACAGAACGAGACAAATTTAAGGACACCTTGAGCTTCCCTGTGGGACCCCTAAAAAGGGCTGAACTTGACCCCTAAAAGTGACAAACTAGCCAAATTCCACTATAATGGAGAATTTTTGACAAACAAAGTGGGGTGTAGGGTGGCACAGCACAAGACAAATTTAAGGACACCTTGACCTTCCCTGTGGGATCCCTAGAAGGGGCTGAACTTGACCCCTAAAAGTGACAAACTTGCCAAATTCCACTATAATGGAGGAATTTTTGCGCAACAAACTGTGGGATAGGGTGGCACAGAACGAGACACATTTTTGGACACATTGACCTTCCCTGTGAGACCCCTAAAAATGACAAACTTGCCAAATTCCCCTATAATGGAGTAATTTTGACAAACAAACTATGGAGTAGGGTGGCACAGAACGAGACAAATTTAATGACACCTTGACCTTCCCTGTGGGACCCCTAAAAGGGGCTGAACATGACCCCTAAAAGTGACAAACTTGCCAATTCCCCCTATAATGGAGGAATTCTGCCAAAAAAACTTTGGTGTAGGGTGGCACAGAAGGGGACAATGATTTGGACACCTTGACCTTCCCTGTGTGACCCCTAAAAGGGGCTGAACTTGGACCCCTAAAAGTGGCAAACTTGACAAATTCACCTATAATAGAGGAATTTTGCTAAAGAAACTGTGGTGTAGGGTGGCATAGAACGAGACAAATTTAATAACACCTTGAACTTCCCTGTGGGACCCCTAAAAGGGGCTGAACATGACTCCTAAAAGTGACAAACTTGCCAAATTCCCCTATAATGGAGGAATTTTGCCAAAGAAACTTTGGTGTAGGGTGGCACAGAAGGAGACAATGATTTGGACACCTTGACCTTCCCTCTGTGACCCCTCAAAGGGGCTGAACTTGACCCTTAAAAGTGACAAATTTGACAAATTCCCCTATAATAGAGACATTTTGCTAAACAAACTGTGGTGTAGGGTAGCACAGAATGAGACAAATTTAATGACACCTTGACCTTCCCTGTGGGACCCCTAAAAGGGGCTGATCATGACCCCTAAAAGTGACAAACTTGCCAAATTCCCCCATAATGGAGGAATTTTGACAAACAAACTGTGGTGTAAGGTGGCACAGAACGAGACACATTTTTGGTGACCTTGACCTTCCCTGTGGGATCCCTAAAAGGGGCTGAACTTGATGCCTAAAAGTGACAAACTTGCCAAATTTCCAGCAATGTGTTAGTTACTACTTATTCCTTATTTGACATTTTTTATTCCATCAAAACAGGAAAAATGGCACCTGCTGTAGGGTGGCACAAATGAAGAGGAGTTGATTGACATGTTGCCCATCTGCATAAGGCCTTTCTTTATGGGGCAACCAAGGCCCTAAAAGTGACAACCTCCCAGAAAACCTCCTAGATGGGCAAATCTGATCAAATAAAAGGTGATGTAGGGTGGCACAGATGAAGACGAGCTGACGACATGTTGCCCACCCACATAAGACCTTTCTTTATGGGGCAACCAAGGCCCTAAAAGTGACAACCTCCCAGAAAACCTTCTAGATGGGCAAATCTGATCAAATAAAAGGTGCTGTAGGGTGGCACAAATAAAGGCGAGTTCATTGACATGTTGCTCGTCCGCATAAGGCCTTTCTTTATGGGGCAACCAAGGCCTTAAAAGTGACAACCTTCCAGAAAACCTTCTAGATGGGCAAATCTGATCAAATAAAAGGTGCTGTAGGGTGGCACAAATGAAGATGAGTTGACTTATATGTTGCCCGTCCGCATAATGCCTTTCTTTATGGGGCAACCAAGGCCCTAAAAGTGACAACCTCCCAGAAAACCTTCTAGATGGGCAAATCTGATCAAATAACAGGTGCTGTAGGGTGGCACAAATGAAGACGAGTTGATTGACATGTTGCCCGTCTGCATAAGGCCTTTCTTTATGGGCAACCAAGGCCCTAAAAGTGACAACCTCCCAGAAAACCTCCTAGATGGGCAAATCTGATCAAATAAAAGGTGATGTAGGGTGGCACAAATGAAGACGAGGTGACGACATGTTGCCCATCCACATAAGACCTTTCTTTATGGGGCAACCAAGGCCCTAAAAGTGACAACCTCCCAGAAAACCTTCTAGATGGGCAAATCTGATCAAATAAAAGGTGCTGTAGGGTGGCACAAATAAAGGCGAGTTCATTGACATGTTGCACGTCTGCATAAGGCCTTTCTTTGTGGGGCAACCAAGGCCTTAAAAGTGACAACCTCACAGAAAACCTTCTAGATGGGCAAATCTGATCAAATAAAAGGTGCTGTAGGGTGGCACAAATGAAGACGAGTTGACTGACATGTTGCCTGTCCGCATAATGCCTTTCTTTATGGGGCAACCAAGGCCCTAAAAGTGACAACCTCCCAGAAAACCTCCTAGATGGGCAAATCTGATCAAATAAAGGGTGCTGTAGGGTGGCACAAATGAAGACGAGTTGATTGACATGTTGTCAGTCCGCATAAGGCATTTCTTTATGGGCAACCAAGGCCCTAAAAGTGACAACCTCCCAGAAAACCTTCTAGATGAGCAAATCTGATCAAATAAAAGGTGTTGTAGGGTGGCACAAACTGAAGACGAGTTGATTGACATTACGCACGTCTACATAATACCTTTCTTTATGGGGCAACCAAGGCCCTAAAAGGGTAAACCTCCTAGAAAACCCTCTAGATGGGCAACTCTGATCAAATAAAAGGTGCTGTAGGGTGGCACAAATGAAGACGAGTTCATTGACATGTTCCCCGTCCGCATAAGGCCTTTCTTTATGGGGCATCCAAGGCCCTAAACGTGACAACCTCTCAGAAAACCTTCTAGGTGAGCACATCTGATCAAATAAAAGGTGCTGTTGTGGGCAACCAAGAAATCTGATCAAATAAAAGGTGCTGTAGGTTAAGTCGAGTTTAAAGCGAGTTTATCGGCGATATTAATGCAAATTTATCCGCGAGGTTACCGCGACTTTATCCGTGTTGTTAGCGAGAGTTAATTCGCCGGGTTAACGCGAGTTTATCGTGAGATTATCGCGAGTTTATCCGTGAGGTTAGCAAGAGTTTTACGCCAGTTTATCCGCGAGGTTAACGCAATGTTAACGCGAGTTGGACAGGAGTTTATCCGCTAGGTCATCACGAGTTTGGCGCGAGATTAACGCTAGTTGACCCGCGAGGATAACGGATGTTAATCCGCGCGGTTAGCTGGAGTTTGACACGAGTTTACTCACGAGTTTAACGCGATTTGTACGCGAGTTTAATGCAAGGTTAACGCGAGTTTGACAGGAGTTTATCCGCTACGCTGTCGCGAGTTTTTCCGCGAGGTTAATGTGTGTTTAACCGCGAGTTTTATACGCGAGGTTAACGCGAGTTGAACGCGCATTTTACGCAAGTTGATCCACAAGGTTGACGCAAGATTAATGCTCGTGTTAATCTCGCGTTATAACCTTGTGGATAAACTCGCGTTAAACACGTGCTAACCTCACGGATACTCTCGCATTAACCTCGGTTCAACCTCGCACTAAGAACGCGAATAAACTCCCGTTAAACTCGAATTCACCTCCCGGATGATTAAACTCGCGTTAGTATCTCACATAAACTCGCGCGAATCTCGCGGATGAACACGAGCTAACCACTCGATTTAACTCGCATTAATCTTGCATTAACTCAGGGGATAAACGCACGTTAACCTCACGGATTAAGTAGCGTTAAACTTGCGTTAAACTCGCCTTAACATCGGGGATAAATTCGCGTTAGACTCGCGGGTAAACACACGTTAACATCGCGGATTAACTCACTTTAAAGTTGCGTTACACTCACGTTAACCTCGCGGATAAACTCGCGTTAACCTCGCAGATAAACATGCGTTAACCTCCCAGATTAATTCCCGTTGAACTCGAGTTAACCTTGATTTACATTCAGTTTAACCTAGCGGTTAGACTCCCGTTAATCTCGCGGATAAAGTCGCGTTAAGCTCGCGTTAGGGTCTCGTATAAACTCGTGCTCACCTCGTTAACCACGCGAATTAACTCGAGTTAATCTCGCGTTAACCGCGGCGACAAACTCGTGTAAACCTCGCGAACAAACACACGTTAAATTCGCGTTAACCTCGAGGATTAACTCGACGATAAACTCGCGATAACAACGCATATAAACTCACGATAACCTCGCGCATAAATCTGTGTGAACATTGCCGATAAACTGACGTTGACTCGAGTTAACCTCGCGGATAAACTCGCGTTAACGTCGCGCATAAATTCGCGCCAAACGCGCGTTAATCTCATGACTAAACACACGTTATACTCGCGCTAATAACGCGAATAAACTCGCGATAACCGTTCGCACAAACTCGCATTAATATCGCGGATACAGTCGCGTTAATCTGGCGGAAAAAACTCGCGTTAACGTCGCGCATAAACTCGCGCTGACCGCGCCGATAAACACAAGTTAACCTCGTGGATTAACTCGTGTTAAACTCGCGTAAAGCTCGCGTTAACGTCGCTGATAAACTTGCGTTAAACTCGTGCATGAACACGCGCTAAATCGCGTTAACTTCGCGCATAAACGCCCGCTAAACTGGAGTTAACCTCGCGGATAAATTCGTAGTAACCTCGCGAATAAACTCACGTTAATCTCACGTTGACATCGCGGACATACTCGCGCCAAACTCGCGATAACCTAGCGGTTGAACTCGCCTCATACTCGCGTTAACAGCGCGTTCAACTAGCGCTGACAAACTGGGTAAATTCGCGGTAACCTCGCCGTAAACTCGCGTTACCATCGCCGATAAACTCGCGTTAAACTCGAGTTAACCTCGTGGATAAACTCGTGTTAAACTCGCGTTAACCTTGCGGATAAACTAGCGTTAAACACGCGTTAACCTCACGGATAATCTCGCGCGATAACCTCGCGTTAACCTCGAGGATTAACTGTCTCTAACAACACTGTCTCTATAAACACGTAATAACCTCGCGGAAAAATTCGCTTTAATCTCGCGTTAACCTTGCGTTTAATTCGCGCTATCAACGTAGATAAACTCGCGATAACTTTGCAAATAAACTCGCGTTAACATCGTCAATAAACTTGCGTTAAACTCAAGTTAACCTTGCGGATAAACTCGTGTTTATCTCGCGTTAACCTTGCGGATAAACTCGCGTTAAACACGCGATGACCTCACGGATAATCTCGCGTCAAACTCACGCTAACAATGCGGATAAACTCCCTGTTAAACTCGAGTTTATCTCACGGATGAACTCGTGTTTAACTCGAGTTAACCTCGCGTTAAACTCGCGTTAATCTAGCAGTTAGATTCGCGTTAATATCGCGGATAAAGTGGCGTTAAGCTCGCGTTAGCATTGCGCAAAAACTCGCGCTAGTCCCGCGAATAAACACGCGTTAACCTCGCGAATTAACTCGCGTTTATTTCGCGTTAACCTCGGGAATCATCTCCTGTTAAACTCGCGGACAAACAAATAAAGTCGCGTTGAACTCGAGATAACCTCGGGGATAACCTAATGTTAACCTCGGGAAAAACTCGCGCCAAACTCGCGTTAACCTCGCGGATAAACTCATGTTAACCTCGAGTCAATTTCGAGATAATATCGCGGATAAACTCGCGATGACCTTGTGCATAAATTCGCATTAATATCCTGGATAAACACGCGTTAAACTCGCGCTAACCTCGCGGATAAACTTGCGTTAACCTTGGGGGTTAACTCTCGCTAACAACGCAGCTACACTTGCGATAACCTCGCGGACAAATTTACGCTAAACTCGAGTTAACCTCGCGTTGTACTCGCGCTAACAACGCGAATAAACTAGCGATAACCTCGCGCATAAACTTGCGTTAACATCGCCGATAAACTCGCGAAAAACTCAAGTTAACCTCGTGGTGGATAAACGCGCGTTAACCTCGGGGATAAACTCGCGCCAAACGCGTGTTAACCTCGCGGAAAAACACGCGTTAAACTCTGGTTAACTTCACGCATCATCTCGCGTTATCGTCGCGGATAAACTCACGTTCAACTCGACTAAAAGCAGCGGGTAAACTCGCGTTAAACTGGCATTACCCTCACGGATAAACTCGCGTTAACCACGAGTTGCGTTAAACTCGCGGATACGCTCACGCTAAACTCGAGTTAACCTCCCAAATAAACTCGAATTAAAGTCGCGTTCACCTTGCTGATTAACTCGCGGATAAGCTCGCGTTAACATCGGGTATAAAGGCGCTTTAACCTCGCGGATTACCTCGCGTTAAACCCGCGGATCAACTCGCGATAACCGCGCGGATAAACTCGCGCCAAACGCGTGTTAACCTCGCGGAAAAACACGCGTTAAACTCTGGTTAACTTCACGCATCATCTCGCGTTATCGTCGCGGATAAACTCACGTTCAACTCGACTAAAAGCAGCGGGTAAACTCGCGTTAAACTGGCATTACCCTCACGGATAAACTCGCGTTAACCACGAGTTGCGTTAAACTCGCGGATACGCTCACGCTAAACTCGAGTTAACCTCCCAAATAAACTCGAATTAAAGTCGCGTTCACCTTGCTGATTAACTCGCGGATAAGCTCGCGTTAACATCGGGTATAAAGGCGCTTTAACCTCGCGGATTACCTCGCGTTAAACCCGCGGATCAACTCGCGATAACCGCGCGGATAAACACGCGTTAACATCGCGAATTAACTCGCGTTAATCTCGTGTTAACCTTGGGGATATACTCGCGTTAAACTCGCGGTCAATCACGCGTTAAATCCACGTATAATCACGCGTTAACCTCGCGTTAACGTTGCGTATAATCACGCGTTAACTGCGCGGATTAACTCGCGTTACACTCGTGTTAAACTCGCCTTAGCCTCGGGGATAAACTCGCGGCTAAACAATGTTAACATCGCGGATTTCCTCGCATTAAACTTGCGTTAAACTCGCGTTAATCTCGCCGATAAACTCGCGTTAATCTCGCTTTAACCTCGAGGATAACTCGCGTTCAAACACTCGTTAAATTCGCGTTAACCTCACGGATTAATTAGTATTAATCTCCTGGATTAACTCGAGGAGTTAATCTCGCGTTAACTTCGTGGATTAATTCGCGTTAATATCGCGTTAACCTCGGGGATATGCTCACGTTAAACTCGCGGACGAACACGCGCCAAACCCACGTTATCCTCACGGAGTGACTCGCCAAAAAACACGCGGCTAAACTCGCGATAACCTCGGGCATAAACTCGCGTTATAATCGCGGATAAACTCGCGGAATACTCGAGTTAACCTTGCAGACAAACTCGCGTTAACCTACCGAATAGACTCTCGGGAATAAATTCGCTTTAAATCCGATAATCTCACGATAACCTTGCGCATAAATTCGCATTAATATCGTGGATAAGCTTGCGTTAAACTCGCGTTAACTTCGTGAATTAACTCTCGCTAACAAGGGGGATAAACTCGCCATAACCTCGTGGATAAATGCGCTTTAAACTCGCGTTAACCTCGCGAATTAACTCTCGATAACAACGGGGATAAACTCGCCATAACCTCGTGGACAAATTCGCTTTAAACTCGCGTTAACCTTGCCTCTAACTCGCGCTAACAACGTGGATAAACTCGCGATAACCTCGAGAATAACCTCGCATTAACATCGCCGATACACGCACGTTAAACTCGAGTTAACCTTGCGGACAAACTGGCGTAAGACACACGCTAACCTCACGGACAATCGCGCGCTGACAACGCGGATAATCTCCCTTCAAAATCGAGTTGGCCTCGCGGATGAAAACTTGAGTTAACCTCGCTTTAAACTTGCGTTAATCTAGCAGATAGATTCGCGTTATATCTCGCAGATAAACTCGCGTTAACATCGCGCATCAACTTGCGCTAATCTCGCGAATAAACACGCGTTAACCTCGCGAATTAACTCGAGTTAATCTCGCATTAACCTCGCGGATTAACTAGTGTTAAACGCGCGTTAAACTCGCCTTAACCTCGGCGATAAATTCGCGTTACACTCGTGGGTAAACACACGTTAACACCGTGGATTAACTTGCGTTAAACTTGCATTACACTCGCGTTAACCTGGCGGATAACTCGCGTTAACCCAGCAGTTGACATGCGTTAACCTCCCGGGTTAACTCACGTTAAATACTCGTGGATATTCTCACGCCAAACGCCGGCTAACCACGCGGATAAACACGAGTGAACCTCACGGATTACCTCAGATTAATATCGCTTTAACCTTGGGGATAAACTAGTGTTAAAATCTCATTAAATTAGCGTTACGCTTGCAGATTAACTCGTGGATAAACTCGCAATAGGCCCGGGGATAAATTCGCGCAAAGCTCGCGTTCAACTCGCGCTAACAACGCGGATAAACTCGCGATAACCTCGCGCATAAACTCGCGTCAACATCAACGATAAACTCACGTTTAACCCACGTTAAACTCGCGGACAAACTCGTGTTAACCTCGTGCATAACCTCGCGTTAAATTTGCGTTACCCTCGTGGATAAACTCGTGTTAAACTCGCGTTAAACTAGCGGATAAGCTTGCGTTAAACACGTGCTAACCTCACGAATAAACTCGCGTTACCCTTGCGTTAAACTCGCGGATAAACGCGTGTTAAACTCGAGTTAACTTCGCGTTAAACACGCACCCAGTGGTTAGACTCGCGTTAAGTTAGTGAATAAACTCGGGTTAGCGTGGCGCATAAACTCGCGCTAATCTCACGGATACTCGTTAATCTCGCGTTAACCTCAGGGATAAACTCGTGTTAAACTCGCGAACAAAACACGCGTTAAATTAGCGTTAACCTCGCGAATTAACTCGCGGATAGACTTGCGATAACCTGGCGCATAAACTCGTGTTAACATCGCCGATAAACCCGAGATGTACTCGATTTAACCTCGCGGATAAACTCGCTTTAATGTTGCGCATAAACTGGCGTTAACCTTGCGGATAGACTCGCGTTAAACTCGAGTTAAACTCACCGATAAACTCGTGTTAATCTCGCGGATAAACTCGCGCCAAACCCGCGTTAACCTCGTGGACAAATTCAAGTTAAACTCTCGCTAATAACGCGGATAAACTCGCGATAACCTTGCGCACAAACTCACATTAATATCGCGGAAACACTTGCGTTAAACTAATGGAAAAGCTCGGATTAACTTCGGGCATAAACTCGCGCTGACCGTGCCGATAAACACACGTCAATCTCGGGGATTAACTCGTGTTAAACTCGCACAAAACTCGCGTTAACCTCTGAGATAAACTCGCGTTAACTCGCGGATGAACACCCGTCAAAACCGCGTTAATCTCGCGTATAAATGCACGTTAAACTCGAGTTAACCTCGCGGATACATTCGCGTTAACCTGGCGGATTAACTCGCGTTAAACTCGCGTAAACGTAGCGGATATACTTGCGCCAAACTCGCGATGACCTCGCGGATAAACTCACCTCATACTCGCGTAACATCGCGTTTAACTCGCGCTAACAAAGCGGATAAATTCGCGATAACCTCACACATAAACTCATGTTAACATCGCCGAAAAACACGCGCCAGTGTCGCATTAACCTCATGGTTGGACTCGTATTAACCTCGTGTTAGCATGTTAACATCGCCGATAAACGCGCGTTAAACTCGAGTTAACCTCCCGGATAAACTCGCGCCAAATAATATCGCGGATAAACTCGCAATATCCTTGCGCATAAACTCGCATTAATTTCCCGAATAAACTCGCGTTAAACGCGCGCTAACCTAACGAAAAAAACCGCATTAATCTCGAGTTAACATCGCGGGTTGACTCTCGCTAACAACGTACATAAACTCGCGATAACTTCGCAGACAATTTCGCGTTAAAATCGAGTTAACTTCGCGTTTTACGCGCGCTAACAAGGTGGATAAACTCGTAATAACCTCGCGCATAACCTCGCGTTAACTTCGCCGATAAACGCGCGTTAAACGCGAGGTAACCTCGCGGATAAACTCGTGATAACCTCGCGTATGAACTCGCGCCAAACTCGCGTTATCTTCGCAGATAAACTCGTGATAACCTCACGTTCGCGGTGGCTCAGTTGGTAGAGGTGCAGGCTGCAAGCCGAGAGGTCCTCGGTTCGAATCCCACCTGCGGCAACCGCGTTGTGTCCTTGGGCAAGACACTTCACCCCGATTGCCTACACGGGGGCACGATGACGCTGTGTACTGAGGCGTACTGCACGTCGATGGTGCGCATGTCTTCAACCAATCTAACCCTGCCTGTGCTGCTGCGGTGCAGAGTTCAGAGTTACGAT
Organism: Pictodentalium vernedei; assembly: GCA_031216915.1. Lineage (NCBI taxonomy): Eukaryota > Metazoa > Mollusca > Scaphopoda > Dentaliida > Dentaliidae > Pictodentalium > Pictodentalium vernedei. Next base: position 308,376,078 of record CM062292.1, on the reverse strand, counting down.
GTTGGAGAGCTGACAGCTGCTCGTCGTTGCTCGGTGGTTCTCTCCGGGTACTCCGGCTTCCTCCACCCGTAAAACTGTCACGGTCACGATTAGCCATTGTGCATAAGTATGTGACCTTAAACACCAATAAATAAATAGATAACCTCACGTTAACATCGCCGATACACTCGCGTTAAACTCATGTTAACCTCGCGGATAAACTCGCGTTAACCTCACGGATAAACTACCGCCAAACTCGCCGACGACCACGCATTAAATTCGCGTTAAACTCGTGTTAACATTGCGGATAAACTCGCGTTTAACTCGACTAAACTGGCGTTAACCTTGCGGATAGACTCGCGTTAAACTCGAGTTAAACTCACCGATAAACTCGTGTTAATCTCGCGGATAAACTCGCGCCAAACCCGCGTTAACCTCGTGGACAAATTCAAGTTAAACTCTCGCTAATAACGCGGATAAACTTGCGATAACCTTGCGTACAAACTCACATTAATATCGCGGAAACACTTGCGTTAAACTAATGGAAAAGCTCGGATTAACTTCGGGCATAAACTCGCGCTGACCATGCCGATAAACACACGTCAATTTCGGGGATTAACTCGTGTTAAACTCGCACAAAACTCGCGTTAACCTCTGAGATAAACTCGCGTTAACTCGCGGATGAACACCCGTCAAAACCGCGTTAATCTCGCGTATAAATGCACGTTAAACTCGAGTTAACCTCGCGGATACATTCGCGTTAACCTCGCGGATTAACTCGCGTTAAACTCGCGTAAACGTAGCGGATATACTTGCGCCAAACTCGCGATGACCTCGCGGATAAACTCACCTCATACTCGCGTAACATCGCGTTTAACTCGCGCTAACAAAGCGGATAAATTCGCGATAACCTCACACATAAACTCATGTTAACATCGCCGAAAAACATTGCGGATAGACTCACGTTAACCTCGCGAACAGACTCCCGTTTAACTCGTATTAATCTCGCGGATAAACTCCAGTTAACAACGAGGATTACATCGCTTTAAACACAACACGCGTTAAACATGCGTTAATCACGTGGATAAATTCGGATTAAAGTCGTGTTATCCTTGCTGATGAACTCGCGGATAAACTCGCGTTAACCTCGGAGATAAACTCGCGTTAACCTCACGGATCACCTCACGGATAAACTCGCGTTAAACGCACGGATAAACACGCGTTGACATCGCGGATTAACTCGCGTTAATCCCGTATTAAACTCGAGGATATACTCGGGGAATCAATCTGCTGGATTAACACAAGTTATCCGCGATGTCAATAATAATAATTAATATGGGCAATACGTCAATCAACTCGTCTTCATTTGTGCCACCCTACAGCACCATGTATTTGATCAGACTTCCCCATCTAGAAGGTTTTCTGGGAGGTTGTCACTTTTAGGGCCTTGGTTGCCCCATAAAGAGGGGTTATATGGGGACGTGAAACATGTAAATAATCTCGTCTTCAAATGTGCCACTCTACAGCACCTTTTATTTGATCAGATTTGCCCATCTATAAGGTTTTCTGGTAGGCTGCCACATTTAGGGCCTTGGTTGCCCCATAAAGAAAGGCCTTATGCGGACGGGCATCATGTCAATCAACTCGTCTTCATTTTTGTCACCCTATGGCACCTTTCATTTCATCAGATTTGCTCATCTAGAAGGTTTTATGGGAGGTTGTCACTTTTAGGGCCTTGGTTGCCCCATAAAGAGAGGCCTTATGCAGACGGGCAACATGTCAATCAACTCATCTTCATTTGTGCCACCCTACAGCAGGTGCCATTTTTCCTGTTTTGATGGAATAAAAAATATCAAAATGTCAAATAAGGAACAAGTAACTAACTTCACATTGCTTGGAATTTGGCAAGTTTGTCACTTTTAGGGGTCAAGGGACCCACAGGGAAGGTCAAGGTGTCCTTGAATTTGTCTCATTCTGTGCCACCCTACACCACAGTTTGTTTGTCAAAATTCCTCCATTATAGGAGAATTTGGCAAGTTTGTCACTTTTAGGGGTCATGTTCAGCCCCTTTTAGGGGTCCCACAGGGAAGGTTAAGGTGTCCAAAAAATTGTCTCCTTCTGTGCCACCCTACACCACAGTTTGTTTGGCAAAATTCATCCATTATAGGGGGATTTGGCAAGTTTGTCACTTTTAGGGGTCATGTTCAGCCCCTTTTAGGGGTCCCACGGGGAAGGTCAAGGTGTCCACAAAATTATCTCGTTCTGTGCCACCCTACACAACAGTTTGTTTGGCAAAATTACCCCATTATAGGGGAATTTGCCAAGTTTGCCACTATTAGGGGTCAAGTTCAGCCCTTTTTTGGGGTCCCACAGGGAAGGTCAAGGTTTCCATAAATTTGTCTCGTTCTGTGCCACTCAACACCAAAGTTTGTTTGGCAAAAATCCTCCATTTTAGGGGAATTTGGCAAGTTTGTCACTTTTAGGGGTCATGTTCAGCCCCATTTGGGGGTCCAACAGGGAAGGCCAAGGTGTCATTAAATTTGTCTCGTTCTGTGCCACCCTACCCAACAGTTTGTTTGGCAAAATTACTCCATTATAGGAGAATTTGACAAGTTTGTCACTTTTAGAGGTCATGTTCAGCCCCTTTTAGGGGTCCCACAGGGAAGGTTAAGGTGTCCAAAAAATTGTCTCCTTCTGTACCACCCTACACCAAAGTTTGTTTGGCAAAATTCATCCATTATAGGGGGATTTGGCAAGTTTGTCACTTTTAGGGGTCATGTTCAGCCCCTTTTAGGGGTCCCACGGGGAAGGTCAAGGTGTCCACAAAATTATCTCCTTCTGTGCCACCCTACACCACAGTTTGTTTGGCAAAATTCATCCATTATAGGGGGATTTGGCAAGTTTGTCACTTTTAGGGGTCATGTTCAGCCCCTTTTAGGGATCCCACGGGGAAGGTCAAGGTGTCCAAAAAATTATCTCGTTCTGTGCCACCCTACACAACAGTTTGTTTGGCAAAATTACTCCATTATAGGGGAATTTGCCAAGTTTGCCACTATTAGGGGTCAAGTTCAGCCCTTTTTTGGGGTCCCACAGGGAAGGTCAAGGTTTCCAAAAAATTGTCTCGTTCTGTGCCACCCAACACCAAAGTTTGTTTGGCAAAATTCCTCCATTTTAGGGGAATTTGGCAAGTTTGTCACTTTTAGGGGTCATGTTCAGCCCCATTTGGGGGTCCAACAGGGAAGGCCAAGGTGTCATTAAATTTGTCTCGTTCTGTGCCACCCTACCCAACAGTTTGTTTGGCAAAATTACTCCATTATAGGGAAATTTGGCAAGTTTGTCACTTTTAGGGGTCAAGTTCAGCCCCTTTTTGGGGTCCCACAGGGAAGGTCAAGGTGTCCAAAAAATTGTCTCCTTCTGTACCACCCTACACCAAAGTTTGTTTGGCAAAGTTCCTCCATTATAGGGGAATTTGGCAAGTTTGTCACTTTTAGGAGTCATGTTCAGCCCCTTTTAGGGGTCCCACAGGGAAGGTCAAGGTGTCGTTAAATTTGTCTCGTTCTGTACCACCCTACACCACAGTTTGTTTAGCAAAATTTCTCTATTATAGGGGAATGTGTCAAGTTTGTCACATTTAGGGGTCAAGTTCAGCCCTCCTCCATCTACTGGAGGAGGGCTGAAGGTCAAGGTGTCCAAAAAATTGTCTCCTTCTGTGCCACCCTACAACGCAGTTTGTTTGGCAGAATAACTCCATTATAAGGGAATTTGGCAAGTTTGTCACTTTTAGGGGTCAAGTTCAGCTCATTTTAGGGGTCCCACAGGGAAGGTCAAGGTGTCCAAAAAAATTGTCTCCTTCTGTGCCACCCTACAGCACAGTTTGTTTCCTCCCGCACTGGTCACCCTCTAAGTGACACGGACTCGCAGGATGATGCCAAGCAGACAAAAGCAGCCGAAGGAAAGAAGAAAAGGAGAAGAAAGAAGGGATCTTCCGCCAGACGACGCGATGTCCGCCGACTGACGGTGTTCATGGAGAAGATAATGACGGAAAAGGAAGAGAGGGAGGCTAACCATGGCGTTGAAAGCTCAATGCCTGCTACCCCGGCCTGGCCGTTCCACGTCCACGCCGGCTCCCCCACTCCTGTGGAGGACGCTGGTTCGCCAGGCAACACTCCAATCTCCAGCCCATTACACTCTTCCTCGGAAGAGTAGATGGAGGAGGGAGGTTTGTTTATGGTGCAGGAAGTTGAGCCGGACAGCGCACATGTAGCTACACCCACTCTTGCCCTTCCAGTCCTTTCCGACCAGGACACTATCCAGAAAGCTCACACCGCGGAGTCCGTGGGAAGCATCCTTGGGGAAAAAGTCAAGGATGACGAACATTTAGCAATTCTCCGACAAACGCTGAATACCTTGGATAACCGCGGACAGTAGTATGTCTCGCACGTTTGGGGAATCTCATCGGGGGATCTTATGTGACGTCATAGTCACGTGACCTAGTGCCCATGTTGTGTTGTCACGGTAACCCGTATGAGCGGCCATGTTGTGACGTCATCGCCATAGTGATACATGGTGTGAGTGCGCATGCGCAGCGCGTGTTATTAAGGTGAGGTGATACGTGTTTCCGTCGTCCATTTTGTATACAGGAGGCCGCCATCTTGGTTTCCATGGTAGCACGTGGTTGCTATGTTACCCAATTTTCCTGCAATGGGACGGTGTTAAAACACGGTAGCCAAATTTTACGGACTCGGCTAGGAATCTCAATTACGGAATGCCTTATATGTATACAGGGAAAATCTGATTCAACCTTGATCAATGTTATAGTCGAGACTGAGATAGGTATAGCTAGGAAGTAGTGATACAAGTCAATATTAATGGATGGTAGTTTAGTCAATAGAACTGGTACAAGGCCGCAATGGAACAAGACTGTTGTAGAAGCTAATGATAGGACAGATAGACCATAGACCCGTAGTGGCCTTGGAGCTTTGGCGACAAGATGGAAACAGAATCCCATTTGTGGAGTCCCTTTTTTGGAATCCCATTTGTGGAATCCCTTTTTCGAAAACGCCTGTGGCTATGGAATTCCTTTTTTTCTGAAATGAGTCGTCGAGTCGTTCGAGGAGTCACTCGATCGAGCAATTGCTCGTTGGCTCATTTGCTCGATGGGATTCGAGTCATTCGAGCAATAGTTGCGAGTCACTCGACATAAGACAGATTCCCACTTATGGAATCCCTTTTTGGAATCCCATTTGTGGGATCCCTTTTTCGAAAACGCCTGTGGATATGGAATCCCTTTTTTCTGAAATGAGTCGTCGAGTCGTTCGACGAGTCACTCGATCGAGCAATTGCCCGATAGCTCAATTGCTCGATGGGATTCGAGTCATTCGAGCAATAGTTGCGAATCACTCGACATAAGACGGAATCCCACTTTTGGAATCCCTTTTTGGAATCCCATTTGTGGAATCCCTTTTTCGAAAACGCCTGTGGCTATGGAATCCTTTTTTTCTGACATGAGTCATCGAGTCGTTCAATGAGTCACTCGATCGAGCAATTGCTCGTTGGCTCATTTGCTCAATGGGATTCGAGTCGTTCGAGCAATATGCCGAGTCATTCGATCGAGCAATTACTCTAAAGCTCATTTGCTCGATGGGATTCGAGTCATTCGAGCAATGGTTTATAAGTAACTGCTCGATTGCTTATTGGGTTTGGGAATGCTTTTGATATACACAAGGGAGATAACTGCATTATGGGAAATCAAGCACTGGTAATTATAAGACCTGGACGAGAGAACCAGAGATAGTTTGGACTGGACAGACTGTTAGTGATAGAGAAACATATGCAATAGGCATTAAAAATGGGATTCTGGGAAAATCAGGCCCTGTACTCCTATTCAATAGAACATACCCCCTGTACCCCTTGGTACTGTAGCATAACGTGTTATTTTTATTTGCCCAAAATGGGGCTTCACATGTCCGTTTGGGTGGTTTGGTGGAGATTTGGGTGGTCTGTAAGGGTGGTCGGGTCTATTTGGGTAATTAGATATACTCTAGTTCAATCAAACACACCCCAAGGGTCCCCCTCGGTACTATAGCACTACGTGCTAAGCCAATAAATTGGGAAATCCGTATCAAATAAAGTCAATTTCGGTGATTTGGGGTGGATTATGGTGATTTGGAGGGATTGTCGGGTTGTTTGTGGTAATTAGATTTACTCTTCTACAAAGGAACACACCATCCGAACATACCCCGTCACATTGCAGGAAAATTGGGTAAAATAGCAACCACGTGCTACCATAGAAACCAAGATGGCGGCCTCCAGTATACAAAATGGACGACGGAAACACGTATCACCCTAACAACACGCGCTGCGTTTGCGCACTAACACCACGTATCACTATGGAGATGACGCACAATATGGCCGCCAACGCGGGTTACCATGACAACACAACATGGCGCCACTAGGTCACGTGACTAATACGTCACATGAGGTCCCCCGATGAGATCCCCCAAATGACGCCCCAAAACGTGCGAGACATTCTACTGCGGACTCTTGGAAAACAGGATTAGAGGAGCATTACAGAGTGTCAGTAACCACTATCTGCGCACTACTCCAGAGAGCTCTCCATCACCGGCAGCTGCAAGGGCTAGACCACACCAACCTAGTCAGCCCTCCAGCACCCCTCCTTCAACACCACCAAAGGAGGTATCACCATCACAGCCTCCTCCTCCAAAAAAAGAACAGGAGGAAACATAGACGGCGCTGAGTACCTTTTCCAATTTCATCATTTGCCACCCCCAGACAACCCAAATCATCTACAGTTAAAGAGGGTCGAAAGGGGCTTGCCAAACCGTCCCTGCGCGCCTTCAGCGCGCGAAACCATTTCATGCCGGGTGGATTCAAACGAGGCGCGCGTTGGTCCTGCGCCCCGTTTTCTAGGCCATTTTTTGTAAAGCGCTTCTTTATCGCACATCATGTCCCAATCCAATGAAAATAGCAGGCCTGTTACCTGAACCAGGAATGTTCAGGATGGGTGGCACCTTGTTAAGGTCCGTTTGTTTCTTTGGTTGTCAATGTCGCCTCAATCGTACACGCCAGCAAAGCGCCCAAGGCAGACTTTACTTGTCGTTAAATGCCTATCTTGTCTTACCTGAAGACTAACAAGAAACATCAACTTCCATCTTCTTCCACCTTTACAACGCTCAGATATGATGCAGATGATGCTGTCTCAAATTAATGGAATTATATCATACTGCAAACGAGGGTCGAAAGGGGCTCGTCCCACAACGTCCCAGAGCGCCTTCGGCGCGCTAAAAAACATTCTTTTAGCTTTAGCTAGGATCCAAACTTCACGCCATCATCATTCGCACCTCTGACTTCAGAGCGTGAACACATTGATGAACTTCTATTATGGATATACTGGATTTACCAACCAAATTGAAAAGGACCATCTCAGCCCTGGACGTCATTTGTCCTAACACCTGGACTCTTCAGATGAAAGGCCAGAGCGTCCATCTAACCTTGAAATTTGAGACTGAAGATACCACTCACCACCCTCGGGGAGAGGTAGTACATTTTGGTGATAGGACCCCCTCTCACATTGGTCCTCACCCCAGTGAGTCCGGAGGTCCTGACAAGAAAAAGAACAGCTCGTCCACCAAGCGAAAGGTGCCCGACGCCTGATAGCTTTCTTGGAGATGAATAGAGAGAAAAGTGAGGAAATGAAAGAGTCACAAACAACCGCCACTTTCACTCCCACCCCAGACAAACCCGACCGACTGCCGGCTCCCCAACCGGAATTGTTCGATGTGGAACGTCCTGTGGAGACTGGGGTGGAAATAGAAGCTGCTTTATCGCCACTACCCGACCCCCCCCCCCCCCCCTACACTTCGATATCCGACAACCAGGACCAGAAACCAAACCACCACCACCAACCCAATCTCGAGGGGACTTCATCGATCGAATAGATAACATCTGTATACGACAGAACGGAGAGCTTAAACTGCACTTCGATGCCATAATCGAAAATTTCATCGAATTCACCCACAGCCACCATAGTTGCAATGAATCAGCCATCAAACTGTTCATCTCATTTAGTGCCGATAAGCTAGAGGCTCTAGAAATCCGCAACCCTTATTTCCACAAATAGTTTACAGAGAAATGAGAGAAAGAAAAAGCAGCAACAACCACGGCGGACTTATATCACCCTCCCCCACCAAAAAGAAGCACAAGCGCCGCTAAGTACCTTAACCCTCTCATCCTTTACGGGAACGGGTCAATCGCCACTGGGTCAACTCGCCACCGGGTCAAGTCGACTCCGGGTCAAGTCGCCACGGGTCAACTCGCCACGGGTCAACTCGCCACCAAAAAAATAATAATATAAGACAGGTTTGACACATTGAGTTTTATTCATGATCCAATTAACATTGAGCATTTATATGATAAAACGTAACAAAAACACAATATATTACACACTATATACATTAGGAAATATCATATTTTAACGATTTGTTTTATACTTTTAGCACATAATGTTATAATTGTGAAATATTCTATTTATAAATGGGGAAAGATCGGCAGTTACATTAAAATCTTGGAAAACGTTTTTTAGGGATTAGTGGATTTGCGTCAGTTTACTCTTGGATTCATGTTATGAAAGATGTCTTTGATTCATAATTACGCTCTGATCGTTTTGTACCATAAGATATTTAATTATGAGAAACTGTCTGTTTATATTTTCTTGTGTTTGGTATAAAATCAAGTCATGGCTGCTATCAAGAAAATGTGAAGCACGTGGTAAACCATGGGTGGAAATGTTAACTTATTTCGTAATCTCCCCAGCAACATTCAGCTGGCGTTTGCAGAATTTCATGTTATGGCCTATATGGATTCGCGTGAATATATTTCGCGAGAATCTAGTTAGATTCTCGCGATACCAGACGAATTTTAAGCCCTGACTCGTCAAATATTTGGAAAATAAAGGATTATGGAAATATAACCAAATCAACAATAAGATAAGAATAAGAGTATCGAACGTAACATTGCGTAACATTGAGCACTGAAGAAACCACACACAATACCTTGAGCACAAAAATGTAACATTTAGCACCTGAAAAAATACATTATCCCTTTACCTAACGTAACGGCCAAAACCGGCCAGCGCTATATACGAAAATCACCATTCAATTTTTATTATATTTTCATTTTTTGCTTCTAAAACATAGGTTGTGACCCCTCATTGGAACAAGCGCGTCGCGATCGTTCCAATGAGGGGTCACAACCTATGTTTTGGAAACGAAAAATGAAAATACTTAGTTATACGATAATTTTTTTTTACAAGTGCCGTCTGCTACTAGCATTATGTAAAGGGTTATACACTGAGCACCTCAAAAGTATTGTATTTGATTTTTTTCAAATATTGGAGGAATATTTCATACCAAAGTACGAATTATTCTTCCGATATTTGAAAAAAAATTCAAAGCTAACGATTGTGGAAATATAACCAAATCAGCAATATGGTAAGTAAGAGTAACAATAACGAAAATATAACGAAATTAACATTCAGATACAGAATATATTGTCGCACACCACCTCAAGAATCCAGTTGAAGTCAGCTCATAGTCCTCATATAACTTCCAAGCTTTTTCTAATTTCTGTGAAAGTTTTGTGTATTTGGCACGCCGGTTAGTCTCTAAATCATTTGCCGTAATAATAATAATAACACTTCGGCCGGCCGCTGATTTGTCGCGGTTCTCGTATGAGAAGGCCTTGGTTACCCATGTTCTAACAACTGCCTCCCTATTCCCACGCTTCTTCTCTCCTCCCAACAATCGGAGACGAACTGCTTGATGACATCCCTTGCCCCATTCTTCCCAATCTCTCCGATTAGTATATTAACATTCTCCTTTGAGTCGCCCCCTAACCACATGTCCTTCATTCTCCCATCCCACTTCCCCATTATACTCCCCGTGAATCCTATTCTTTTAGACTGGTATTTTGGGCATTCTAGAAGAAAGTGTTCCAGGGTCTCCACCACGCCCAAGTTACACATCTGGCACTCCTTTTCACTGTTTTTCCCAATTTTTCCCCTCAGCTCCAGGGACCGCGACCTAAGCTTAAACAACAGTGACCCCCAAAGATGCCATCAAGGTACTCTTCAAAACCAGGCTTCTCTTTATCACGCAGGCCACCCAAAGATCTCTTTGATTTGCCCCCCTCTCGCCAATTACGGTTACAATCCTCTATGACCCTTTCTCTGGCGATCTTTTTACCCTGGTTTGCCCCAAGATCCGAGATCTCCAATGAGTAGTTTTCTACTAGCTCCCTCACTTGGACCATCCACCCCGTTTTGATATTTGAGTTGAAAGTTCTCAGGAACATTACTTTACACCATCGGCTATCGGGGAGATTTACAAAATAATTAAGATAACCGAGTTTCAATAGGTATATCCTGTCCTTGATCCTCGTCTACCCAAGCTCACTCCTGATTGCTTCTAGCGCTGCGGCATTACTCGACCCTGTTATCCATCGGCCTACATCGTTCTGCGGGGTTTCCAAGCTCTTAACAGCTGTCTGGTTTAGGGGTACAACTTCCGTACCGTATGTTATACTTGGCAGACCCACCATTTCCCAAATGGTTTTCCCCACGAAAACCTTGTTGAAACTGTTTCTCCCTATAAGTTTCATTTGGTTAAGGATTCGCTTACCCTTCAGAATTAATTTATTTGTGTGGTTTCGGTAGATGCCTCTTCCTGTGATGCTTATATTTACCCCCAGACACTCATAGTCACTAGTCTCTCCTACACTAAGAAGTCTACTGCTACCTTCCGGAATGCAGAACTCCCCCACTCTCCACCTTCGAGTGGGGTCCACTTTGCGGCCCACGGGTATAACTTTGCTCTTGCTTTCATTAAGTTCGAGTCTCCATTTGCTCCCATATTTCCCAACAATTCCCAGCATCTTCGCTAGCCCCTCTTCGCTTTCTGACACTAGCACCATATCGTCTGCAAAAAATAGCCCTGGGATCTTCAAGTCACCAACTGTAACCCCCTCGTCGCTATGCAGGAGTTCATCTCCTAAACCTTTGATGTACAATGCGAAGAGAATTGGCGAAAGGATACACCCCTGTTTTAGGCCTATCTCCATAGGCACACGTTTTGTTGTAATGTTTCCCAGGCTAAAATCACTCTGTACATCTTTATATAATGCTTTCATAATCCCAACAAACTCGCCTCCCAAGCCCAGAGCCTCCAGCTTGCGCCACATACCCTCCCTCCATACTCTATCGTATGCCTTTTTAACATCCAAAAAGGCCATGAACATCTTTTTCTTTTTTGCTTTCGCGGATTCTATCAATTGGCATAGCGTGAAAAAATGGTCACTGACTCTCCTTCCCTTATTGAAGCCATTTTGGATTTCTCCCCAAAACCCTTCTCTTCAATCACCTCCTCTAATCTCCCACACAGGACTTTATAAAAGACTTTTCCAATGTTGCTGCTGACAGAGACCCCTCGATAGTTATCCAAGACGTCTTTTTCCCCCTTTTGTGAATAAATGTCACTTTACTTTCCCTCCACTCCTTTGGGACCTCTTGTTTTTTGATAATAATAATAATAACACTTTGGCCAGCCGCTGATTTGTCGCGGTTCTCGGACGAGAAGGCCATGGTTACCCCTGTACTCCCAACTGCCTCCCTATTCCCACGCTTCTCCTCTCCTCCCAACACTCGGAGACGAACTGCTTGATGATATCCCTTGTCCCATTCTTCCCAATCTCTCCGATTAGCATATTAACCCTCTCCTTTGAGTCTCCCCCTACCCACATGTCCTTCATTCTCCCATCCCACTTCCCCATTATTCTCCCAGTGAATCTCATTCTTTTAGACTGATACTTTGGGCATTCTAGAAGAAAGTGTTCCAGGGTCTCCACCATGTCCAAGTTACACATCTGGCACTCCCTTTCACCGTCTTTCCCAATTTTTCCCCTCAGCTCCATGGATCGCGACCTCAGCTTGAACAACAGTGACACCCCCCCCCCCCCCAAAGGTGCCATCAAGGTACTCTTCAAAACCAGGCTTCTCTTTATCACGCAGGCCACCCAAAGACCTCTTTGATTTGACCCCCTCTCGCCAATTACGGTTACAATCCTCCATGACCCTTTCTCTGGCGATTTTTTACCCTGGTTTGCCCCAACGTCCAGGTCCGAGATCTCCAATGAGTAGTTCTCTACTAGCTCCCTCACTTGGACCATCCACCCCGTTTCGATATTTGAGTTGAAAATTCTCAGGAACATTACTTTACACCATCGGCTGTCGGGGAGATTTACCAAATAATTAAGATAACCGAGCTTCAACAGGTCTATCCTGTCCTTGATCCTCATCCACCCAAGCTCACCTCTGATTGCTTCTAGCGCTGCGGCATTACTCGACCCCGTTATCCATCGGCCTGCATCGTTCTGCAGGATTTCCAACCTCTTTACGGCCGTCTGGTTTAGGGGTACCACTTCCGTACCGAATGTTATACTTGGCAGCCCCACGATTTCCCAAATGCTTTTCCCCACGAAAACCTTATTGAAACTGTTTCTCCCTATAAGTTTCATTTGGTTAAGGATTCGCTTCCCCTTCAGAATCAATTTATTTGTGTGGTTCCGGTAGATGCCTCTTCCTGTAATGTTTATATTTACCCCCGAATACTCGTAATCACCTGTCTCTCCCACACTGAGAAGTTTGCTGCTCCCTTCCGGAATGCAGAACTCACCCACTCTCCGCCTTCGAGTGGGGTCCACTTTGCGGCCCACGGGTATAACTTTGCTCTTGCTTTCATTAAGTTCGAGTCTCCATTTGCTCCCATATTTCCCAACACTTCCCAGCATTTTCGTTAGCCCCTCTTCGCTTTCTGACACTAGAACCATATCGTCTGCAAAAAATAGCCCTGGGATCTTCAAGTCACCAACTGCTACCCCCTCCTCGCTACGCAGGTGTTCATCTCCTAAACCTTTGATGTACAATGCAAACAGGATCGGCGAAAAGATACACCCCAGTTTTAGGCCTATCTCCATAGGCACACGTTTCGTTGTAATGTTTCCCAGGCTAAGTTTACTCTGTACATCTTTATATAATGCTTTCATAATTCCAACAAACTCGCCCCCCCCCCCCCCCCCCAAGCCCAGAGCCTCCAGCTTGCACTACATACCCTCCCTCCATACTCTATCGTATGCCATGTTAACATCCAAAAAGGCCATGAACATCTTTTTCTTTTTTGCTTTTGCGGATTCTATCATTTGGGTGAAAAGATGGTCAGTGACTCTCCTTCCCTTCCTGAAGCCATTCTGGATTTCTCCCAAAAAACCCTTCTCCTCAATCACCTCCTCTAATCTCCCATACAGGACTTTACAAAAGACTTTTCCAATGTTGCTGCTGACAGAGATCCATCGATAGTTATCCAAGACGTCTTTTTCCCCCTTTTTGTGAATAAATGTCACTTTACTTTCCCTTCACTCCTCTGGGACCTCTTGTTTTTCTATGGCTAAGTTGAATAGGGCAGTTAGGCTTTCCAAGAGTTCCTCTCCCCCCTTTTTTGATAAACTCGTTAGGAATTTCGTCCACCCCTCCCGCTTTTCCATTCCTCAATTTTGAGATCACCCATCGCACCTCCGCAGTTTTGATTTCGCTGCACACGAAGTCCGAGAGATTTTCCTCGACCTGGTTCGGACACTCCGGTGGGTTCCCCATGCCCCATCGCTTATCGTTTACCTTTTCCCAGTGCTTGACTAGTTCTAATGCGATTTGATCTCGCTCTTCTGTAACTCTGCCATCTACTTTAATGCTCTGTTGGTTATTCCCTTTGTTACGTTTGTTCACCCATTTCCAAAATACGCTCGAACTCGACCCTCCTGTCGTTCTTATCGTCCTAATAAGACTGCTATTTCGCACTCTCCGGTTGTCGTCTTTAATCTTGTTTACTTTATTTCGTGCTTGTTGGTATTCTTCCAATGCTACCATGGCCTCATTGCTTTCCACCCCCTTAAGGCTCGCAACTATGGCGTCGGCCATCTTCTGGACACTACCCCCTTGTGTACGGCTGTAAGCTTTGGTTTCAGTTTTTCTTCGAACTTCGCCCAGTCGGCATCCTTTTTGAGTTCCCAAATCTCCTTGAAGCTTCCTTTCCTTTTCTCTAGGTTTTTGGCCCTCATCGACACTGTAATCAAGTTGTGATCACTATCCAACTCCATTTTGCCCTCATCATCCACTTCTACCCTTATCAACTCCCTCCATAAATCCATATCTGTGAGAATGTAGTCAATTATTGATTTTCTGTCGTTTCTCTCCCAGGTCCATTTCCCCTTACATCTAGCGTCCCTGTTCAGAATCTTCAGACCGAGCTCATTTGTGAAGTTCAACAGCTTCCTTCCATTCCTGTTGACTTTCTTGTCCCCACTCTCTATGCCTTCTTCCTTGTCACCCATGTGTCCATTAAAGTCGCCCATCAGAATTATACCGAGCCCCCTGTTTTCTAGTTCAGTGATATTGGACCTTAGTGTTGAGTATATCGAGTCATTCCACTCGGGTTTACTTCCCTCCACCACACAGTACACAATCCCAAGGGCAATACTTTTGTTTCTCAGACTGATCTTTACCCACCCAATTTCTTTTGACACATCAGCCGAGGTGATGATATCTTCCAGATCTGTAATCAGCGACGGTTTTAAATCCTCTTTAATGTACATGCCTACCCCTCCCCCCTTTTCCTGGCCTTCCGTTCACCCTACACCTATCCACACACACCCGCTTACTTGGTCTACCCGTTCCTCGTGTTTTACCCACGTCTCGCTTAAGCCCATGACATCAAACTCCTCTGCCTCGATCAATGTAGCAATTTCACTTACTTTCCGGTGGAGACCCTGGATGTTGCTATAACCCACTTTCAGGGTACCGAGGTTCATTGGCTTCCGCCTACTGGGCCCATTGTTTTCTGGTGTTAGTCTTGGTAAACTTATTCTGTCCCCCTCACTCTTGTTCACCCAACCTATGTCCACTCTAGTTATACTTACCTCTGACCTCCCGCCCGCTCCTCTCCAAAAAAGGCTCTGCTACCCGTAGAATTTTATCCCTAATACCCGTTTCCCCGCCCTGCTAAGATGCAGCCCGTCACGCCCGCACATGCTCCCATTGCCCCAAAACGTGTCCCAATGGTCGATAAAGGGAATTCCCAGATCAACACAGTAGTCCTCTAACTCTTCATTTAGCGCCAAAATCCTCGAGTTCCGTTCGTCCCCACCTCCAAGGACAGGAAGGACCCCGGATACGACTACCCTTGCATTCCTACTTAGCAGTTTGCCGACTAAGCCTCTATACGACTCCACCAAACTTACTGACCTCCTCTCCCTGACATTGTTGGTCCCCCACATGGACCACCACTACCGGTTCCGGTCCTGACCCTGTCACAATGCCATCTACCCGGTCCCTGAGATCCTCCACCTTCGCCCCCGGAAAGCACAAGACTGTTCGATTGGAACTATCAGGACCACAAACTACATTGTCAATCCCACGTGCAATGCTGCTCCCCGCTACAACTAATTTTCTTCTTCTGGCCCCAGTTCCTATATCATCTGCACCTCCTCTCGTTTTGCAAGCTCCCGGCCCCCTCTTTCTCTTGACCGCCCTCCTTACCCCGTCTGGCCTATCATCATCAACAACAACCAGATACGACTACCCTTGCATTCCTACTTAGCAGTTTGCCGACTAAGCCTCTATACGACTCCACCAGACTTACTGACCTTCTTTCCCTGATATTGTTGGTCCCCACACGGACCACCACTACCGGTTCCGGTCCTGACCCTGCCACAATGCCATCTACCCGGCCCCTGAGATCCTCCACCCTCGTCTCCGGAAAGCACAAGACTGTTCGATTGGAACTATCAGGACCACAGACTACATTGTCAATCCCACGTACAATGCTGCTCCCCGCTACAACTAATTTTCTTCTGCTGGCCCCAGTTCATATATCATCTGCGCCTTCTCTCGTTTTGCAAGCTCCTGTCCCCTCTTTCTCTTCACCGCCCTCCTTACCCCGTCTGGCCTATCATCATCAACAACAACCATCTCACCCCCACACTTTCCCCCTCACTCTCGTACCCATGTTTAAATATATGTTTTGACTTTTTTTGGAAAAGAATAAATAAAATTAAAAATGAATTGTCAAAATGTCAAATGGAAAGGTACTTACTTACGTTGTTATTGTTATTGGAAGTATACAGAAGAAGTCTCCTTGGTTACGAATCGAAATTAAGTATTTTTATTGTTTACTAATCATATATATTTCATTTTCAGGTTATTTTATTCAACTTTGTGGGGAGTTAGTTTAGTATAGTAACTGGGACAAAGTTAGGAGGCCTTAAATAAAACTGTGAGCGCTAAGTTGTCGAACGGTTCGTCGTGTTGCCTTTTGTCGCGTGTTTACAGTTTTCCCTGTCCGATCGCGTAATTTTGTCTTGATGATGGCGAGCAAGTCTGTTCAGACGGAGGTAAGTATGGAGGTAAATACGTGTAATATCGCGGTCCAGGTCAACGGTGCCAACGGGGTAAGTATTGGTGTGCAGACAGAGGTCACTGGGGGTGTCGGTCAGAGCCGGGTTGGTGGGGCCACCGATGGCGATATTGGGCTTGAAGTTTGTAAACAGTGTTCTATGATGTATGGGGACTGTCGCTCGATGGGATATGGAGAGGTATGTGCAAACTGTCAGGAAATCCTCCGCCTACTTGAGACAATTGTTAAGTTTGAGGTGGAGATTGCTGAGCTGAAGGGAAAACTTGGTAGGGCGGGGCTGTCTGGAGTTACGCCTGTGAAAGTAGCTTTCCGAGAAGGATGGAAGGTTGTCGGTGGTTCCAAGAGGAAACATGGGGGTAGAACCTTTGATGTGAATGAGGTAGGTGATGAGGTGGGGGCTGCTAGAAAAGTACGTAGGACAGATGAGGGGGGGGGGGGGGGCAGGCCGCAGCAATGCTGTAAAGCGTTTGACGTGGACTATCAAAAGTGGTAGGAAAGGGGGGCCAGAGAAGCAGGTAGATAGGGGTGTAAAGTCCAAAGGCAGTGGGGAGTGCAGCACCAGAAACAGATTTGATGTGCTCGATTCGGAAGAGACAGAGGGGGAGATGGAGGTAGTTGCGACAGATAGTAGCTTGGGGTCTAGGCCAGGAAAAAGGAGGAGGGATCCGGGAGAAGACCAGGGGAGTAGTCCAGGTAGTTCAGGGCCTGGAAAGAGACGGAGGGACAAGGATAGGAGTAATCCTAGGTCAAAGATACCGATACCGATATTGATTCCGAGTGGGGCTGTTGGAGAGGAAGAGGACGCTGTAAACAATAGGAGACTAGAGGAGATAAATAGGGCGAGGGCCAAAAGTAAGTTGGTGGTTGCGGGAAGTAGCATAGTTCGGGGGATCGACAAGGTTGTCTGTGGGCCGGACAGTAAAAATAGAACAGTTCTGTGCTTTCCGGGGGCTAAAGTGGAGGACCTGAGGGATAGAGTGGACGGTATCGTAGCTGGGTCGGGGCCTGATCCGGTAGTGGTATTACATGTGGGGTCCAATAACATCAGGGAGAGGAAATCAGTTCGTTTGGTGGACACATACAAGGACCTAATTAGTAAGCTACTTAGCAGGAATGCTCGGATCATCGTTTCAGGGGTGCTCCCCGTTATGGGTGGTGGGAATGAGAGGAACTCGCGGATTATGGCACTAAACGAGGAGCTGAAAGAGCACTGCAAAGACTTGGGAATACATTTCATTGACCACTGGGATTCATTTTGGGGACAAGGAGAGTTGTATGGGCGAGACGGATTGCATTTAAGTAGGATGGGTACAGACCTGTTGGGCCAAAAAGTTTTACAGGTGACTGGGCCTTTTTTGGAGAAAAGGGGGGTAGGGGACAACAGCCGATAACCCAGAGGGGCACAAATGCTGGGAACATAGGAAGAACAACAAACATGCACAATACAGGGACATACCAGGGTTATAATAATGTGCCAGAGATGACAAAAAAACAAAGATTCATTAAGTTTGGGTACTGCAACATCCAGGGTCTGCACAAGAAAGTAAGCGAAATATCAACAATGATGGACGAAGGAGACTTCGATATAATGGGCCTAAGTGAGACGTGGATACGACGGGATGAGCGGGTTGATCAGATGAAGGGTTGCGTGTGGATAGGAGCTGGGCGAACTGAGGGTCAGAAACGGGGTGGGGGTGTTGGCATCTACGCTAAAGAGGAATTACAGCCCTCATTGATTACAGATCTCACAGAAGCAAGGACTCAGATTCCAGTATCCAACGAAATAGTCTGGGCAAAAATCAAGTTAGGGAGCAGGAGTGTTGCCGTTGGTGTTGTATACTTAGCAGTGGAGGGAAGTAAGCCCGTGTGGAATGATTCAATATATACAACTCTTAGATCGAATATCACAGAGCTTGGAAGCAGAGGGTTCAGTATTGTCCTAATGGGGGACTTCAATGGACACATCGGGGATAAGGAGGAGGGCATACAGGGAGGTGATAGGAAAATTAACACGAATGGGAGGAAGATGTTGGACCTATCAAAAGAGCTTGGTCATATATACCAGCTGCAACGCCATCCACTTCAACCATCTGTTATTTTATATTGGTATCGGCTGTGGTTTTGTTATTGTCTGGAGACATTGAATCAAATCCTGGACCAGGCTCTGTGAACACAGAAAATACCCCCGATACATTAAAAATCTTTCATCTGAACATCCAAAGCCTGAAGCCTAAAGTAGATATATTAGAGTATGAATCATTTTCCCATGATATCTTAGCATTCACTGAGACCTGGCTTCAATGCTCGGACCTAACATCAGATATTATGATCCATGGTTTCCAAGAACCCATACGGTTTAATCGTTTGTCGAGGGGAGGGGGGGTTGCCCTCTACGTAAAGGACGGGTTGTGCTTTCGGCATAGAACTGATCTTGAGGTGAATGACATTGAGTGTATCTGGGCTGAAGTGTTCATGACCCATGGTAAGTCGCTGCTGCTAGGAATATTTTACCGCCCACCCAATAGTCCCTCAGATGTTTGGGATAAAATTACGGCGTCTATTGACAAAGCCAAAGATACCTTAATTTCAGACATAATTATTACTGGTGACTTCAACGACAACCAATATGGTTCTCCCAAGGGTCGCTTCCAGGAACTAAGTAATTATTTCAATCTTAGACAGCTTGTGGAAGAGCCAACATGCTTTACCGAATCATCTGCATCTCTAATTGACCTATTTGCTGTTAGTAATACTGTATATGTACTGGAATGTGAAGTCCTAGAACCACTTGTACCTGACATGACTCGTTATCATTGTCCAATTTGTATTGCTATTGAATTCAAGAAAGATAAGCCTAAAAACTTTAAGAGACGCATATGGTTGTATGCAGAGGGAAACTTTGACGGTCTAAACACTGCATACAATAACGTAGACTGGGAAAGATTGCTTGATCAATCGTGCCCGGACACTATAGTATCCACCTTCACCGATCAATTACTTGAAACAGCATCTAAATTTATTCCCAACAAACTGATAACTTCCAGGGCTAACCAGCCCAAATGGATGCATAACCAAATTCGGTTATTGATAAGGCAAAGAACACGATTATATCGTAGAGCAAAGCGCACTGGTCAACAGCACGACTGGGTGAGATATAAGCACAAACGAAATGTAGTCGTATCAGCTGTTAGGAAAGCCAAATCTACATACATATCGAAAGTCCAATCAGTCCAATCAGAACTAAGTTGTCCGGAAACACCCTCATCGGTATGGTGGAAAACATTAAAAACATTTATCTGTAAAAATGTCCCCGGAATCCCTACTATAAGTCACCTTAACAAACTCTATTCAACCAATCTCGAAAAGGCGGAAGTGTTCAATGAATACTTCTGTTCCATTTCGACATTGGATGACACTAATGCATCCTTGCCAGATCCGCCCCTGCCTCCCCTTCAAACGCTTGACAAGATAACACTTGAAAGCAAGGAAGTGTACGAAGTAATCAAGAGTATTAAGGTATCGAAGGCATCTGGTCCCGATCTCATAAGTCCCAGGCTTTTAAAAGAATGTAGTCACTCTTTGTGTGACCCACTTACGGCCCTCTTCAGTAGGTTATTAGATAACTGTTATTATCCAATTTTATGGAAAAAAGCCAATGTGACACCGGTGTTGAAAAAGAACCCGTCTAATGTAGTTACTAACTATCGCCCAATATCTTTGCTTAGCTGTACTGGTAAAGTACTTGAAAAATGTGTCTTCAAACGATTATGGCATTTTTTATGTGATAACAATATACTGAGCCAGTTCCAGTCTGGTTTTACCCCAGGTGACTCTACTGTCCTACAACTGACAGACCTCTATGATGAATTCTGTCATGCTCTTGACGAATGAAAAGAAGTAAGAGTTGTCTTTTGTGATGTTAGCAAGGCATTTGATAAAGTTTGGCATGTTGGTCTTATCCACAAGCTCGAGAGAATAGGAATATCTGGTGACTTGCTTTGTTTCCTAAAATCTTACCTTTCTGATCGGTACCAGCGTGTCCTTGTAGCCTCTGAGGCATCCCCTTGGAAACCAATAACGTCTGGTGTCCCGCAGGGTTCGATCCTTGGTCCCCTGTTATTCCTGATTTACATCAACGATATTACTGAAAACCTACTTAGCAGTATACGTCTATTTGCAGATGATACATCCCTTTATCTTATAATTGAGAATCCTGACCAAGGTGCCATCATACTCAACCGCGATTTAGCCACAATTGAACATTGGGCTAAAACTTGGCTCGTTGAGTTCAACCCCCTTAAAACGGAAACCATGATCATATCACGTAAAAGTAATGTCCCGGTGCACCCACCAATATATTTATGTGGAACTCAAATCTCTGAGGTGAGCAGCCATAAGCATCTGGGTGTAATTTTGAATAAAGGTTGTACATGGAACGACCATATCGATCATGTGTGCGCTAAAGCCTGGACACGTATTGACATGCTCAGGGCCCACAAGTTCACACTTGACAGGAAAGTCCTTGAAAAGATATACTTCGCATTTGTCCGACCTCTTTTAGAATATGCTGACTCTGTCTGGGACAACTGCTCAGCAACTCAAGCTGCGGACCTGGAGAAAATACAAGTAGCTGCAGCAAGAATAGTTACTGGCGCCACTGTGAGCTGCAGTAAAGACCTTCTCTACACAGAAACCCAATGGGATCCACTGGAAGAAAGACGCCGAAAGCACAAGCTCATCCAATTCTTTAAGATGTATCATAAATTAACACCTCCATATATCTCCAATAAGGTGCCACCAATTATTTCATCAATTACCCAAAGCCACAATCTCCGATCCGAAAATAACCACCGTGTTCCCTTTTGTCACACCAATTTATATAAGTCCTCGTTTATCCCGGAAGTTACCGACCGGTGGAATGGATTACCCCCCTCAGTAAGAGAAAATTGTTCCCTCATAAACTTCAAGACGTTTATAAATAGTGAGAAGCAACGACCACCAATTTTTTATTATGGAGCCAAATCCCGTGCTGCCCAAATTTATCATTGCAGGTTACGCCTGCATTGCAGTAATATCAACGCCCACTTATACTATAACCATCTCTCAACATCTCCACGTTGCCGTGTGGGGACCTTGAAACTACTGAGCACTATCTTGTGCACTGCCCAATCTTTAACGATGCTCGTGATTCCACAATCAATGCATTGCCAATTACTCCTGAGCTTTCCACACTCTTATTTGGATCCGAACGACTAAATAATAACGAAAATCTTCTTGTCTTCAGAGCCGTGCAGGACTATATCATACTGAGTGGACGCTTTCAACAGTAGCGGTGCACTCTTGGACTCTCCTGGTGTTGTTTGTCACACAAATGGGCCACCGTTACCGATACACTATTGAGGCTGCCCTATAGAATATTTTTTGGTAGCGAACATTGAATTCAGGTTGTCCCCTCGTTTCCTACTTAACCCCCTGCCCAATGTACCGCCGTGTAACCCATAAAATTGCCATCTAAATCCTTTTATATCTTCAGTTTTTGTCTCGGGAACATGGCTTATGACCCCCATTGGAATGAGCTCAACGTGCTCGTTCCAGTGAGGGACCGTGAGCCGTGTTTTAGAGACTGTCATTGAAATTTCCAGTTATTGAAACATTTTTTCTTCGCGTGTCGCCTGCTACACGTGTTGGGCAAGGGGATAAGTTTCCCTTTCCTTTCCATTCTCTCATTCTCTCTACTGCTCTCCTTACTCTCTCTGTCTTCTACGTTTAAACAATATTTTACTTAGTGTTTGCAGCTACTATCAAACTTCGTCAGTATTCCAGAGGAGACGGCTTATAAAAGCTTAAAGCTTACTGCTGAATCCTTTCAACAAATCTCGTTCTTGATTCATTGCTTTAATGCATACCAGTGTACTGCGCACTCTGTATGACAATCATGTTGTAGTTTATAATATGTATGCATCATACTTTTTCATGAATAAATATTGTTTAAATTAAAAGAGCTTGGTTTAAAGATCCTGAACAGGGATGCGAAATGTAAGGGTAAATGGACCTGGGAGAGGAACGATAAGAAAACAATAATTGATTATATACTCACTGACATTAGCGTATGGAGGGAGGTTATAGATGTCGAAATAGATGACGAGGGAAAAAATGATTTGGGTAGTGATCACAACCTGATAACAGTTAAGATTATGGGCAAAAAGACGAATAGAGACAGAAATACCTTCAAGGAAGTTTGGGGACTAAAACAAGAAGCCGACTGGAAGCAGTTTCGGGAAAAACTAAAACCAAATCTTGAATGTATACCTAGGGATGCAAATGTACAGAGTATTTCAGATGGCATAGTAAATAGCCTAACAGAGGCAGGGAAGGATTGTATAGGAAGGGTGAGGGTCCCAACGAGAGAGCTTGGATACAGGGTTAACGAGGGACTGAAAAAGGCTATAAAAGAAAGGAAGGTAAAATGCGCTGCTTACAGAAGAAGTAGGAAGCTTAAAGGGGTGGATAACAATGACACGAGACTAATGAAAGGAGAATATGAACTGGCACGGAGAAAGGTGAATGAGATAAAGAATAATAATAGGAAGGAGCGCAATTGCAGTCTTGCCAGAACAATAAAGAAAACGGGGGGTTCGAGCTCAAACGTATTTTGGAACTGGGTAAATAAACGGGAGAAAAGTAGTGTGCAGAGTATCAAAGTGGATGGGGAAAGTACAGAAGATAAAGGCCGTATCGCTTCAGAGTTAGTCAAGCACTGGGAAAAGATAAACGATAGGCGATGGGGCAGTGGGTCCCCACCAAAAAGAAATACACTGGTGGAGGAGAACCTATCCAATCGTGTATGTAGCGAAATAACGACAGAAGAAGTGCGGAACGTGGTCTCGAAATTAAAAAATGGTAAAGCGGGAGGGACTGATGAAATTCCGAACGAATTCCTCAAAAATGGAGGGGAGGCACTTATTGAAGTCCTGACAAACCTTTTCAACCTGGCTCTGCGAAAGCAAGAGGTCCCCAGAGAGTGGAGGGAAAGTAAGGTGTCGTTCATACACAAAAAGGGGGATAAGGAAGTTCTAGATAACTATAGGGGGATATCAGTTAGTAGTAACATCGGAAAAGTATTCTGTAAGGTCATCTACGGTAGACTAGAGGAAGTTATTGAAGAGAAAGGTTTTTTAGGAGAAATTCAAAATGGTTTCAGGAAAGGACGAAGAGTCACTGATCACCTATTTGCACTCACCCAACTGATAGAATCAACAAAGGCTGAAAAGAAAAAGATGTTTCTGGCATTTCTAGATGTGAAAAAAGCGTACGGCCGAGTGTGGAGGGAAGGTATGTGGCGAAAGCTCGAGGGCATCGGACTGGGGGGTGACTTTGTGGGAATCATGAAAGCACTGTATACAGATGTGCAAAGCCAACTCAGTCTAGGGAGTATCACTACAAAACGAGTCCCTATGGATATAGGCCTCAAGCAGGGGTGTATCTTTTCACCGATTTTGTTTGCATTGTATGTTAAAGATTTAGGGGACGAACTAATTCAGAGTGCGGAGGGGGTAAATGTTGGAGACATAAAGATACCAGGCTTATTCTTTGCGGACGACATGGTGTTAATGTCTAGAACTGAACAGGGGCTAGAGAAACTGCTGGAAATTGTTGGTAGATATGGGAACACTTGGCGGCTCGAACTAAATGAAAATAAAAGCAAGGTAATACCCGTTGGACGCAAGGTAGATATGACGAAGAGATGGACAGTGGGGGAGTTCTCAATCCCCGAAGGGGAAAGCAAACAAATCACTGTAGGAGAAACGGGAGAGTATGAGTATCTAGGGGTAAGCATAAATATAACGGGAAGAGGGGTGTACAGAAATTACTCAGCCAAACTGATTCTGAAGGGGAAAAGAATTCTGAACCAACTAAAATTTTTAGGGAAAAATAGTTTCAATAAGGTCTTTGTGGGGAAAACACTGTGGGAGAGGGTGGGTTTACCAAGTATAACGTATGGCACGGACGTGATTCCATTAAACCAAACCGTTATTAAGAAGTTGGAAAGTACTCAGAATGATGCCGGCAGATGGATAACAGGGCCGAGTAATGCTGCAGCTTTGGAAGCAGTAAGGGGGGAGCTTGGGTGGATGAAAATCAAGGACAGGGTAGATTTGGGAAAACTGTGTTACTTTAACTACTTGAGAAACCTGCCTGACAACCGGTGGTGCAAATTGATGCTCGATACCATTTGGAATTCTAATATAGAAACGGGGTGGTCAAAACATGTGAGGGAACTAATGGACAATTACTCTATAGAGATCACAAACATAGAAGTAGGAATGAAAGAAGGCAAGAGGTTTGTCAAAGAGAGAGTCATGGAAGATTGCAATCGAAACTGGCGAGCAGGGGTTAGCGTGAAAAGATCACTGCAGGGGTTGCAATATAAAGAAAAGCCAGCTTTTGAGAAGTACCTAGATGGCACCTTTGGAGGGTCACTGCTGTTCAAACTGAGATCAAGATCACTGGAGCTTCGGGGAAAAATTGGGAGAGATGGGGAAAAGGGATGCCACTCTGGAGTAGTGGAGACCCTGGAACATTTTCTCTTGGAATGCCCACAGTATATACCTCATAGAATAAAATTTACTGGAAGAATAATGCAGAAGTGGGGTGAAGAAACAAAGGATAGATGGCTGAAGGGGGACACGAGGGAGAGGGTAGGAATGCTTATTGAAGAAATTGGAAAAGAGGAAGTGAGGGACACTATTAAGCAGTTTATATCTGAATGCTGGGAGGAGAGGAGGGGAAGAGGGGGTGGGGTGCAGGGGGAATGATGGCCTTCTCTTATGAGGACCGCGACAAATCAGCGGCTGGCCAAAGAGTTATTATTATTATTATTAATGCCAAACACCTGTACTTTGGCTGCAACAAAACCAGTCCGAACGGTGAAGCCCTCTTCGAAATTACAAAAAAACATAACCTTCAAAGACGAATAGAGACAGAAATACCTTCAAGGAAGTTTGGGGACTAAAACAAGGAGCCGACTGGAAGCAGTTTCGGGAAAAACTAAAACCAAATCTTGAATGTATACCTAGGGATGCAAATGTCCAGAGTATTTCAGATGGCATAGTAAATAGCCTAACAGAGGCAGGGAAGGAGTGTATAGGAAGGGTGAGGGTCCCAACGAGAGAGCTTGGATGCAGGGTTAACGAGGGACTGAAAAAGGCTATAAAAGAAAGGAAGGTAAAATGCGCTGCTTACAGAAGAAGTAGGAAGCTTAAAGGGGTGGATAACAATGACACGAGACTAATGAAAGGAGAATATGAACTGGCACGGAAAAAGGTGAATGAGATAAAGGATAATAATAGGAAGGAGCGCAATTGCAGTCTTGCCAGAACAATAAAGAAAACGGGGGGTTCGAGCTCAAACGTATTTTGGAACTGGGTAAATAAACGGGGGAAAAGTAGTGTGCAGAGTATCAAAGTGGATGGGGAAAGTACAGAAGATAAAGGCCGTATCGCTTCAGAGTTAGTCAAGCACTGGGAAAAGATAAACGATAGGCGATGGGGCAGTGGGTCCCCACCAAAAAGAAATACACTGGTGGAGGAGAACCTATCCAATCGTGTATGTAGCGAAATAACGGCAGAAGAAGTGCGGAACGTGGTCTCGAAATTAAAAAATGGTAAAGCGGGAGGGACTGATGAAATTCCGAACGAATTCCTCAAAAATGGAGGGGAGGCACTTATTGAAGTCCTGACAAACCTTTTCAACCTGGCTCTGCGAAAGCAAGAGGTCCCCAGAGAGTGGAGGGAAAGTAAGGTGTCGTTCATACACAAAAAGGGGGATAAGGAAGTTCTAGATAACTATAGGGGGATATCAGTTAGTAGTAACATCGGAAAAGTATTCTGTAAGGTCATATACGGTAGACTAGAGGAAGTTATAGAAGAGAAAGGTTTTTTAGGAGAAATTCAAAATGGTTTCAGGAAAGGACGAAGAGTCACTGATCACCTATTTACACTCACCCAACTGATAGAATCAACAAAGGCTGAAAAGAAAAAGATGTTTCTGTCATTTCTAGATGTGAAAAAAGCGTACGACCGAGTGTGGAGGGAAGGTATGTGGCGAAAGCTCGAGGGCATCGGACTGGGGGGTGACTTTGTGGGAATCATGAAAGCACTGTATACAGATGTGCAAAGCCAACTCAGTCTAGGGAGTATCACTACAAAACGAGTCCCTATGGATATAGGCCTCAAGCAGGGGTGTATCTTTTCACCGATTTTGTTTGCATTGTATGTTAAAGATTTAGGGGACGAACTAATTCAGAGTGCGGAGGGGGTAAATGTTGGAGACATAAAGATACCAGGCTTATTCTTTGCGGACGACATGGTGTTAATGTCTAGAACTGAACAGGGGCTAGAGAAACTGCTGGAAATTGTTGGTAGATATGGGAACACTTGGCGGCTCGAACTAAATGAAAATAAAAGCAAGGTAATACCCGTTGGACGCAAGGTAGATATGACGAAGAGATGGACAGTGGGGGAGTTCTCAATCCCCGAAGGGGAAAGCAAACAAATCACTGTAGGAGAAACGGGAGAGTATGAGTATCTAGGGGTAAGCATAAATATAACGGGAAGAGGGGTGTACAGAAATTACTCAGCCAAACTGATTCTGAAGGGGAAAAGAATTCTGAACCAACTAAAACTTTTAGGGAAAAATAGTTTCAACAAGGTCTTTGTGGGGAAAACACTGTGGGAGAGGGTGGGTTTACCAAGTATAACGTATGGCACGGACGTGATTCCATTAAACCAAACCGTTACTAAGAAGTTGGAAAATACTCAAAATGATGCCGGCAGATGGATAACAGGGTCGAGTAATGCTGCAGCTTTGGAAGCAGTAAGGGGGGAGCTTGGGTGGATGAAAATCAAGGACAGGGTAGATTTGGGAAAACTGTGTTACTTTAACTACTTGAGAAACCTGCCTGACAACCGGTGGTGCAAATTGATGCTCGATACCATTTGGAATTCTAATATAGAAACGGGGTGGTCAAAACATGTGAGGGAACTAATGGACAATTACTCTATAGAGGTCACAAACATAGAAGTAGGAATGAAAGAAGGCAAAATGTTTGTCAAAGAGAGAGTCATGGAAGATTGCAATCGAAACTGGCGAGCAGGGGTTAGCGTGAAAAGATCACTGCAGGGGTTACAATATAAAGAAAAGCCAGCTTTTGAGAAGTACCTAGATGGCACTTTTGGAGGGTCACTGCTGTTCAAACTGAGATCAAGATCACTGGAGCTTCGGGGAAAAATTGGGAGAGATGGGGAAAAGGGATGCCAAATGTGCCACTCTGGAGTAGTGGAGACCCTGGAACATTTTCTCTTGGAATGCCCACAGTATATACCTCATAGAATAAAATTTACTGGAAGAATAATGCAGAAGTGGGGTGAAGAAACAAAGGATAGATGGCTGAAGGGGGACACGAGGGAGAGGGTAGGAATGCTTATTGAAGAAATTGAAAAAGAGGAAGTGAGGGACACTATTAAGCAGTTTATATCTGAATGCTGGGAGGAGAGGAGGGGAAGAGGGGGTGGGGTGCAGGGGGAATGATGGCCTTCTCTTATGAGGACCGCGACAAATCAGCGGCTGGCCAAAGAGTTATTATTATTATGTGGTCATGAAAGACAACTCAGCAACCTATATCAATAACAACCCACTATTTTCATCTGATATCCTCGATCTAATTATCGCCAGTGACTCCCTGATAAACCACATCGATGACCACTGGGTCGGCGATGATGACTTAGGCAGCGATCACCTCCCGGTCCATGCCTCACTGCAGCTAGGAAACGGCCCACTCAGGTACCCCCCACGCTCCGCAGAAATTTTAGAGAAATTAATTGGAATCTCTACCGCGAAATCATCGATATCAAACTCACAAACCCCCCCCCCCCCCCCCCCCCCCCCCCATCTAATGCAGGGGAACTCGAAACCCAATGCGAGGGCATAGAGAAACTCATTAACTCAACCCTAAACGAAATATGCCCAAAAGAAGAAGTGCGCTCCTGGAGAAATACTATCTCGGGCGACACACTGTCACTAATCAAAACCAAACGTAGAGCTCTTCGTGCTCTTAAAACCGAAACTGACCCCGGCAAGAGAGCTGACCTAAAAAAAAACATATAACCGCCTTCATGGCGAAGTCAAGGAAGCCCTCAAAGCTGAAAAACAAGCCAACTGGGAAAAGGCAACAGACAATCTAAACGGGATCCAAGATGCCAAAAAATTATGGGACCCTTTCAAAATCCTAACAGGGCAAAAAAAAAAACAAGGGCGGTAAAGCTGCTGCCAAACCTCTTAAAAGGGAAGACGGTTCCTTCACGCGCACCGACAAAGACAAGGCCGACACTTTTGCCGACCTCCTAAGAAAAACGCATCGCCCGTATCAAGGTACGGGCAATGATGACGCCGCCATTAACGCGATCGATGACCTCATCAATGAACACCCTGAAATCTACCGTGACCCCAAATTCGATAACGAGCCAGAAGACGGAGATGACGATGACCTCGTCACCCCCATCACCAATGACGAAATCATCAACGTCATAAAAAAATGCAAAAATTCCTCCTCACCTGGCGAAGACGAAGTAAGCTACAAAATTCTAAAACAAAGCCCAAACTCCCTAATCGAAAAACTAAACAAACTGTTCAACGCATGCCTCACCCATGGCTACTTTCCCAAATGTTGGAAAAAAGCCATCGGTGTCATGATACCAAAACCTGACAAGGACCCCTCCGATCCAACCAGCTACCGCCCAATCAGCCTCCTCGGCTGCATTGGTAAGACATTCGAACGAATCCTTACCAATCAGTTCAGGGGGCACATTGAAGCCATCGATTTTTTCAATAAATGGCAAAGAGCCTATAGAAACCGAAAAGAAGGCACCGAACATGTCTACCGACTAGTCACCCAAACGAAAACCGCTATCAACAATCGGCAAATAGGCTCGACAGTCCTGTTAGACGTCGAAAAAGCATTTGACTCCGTTTGGCATAATGGAATGCGCTACAAATTATCTGCAAAAAGAGTTAAACTAAAACACTATACGCTTTGTCTACAAAACTAGTACCTTGCTACAGAAAAATGTCTCAAAATTACAAGCATCCGGCCACGGCCACAGCAGCTACTATCAAGGATAGAAAGAGGGAAGAAAAGAAGGACGACAGAAAATCCAGAAGAGAAAGAGAAAGAGAGGCTAGGAGAGCCTCTACTGGAAAGGTTAGTGGATTTTCTGATATAGAATCTAGGGAGGGGCCCAGTCTAGTAGCGCAGATTGCCACTCTAACCCAAACTGTTAACACCTTAGGTGCACAATTAGAAGGTCTTAGGAAGGATATCAAGGCCAAAGATGCGGAAATAGCTAGGCTCAGTCTAGTCGCAGCAACCAGGCTTGATGTTCCGAGCAGTATGCCTAATACTGCCTCGGAAGTAGTTCCACTCACCCCTGACTCTCCTCCAAGGGAGATTCAGGTGGTGGAGGATGTACACCCACTCCACTCCCCACTCTCAGACAGTGGCAATAACTCCTCTTCCATAAAAACAAATGACAGGTGCGCCATAGAAAATAATAGTAGCTGCACAGCTGAAAAATCCAGCAACTCAGCACCCCCAGCAATCTCCGCATCGGTGGAGGGCATAAGCCCGAGATCGTATGCGGAGGTTGCTAGGGCTGCTGGGAGTAAGACAATCAACAGGAGCCTTTCCCCTAGGGATCCGAAGGACCCTCTAAATGCCAAAAGCTTCAATCCTGACAAACAACTGTCGGAAATGTTTAGTAACAGCCTGGAAGACCTAAATGAGATCAGCCTACCTGATAGGAAACCCTCCTCCAACAAGGATACTGAAAGTAGAGTCCACACCCACAGTAAAACTCCCCCAAAAAAGAAAATTAAACAGGGACAACGCAGACTCAGACACAGAGCTGCAGGAGATCACGAACGAGGAGGGCTTCAACACCATGATTGTACGGAAAATCAAGAGATGTAGGAGCTTAATTCCTCGCCCGTGCTCTTCTGGTTCTGGCTCTGCCCCATTTCCAGACCATTCCAATATACTGAAACAAATAATGCAACTGATACCAATAGTGTCTCCAGCCTCTCTAACACAGCACCTGAATTACCTAAGACACAAGGCCAGCCAACTCAGTCAACGCCCAGTAAAGCGCCACTGCCAACCCCACTCATGGAAATGAGCTTCTCCGCGGCGGTCAAAAGGAACGCTGGCGGCCTAGGTAATCGGAAAAAAGGTAACAGGATAAAAAGTAACAGGAAAAAAAGTAACAGGAAAAAAAGTAACAGATTTGGGTAGGAAAAAAAGAAACAGGAAAAAAAGTAACACTTTCTTATTTTTATTTCATAAAAGTGATAGATGACTTAATTATGATTCAGTTATATTATTGAAACTAGTTAGATTATTACATAGGGGCCTATCAGTATAAGTACTACATAGTACATAGTTATAAAATAATTTAACAAACTTAATTATGATTTAGTTAGATTATTACATATCACACCTTGAAACTGGTTGGATTATTACATATCAGTATAAGTACTACATAGTACATGTCTACCAAACACAGCATTCACAGCTCGTAACACACCATCTTCAAAATCAGTCACAACAGTATTTACATTCAAGTCAATAGTTAGCTCAGTCAGTTTATCTACAATAGCTTGAAACAGAGTCTCATAGGAAGTACGTGTCTTCCTCTGTAATATGCGTACACACAAGATAAAAAACTGTCATGAAACTTAACCCTAACAACATAAATTTGCTGAAATAGTGGAGGAGCCATTGCAAAATTACCGTCCATAAATAAAGTACTTGCACTGCCAAGATAATTGAGTCCACTATTTGTTGCAAATGCAACCACACGCTCACTTGCATCAGGTCCATTATCAAAGAAAAGGAATTGTTCAGAGTCTGATATTTTCTGAAACTCTTCTGGAATGGTCAGCTCAGACAGACTTTTGGGGACAGGAGGACTTCTTCTGTGGTATCTCAGACTCCGTTTGGCATTATCCAAGTCTGGCAGCATCAACTTGACTTCACTTTCAGCATTTGAAACAGCTGTTGCGAGGATCTGTGATGGCTTATCTAAGGAAGAAGCTGCTTGTTTTCGCATTTCATTTCTCAATTTGGTATATGCGATACTGACATTTTCTGGGGGATGGTTGTGTTGTCTAACTATTTCTAGGTTGTTGAAATCTGTAGTAGTACAGAGACTTGCACGGCAGTCTGATTTAGCACGTTTAGTGCATTTCCACCAGACCTTGTTCTTCCTTCTTACAGATACAGTGTACATGAAACCTTCATGACAAAGTTTTTTGCCCCTCTTATTACTCTCAATGACTTCCATGATGACTCAAGAACATTTAATGACTAATGAATGAAAGGTTTTAGCGCGCCGAAGGCGCGCAGGGACGATGTGGGATTTACAAATCCTTTGCGACCCGGTTAGCCTTATTTTATTTCACTTGGATCTTGGATCACACAGGCCTAGCTTTCCTATTGCCTCAAATGGGGTCTGAAGGGGTATGCACGCGGTTAGAATTCCTGGCAGTTTGCATTGGAGTGATAGATTGTCAAAGACCAAACCCTCAACGCCATTAAGACTATTGGAGAGTGGGCTCTATTCGGTTCCAGCTTGGCGATGGTAGAGGTTTGAGTCCCACCATGGTGGCGAGCCAGAATATAATGTTGTGCGATGGCAATTTTAAGGGAAAAGGAAAAAAGAAAACCAAACAGCAACGCCGGTTTGGTAGCGGCCCCGGTATATGACCATCGCGGTTACAAAAAAGGAATGGAGAAAGCTCCAACAGTTTAGTTTGAAAAAAACCGGGAGTCATCCATCAAGCCTTCTGGGAGATAGGATGCCGTATGTGATTTTGAGGTATCTGGTTATCCTTCGGGAATTCCAAATGATCTCCACCCCCCCCCCCCCCAATTTAATGACTAATTCAAACTGCTGTCCAATATATAGTTTGCTGTGTGTTTATTTTTTCAAGAACATTGTTGAACATCAAAGAAGAGAATTCATGAAAGTAGCCACACTTGCTTGTGTTTATTTTTTCAAGAACATTGTTGTACATCAAAGAAGAGAATACTTGAAAGTAACCACACTTGCTGTGTGTTTATTACAATGTGTGTTCATTTGTTTTAAGAACATTGTTGTACATCAAAGAAAGCATGATGGATATCCTTGTAACAACATTGTCATAGCACACATGATCTCCAATTACAAAATAATTAAAAAAATAAAAAATAAAATTATTATTATAATTATTATAATGAAAAATGAAATAATGAAAAAACACTGTTACTTTTTTTCCTGTTGTATTATTATAATTGTTACTTTTTTTCCTGTTTCTTTTTTTCCGTTTCTTTTTTTCCTGTTACTTTTTTTCCTGTTACTTTTTTTCCTACATTCGGCGGCCTAGGACAAATAAGAGACGCTAGGAAGAAAGAGGGTAACCCGGCTCATACCACTCAAAAATCAAAAGTATTGCCTTGCTTTGTTGTCGTTACAAGGGTTCACCCTGATACTCCCGCGGAAGCCATCACTAAGGGTGTCCAAAGCTGCAAATGGGAGCGGTTTACGTCGAAAGCAACTGGCAACAGCACATGGAAGATAAAAGTTACTTGCCCTGACCCCCGAAATGAAAAAGAGAATACTAACCAATAGGGTCACCATTAACGGTAAAAAGCACATGGTGGAGGAGTACCGATCCACTCCCCCTCCTGTGCAATGTCACAAATGCCAAAAGTTTGGACACGTTGCCAACAAATGCAGGGGGGCCTTGACCGGCATGAAATGCGGAGAAAACCATTTCACCAAGGCATGCAAGTCAAAATCCCCCTCATGCCCCAACTGTAAAAGTCCCCACATCAGCAACTACCGGGGTTGCTCCCACTTCAAAAAGGTTAAAACAAATATAAAACTGAAAAACCTTAACTTAAAAAAACCCGACAACGCCTCCTCACCCCATACAATATGCTCCCTCGTCGCGGGAGCACTCTACTCCGTCCTAAATAAACATGTCAACACCAACCTGTCTGATATCTCTCAGGATGTCAGCCGTTCAGCCTCTAAGTTATTCAAAACCCAAATGTCAGAAACACTAATTAAAGCCGCCATCAACATCAACTAAAGCCACTCTCCATGAGTAACTAAAAGACCGCAATAACTCAACGCCCATCATGAATAAATTACAAATAGCCGTGTGGAACGCTAGAAGCGTTAACAATAAGAAGCTTCAAATGAGCCGATACTTCGAAGGTATAGACGTTGTCTGCATCTATGAAAGTTGGCTTCAACCCAGCAAAAATTTCTCAATACGCGGGTTCAGCACTATTAGAAGAGACCGACTAACCACCCAAGGCGGAGGCGTCGCTCTTCTAATTAAGCAGAACATCAAAATCAAAACCATAAAAACGATGCAGAGGTGATTGCTACTGAAATCACTGTTGACAATAAAAACATCGCGATTGTTTGTTATTATAACGGCCCAAGCAAAATTGTTTCTAACACTGTCTTTGAATTCTTCACGAGGAAATACAAACACTGCATTTTTTTCGGCGACTTCAATGCCAAACACCTGTACTTTGGCTGCAATAAAACTACACCCAACGGTGGAGCCCTTCTTGAAATCACAAAAAGCATAACCTTCATGTGATTATGAATGACAGCTCAACAATTTATATCAGTAACAACCCATTGTTTTCATCCGAAATCCTTGATCTAATTATCGCCAGTGACTCCCTGATAAACCACATCGACGACCACTGGGTCGGCGACGATGACTTAGGCAGCGACCACCTCCCGGTCCATGCCTCCCTGCAGTTAGGAAATGGCCCACTCAGGTACGCCCCCCTCCCCACTCTCCGCAGAAACTTCAGGAAAATTAATTGGAATCTCTACCGCGACATCATTGATGTCAAACTCATCAACTCCCCCCTCCCCCGCCCCCCCCCCCCCCCCCATCCAATGCAGCGGAACTAGAAACCCAATGCGGGAGCATAGAGAAAATCATTAACTCAACCTTAAACGAAATATGCCCAAAAGAGGAAGTTCGCCCCTGGAGAAATACTATCTCTGGCGAGACTCTGTCACTTATCAAATCTAAACGGAAAGCTCTTCGCGCACTCAAAAAAGAAACTGACCCCAGCAAGAAATCTGAACTAAAAAAAAAACATATAACCGCCTTCACGGCGAAGTCAAAGAAGCCCTCAAAGCTGAAAAACAAGCCAGTTGGGAAAAGGCAACAGGCAACCTAAACGGGACCCAAGATGCTCAAAAATTCTGGGACTCTTTTAAAATTCTTATTGGGCAAAAAAGCAAGGGCGGTAAAGCCGCAGCTAAACGTCTTAAGAAGGAAGACGGCTCTTACACACGCACCGACAAAGAGAAGGCCGACACCTTTGCCGACCTCCTAAGAAAAACGCATCGCCCGCATCAAGGCACGGGCAATGATGACGCCGTCATCAATGCGATTGATGACTTCATCAATGAACTCCCTGAAATCTACCGTGACCCCAAATTCGTTAACATGCCAGAAGACGGGGACGATGATGACCTTGTCACCCCCATCACCAACGACGAAATCATTACCGTCATAAAAAAATGCAAAAATTCCTCCTCACCCGGCGAAGACGAAGTAAGCTACAAAATCCTAAAACAAAGCCCAAACTCCCTAATCGAAAAACTAAACGAACTATTCGACGCGTGCCTCACCCATGGCTACTTTCCCAAATGCTGGAAAAAAGCCATCGGTGTCATGATACCAAAACCCGACAAGGACCCCTCTGACCCAGCCAGCTACCGCCAAATCAGCCTGCTCAGCTGCATTGGTAAGACATTCGAACGAATCCTTACCAATCGGTTCAGGGGGCACCTTGAAGACATCGACTTCTTCAATAAATGGCAAAGAGCCTATAGAAACCGTAAAGAAGGCATCGAACATGTCTACCGACTAGTCACCCAAATGAAAACCGCTATCAACAATCAGCAAATAGGCGCGGCAGTCCTGTTAGACGTCGAAAAAGCATTCGACTCTGTTTGGCATAATGGAATGCGCTACAAATTATCACAAATGAGACTCCCCGTGAAACTGCTCAGATTGCTATCCTCTTTCTTAAATGACCGCGAAATTAAAGTTAGAGTGAACAATGAAATGTCTGACAGTGTCCCCCACGAAGCAGGCACCCCCAAGGTTCCGTCCTAAGCCCCCTCCTGTATATCTTCTTCGTAAATGACCTTAGCTTCTCCGAAGATCGCGTTCAAGTTTCCCAATTCGCGGATGATAAGGCCCTCTGGGACTCTAGCAAAACGGCCAATCTGCTCCAAAACTCCCTGCAACGCGCTCTCGGCGAGCTTGAACAATGGTGCGCCAAATGGAGAATTAAGCCAAACGCCAATAAAACCCAACGAATCACCTTTACTCGCAAGATGACTAAACGGGATTTTGACTTAAAACTTATGGATAACACCCTCCCGGAATGCAAAGAAGCGAAATTGCTGGGCATCACCATTGATCAAAAACTGTCCTTCAACAAACATACCGACGACATGGCGAAAAAAGCTACCAAACGCATTAACTTACTGAAAATGCTTAAGGGAACTTCATGGGGGGGGGGGGGGGGGGGGGGGGCAACCAGTCTACCCTACTCAAACTGTACAAAGCCTTTGGGTGCCCAGTACTAGAATACGATGCGATCATACTAATTGACCTCAACCAAACTAATATGGGAAAACTCCAGAAGGTCCAAAATCACGCGCTTAGAGTTGCCCTCCGCGCCCCATGGGACACACCCATCAAAACACTCCACGACAGGGCCGATATCCCCACCATTAAAGACCGCCTAGCCACCCTGGCCGCGAAAAATCATGACCGGTTAGCCGACAGCGAACTAATCTCCGAACTTGGAACCATTTGCGAAAGCCGACAAAAGCCCAAAAATTGCAATCAAAATTAAGACCGCTCGAAAAACAGTCAGCGCACATAAACAACACGGGGAACAAAGGGGACGGGTAAGTAGGCAAAACCACTGTCAGTAAATCTACTGCGACCCCACAGTACGACATGTCCTGCTCCAGGCATGCTACAATGCGCGGAACCAAACTACCCTGCCCCCACAATCTCAGCAAATCTACATAGGGAAAGGGTAGGTAGGCCAAGCCACTGTCAAGCAAACCTACTGTGACCCCACAGTACGACATGTCCTGCTCCAGGCATGCTACAATGCGCGGAACCAGACTACCCTGCCCAAACCCGTGACCCTAAATAAACTCAATTTAATCTAAATATGGTCGAAACCAGCGAAGGGCATAACAGAAACACCCTCGGGTGTGGTTTAGTGTCTAAACCTGTTACCCTCCCGCTACAAACTCGCTATCACCCTATGAAGGTGATCTAACAGGCTGATCAGCAGCTTAACTGTGATCATAATTAAAACATAATGTGCTACTTTTATCTCTTATTCTAATGAAAACTAATTCTGCCTTCTTCTTTTAAGCAGGTACACAGAAGATGCTTTTTGACCAGCACCCCAATAACCGCTACGGACAGTCCAACCGTTACAGAAACGGTAACCCCCATGGTTCCTGTACATCCTCCGCTCCATCCCTAAAAGTTGTCGACCACTTTAGAGGAAGCGAGCGTTCGTCCTGCGTCCCGCCTCTGCCCCTTTTTGTAAGCGCATTGCGCATCTTTTTGTCCCAACCCAATAGGAGTACAAATGCAGGCCTGCCCCCAAACCAGGGAAGTTCGGGTCTTCTTCTTCTTGGTGGTCCCCGAAAGGGGTCGTTGTTATTTTCCTTCAAAGAGTCCAACCAAACAGAGACAGCCTGAGGCAGATTATACTTGCCAGTGATGGCCATCACTCAAAATCATCCTCGAAGTGGCAGACTATACTTGCCCGAAAATCCAGATCGACTGCACCCTCGGGGAGAGGTAGTACCTTTGCGAGAGGACCCAACCTCTCACACTGGTCCTCACCCGAGGGTTCAACCGACATCAGCCAAGAGACCATCACGACGCAACTGGTGACACCTGCCGAGTACCTGAAGCCGTTCCCCCTTCGACACGCCTAGACATGTGAGAACTAATCTACAGTCACTGAGGGGCGAAAGGGGCTTGTCCCCCATACCGTCCCAGAGCGCCTTCGGCTCGCGAAACCATTCCTTTCGGGAACTGAGCCACGATCACAGTCCACCCGCGACTTACACCTTGGATTCCGAGGTGTCAACAACTACACAATGGAGCTCCCAATTGTTATACAAGAGACACTGGTCAGAGTGAAGGCTACCCTAGCTACCACCTGGAGCATCCAGGTGCTCAAGGGTAAAATTCACCTGACAGTGGATTTTGAGAAGGAAACCGAACCGCCGTTCTTGGAGAGGTGTAGCACCTTTCGCGAGGGGATTTCCTCCCGCACTGGTCACCCTCCAAGTATTACGGACTCGCAGGATGATGCCAAGAATACGGAAGCAGCCGAAGGAAAGAAGAAAAGGAGAAGAAAAAAGGGACCTTCCACCAGACGACGTGATGCCCGCCGACTGACGGTGTTCATGGAGAAGAAAGGGATGGAAAAGGAAGAGAGGGAGGCTAACCATGGCGTTGAAAGCTCCATGCCTGCTACCCCTGGCCGTTCCACGTCCACGCCGGTCCCTCCCCCCCCCCCCACTCCTGTGGAGGGTCCGGAGGACGCTGGTTCTCCAGGCAACACTCCAATCTCCAGCCCATTACACTCTTCCCCGGAAGAGGAGATGGGGGAGGGAGGTTTGTTTATGGTGCAGGAAGTTGAGCTGGACAGCGCACATGTAGCTACTCCCGCTCTTGCTCTTCCAGCCTTTTCCGACCAGAACACCATCCAGGAAGCTCACACCGCAGAGTCCGTGGAAAGCATCCTTTGGGAAAACGTCAGGGATGACGAACATCTAGCAATTCTCCAACAAACACTGAATACCCTGGATAACCGCGGACTCTTGGAAAGCACGATTAGAGGAGCATTACAGAGTGTCAGTAACCACTATCTGCGCACTACTCCAGAGAGCTCTCCATCACCGGCAGCTGCAAGGGCTAGGCCATACCAGCCTAGTCAGCCCTCCAGCACCCCTCCTTCAACACCACCAACAGAGGTATCACCATCACAGCCTCCTCCTCCAAAAAAGAACATGAGGAAACACAGACGGCGCTGAGTAACATTTCCATTTTCCATCTTTGCCACGCCCAGACAACCCAAATCATCTACAGTTAAAGAGGGTCGAAACGATTTCATTCGGGAACTGAGCCACATTCTTGTCGTTCGGTCGATCATTCGCACTTCTGAACTCAGAGCGCGAGCATCCTAATTAGAGTCTTAAT
This sequence comes from Pictodentalium vernedei, assembly GCA_031216915.1. Lineage (NCBI taxonomy): Eukaryota > Metazoa > Mollusca > Scaphopoda > Dentaliida > Dentaliidae > Pictodentalium > Pictodentalium vernedei. Next base: position 308,337,160 of record CM062292.1, on the reverse strand, counting down.
TATGGAAACACTGGAGCTACCAGCGCGACTGAAGAAAACAATTGCAGCTCTGGGCGCCTCTTGCCCTATCACCTGGACTATCCAGGAGATGGGCAAGAGCGTTCATCTGTCTATGGAATTCAAGATCGATGAAGTTACAGAATCACCACCCTCCTCGGGGAGAGGTAGCACCTTTGCTGAGAGGATCCCCTCTCACACTGGTCCTCACCCGAGGAAGTCAGGAGGCCCTGAAAAGAAGAAAAGGAAAAAGTGTCCATCAACCAAGCGCAGGGATTCCCATCGCCGGGATGCTTTCCTGGATAAGAAGAAAGAGGTGAGCGAGGGGGTGGAGGTTCCGGAGGCAGCCACCAGTTCCCCTCCTAATCCTACAGGCACACCCAACCAACTACCAGCTCTCCAGCCGGCACAGTTGGATGAGGAACGTCCTGTAGAGATTGAGGAGGAACTGGAAGTTGCTTTTTCGCCACTTCCCACCCCACACTCCCCTCTTCCTTCGTTCTCGGACAACCAGGACAAGGAGGAACTAACACCAAAACAACCTCACCAGCTTCACAGACAACCTCTAAAGAACATTCAGACCTGGCAAAAGCACTATTAGAAACCCGGCAATTCTTGGCTGAATGCAATCAATAAACGCAGCGAAGAAAGGGGCAGACGCTCCGAAGAAATCGATATACTAAAGAAGGAGTTCATCAACAAACAAAAACAACTGACCGACGCATCTAATCACTCAACAATGCCAACCATCACTTCCATGGTCTCTCCATCACAGCCACCTCCTCCAAAGAAGTCACGACGAAAGAACAAACGCGGATAAGCTGCTTCCTACGTCTTGCCTCCTTTACCACGCTCAGAACATTTAACTAAAACATTATACAGCTAACGAGGGTCGAAAGGGGCTTGCTCTCTAAACCGCCCCTGCGCGCCTTCGGCGCGCGAAACCATTTGATTTGGAACTCAGTCCGTTATCAAAATGCCCCCGAAACAACCCTGTATCGTTTGTTCCAGGGCGGTTCGGGGAAATAGTTTAGCTGTTGAATGCGACAGTTGTAATAAATGACGCCACATACGATGTGGGGCAGGTATATCTAGGGAAAAATATGACGCCTATAACTCTGACGACTCCGTCTTTCCATGGACCTGCAATCCATGCAGAAACATTGATACGCCGAATGATTAGCCAACATCAGCAGCAGCCGAAGCTGTTGCAGCCAACTCTACAAAGACGTATAAGGCCTGTTTCTCCATCACAACCTCCCAGGTCTCCATCGTCACATTCAAGACCTGCTTCACCTCTTGCTTCTGTGAGACCTACTTCACTTGCAAGATCTCCTAGATCTCCTTCGCCGCCCGTACGGTCTTTTTCGCCATCTGTTCCTGATATAAGTTTGCTAGCAGACACAGCTCGCCAAAGTTTTGTGGTACCTGAGGCTGTGGTTGAAAATGACATTTTTGAGAATGTACCTTCTATTGTTGAAGCGGGTGATACTCCCCCTTTAACTTTCACTGTATCCCCAGGTGTCCTCAGACAATTATTCATACAATTTCAAGAAAAAGCTGAAACCTGGGCACACTGTTTAGCAATGTTGTATCCGAAACAAAAATGTGTATTGTACTGTTACCGTTAAAGAACTGAATCATGGGTTTGTTGAAGGGCCTACTCCACACTATTGGGTCCCCAAAGCATCTGCCTTGCTAGGTGCTAAAGTGTGTGCTAATATAAACATTATATCTAAGTCTGACACGGTGACATCTGATTCTACTATTGTTGAAGAGGCACTTCGCCAGAATATGGACGGCAATACTCCCTTGGAATCACTTCCGCAGCCTTCATCGCTTATCAGAGAGTGTAACCGTCGGCGACAAGGCGACTGACCCCCAGAACCCGAATCACTAAACTTTGAAATTCAAGAGTCAGCCATACCTGATGGCTTTCTCCACTGTGACATAAAAGTTCAACAAAAAAGACATATTGTGTTCTATACTAATACTTTGTCACAACATTTAAATTCTGCTCGAGAGTGGTATGTAGATGGGACATTTAAATCAGTAGGTGGCCCCTTTACTCAGTTGTGGTCCATTCATGTTTTTTTAAAGAATGGTGATACAGTTGAGCAAGTACCAGTTGTGTTTGTGGTAATGTCTGGTAAATCTGCTCAGGATTACAGTGCTGTCCTTGAATATTTAAGGTCAAACAATGATTTAGAAAATGTAACAAATGTAATCATGGATTTTGAGGCAGCATTCAGTGACGTTTTTCCACATGTAAGTCGAATCGGCTGCCATTTTCATAGGACACAAGCAGTCTGGAGGAAGGTCCAAGAGTTGGGTCTTTCTGTGAGGTATATGGAAAACACCCAGATTCAAAAGTTTATCAGACGGGTAATGTGTTTGCCCTTTCTTCCTGCAGAACAAATTTTGCCTATTTTTGCATCAATCATTGGTATGGATACGCCTTCATCCCCAATGGCCCCTCTCCTGAGGAGTCTTCTTGACTATATCCACAACACTTGGATACATAGTTGTGTGTGGGCACCATTGTCTTGGCCAATATTTAACCGCAGTGTGCGTACAAATAATAACTGTTACGCCGAATGGAATGGTTTAACGCGCCGAAGGCGCGCAGAGACGGTATGGGAAACAGGCCCCTTTCGACCCTCAGTGACTGTAAATGACTAATTTCCACATGTCTACTCGTGTTAAAGGAGGAACAGGTTCAGGTACTCGGCAGGTGTCACCGGTTGTGGCGTGATGGTCTCTTTGACTAATGTCGGTTGAACCCTCGGGTGAGGACCAGTGTGAGAGGTTGTGTCCTCTCACAAAGGTACTACCTCTCCCCGAGGTGCAGTCGATCTGGATTTTCAGGCAAGTATAGTCAGCCACTTTGGAGATGATATTGAGTGATGGCCATCACTGGCAAGTATAATCTGCCTCAGGCTGTCTCTGTTTGGTAGGACGTCTTTGAAGGAAACAATAACGACCCCTTTCGGGGACTATCAGAAAGAAGACCCGAACTTCCCTGGTTCGGGGGCAGGCCTGCATTGTAATCTTATTGGGTTGGGACAAGAGATGCGCAATGCGCTTACAAAAAGGGGCAGGGGCGGGACGCTGGACCAACGCTCGCCTCCCTTAAAGTGGTCGACCACTTTTAGGGATGGAGTGGAGGATGTTCAGGAACCATGGGGGTTACCGTATCTATAACGGTTAGACTGTCCATAGCGGTTATAGGGGTGCTGGCCAAAAAGCGTTTTCTGTGTACCTGCTGAAAAGAAGGAGGCAGAATTAGTATTCATTAGAATATGTAAAAATAAAAAAAGATAAAAGTAGCACATTATGTTTTAATTTATGATCTAATCTTTAGCTGAGTCGGTGAAGGAAGCCCTTTCTGGTAGAAGGCCACAGTTAAGCTGTTAATCTGCCTGTTAACTCACCTTCTTAGGCTGAGAGTGAGTTTGTAGCGGGAGGGTAACAGGTTTAGACACTAAACCACACCCGAGGGTGTTTCTGTTATGCCTTTCGCTGGTTTCGACCATATTTAGAATAGTTTGAGTTTATTTTGGATCAGGATCAAATACTGCAAATCCCACCTTCAGTCGGGGAAGCCCAGCCCACACAGAACGCTCGCGCCTGGTATTGCGAGCGTCCTGTGTGGGCCGAGCCTCCCCGGTCGGAAATGAGATTTACAGCATCTAATCGTGATGTAATTTTAGTTGAGTCGGTGAAGGCAGCCCTTTATGGTAGAAGGCCACAATTAAGCTGTTATTCTGCCTTTTTATTCACCTTCTCGTTCCCTATTTATTATTTAGTTTATTTAACAAATTTTAATCCTGATGTAATTTTTGTTGAGTCGGTGAAGGCAGTCCTTTCTGGTAGAAGGCCACAGTTAAGCTGTTACTCTGCCTGTTAGTTCACCTTCTCGTTCCCTAGTTTTTTCGAGCGGTCTTGGTTTTGATTGCAATTTTTGGGCTTTTGTCGGTTTTCGCAAATGGCTACAAGTTCGGAGATTAGTTCACTGTCGGCTAACCGGTCATGATTTTTCGCGGCCAAGGTGGCTAGGCGGTCTTTAATGGTGGGGATATTGGCCCTATCGTGGAGTGTTTTGATGGCTGTGTCCCATGGGGCGCGGAGGGCAACTCTAAGCGCGTGATTTTGGACCTTCTGGAGTTTTCCCATATTAGTTTGATTGAGGTCTGTAAGTATGACTGCACCGCACTCGAGTACTGGGCGCACAAAGGCTTTGTATAGTTTGAGTAGGGTGGACTGGTTGGCTCCCCGTGAAGTTCCCTTAAGCATTTTCAGTAAGTTAATGCGTTTGGTGGCTTTTTTCGCCATGTCGTCGGTGTGTTTGTTAAAGGACAATTTTTGATCAATGGTGATGACCAGGAATTTCACCTCTTTGCATTCCGGGAGAGTGTTATCCATAAATTTTAGGTCAAAATCACGTTTTTTTGTCTTGCGAGTAAAGGTGATTCTTTGGGTTTTATTGGCGTTCAGCTTAATTCTCCATTTGGCACACCATTGTTCTAGGTCATCGAGAGCGCGTTGCAGGAGGTTTTGGAGCAGATTGGTCGTATTATTAGAATCCCAGAGGCCCTTATCATCCGCGAATTGGGAGACTTGAACACGATCCTCGGAGAAATTAAGGTCATTTACATAGAAGATGTACACGAGCGGGCTTAGGGCGGATCCTTGGAGGGGTGGGGGGGGGGGGGGGTGGGTGCCTGCTTCAAGGGGGACACTGTCAGACATTTCATTGTTCACTCTGACTTTAATTTCGCGATCATTTAAGAAAGAGGATAGTAATCTGAGCAATTGCTTGGGGTGTCTCATTTTTGATAGTTTGTAGCGCATTCCATTGTGCCAGACTGAGTCGAATGCTTTTTCAACGTCTAGCAGGACTGCCGCGCCTATTTGTTGATTGTTGATGGCGGATTTCATTTCGGTCACTAGTCGGTATACATGCTCGATGCCTTCTTTACGGTTTCTATAGGCTCTTTGCCATTTATTGAAAAAATCGATGTCTTCAAGGTGCCCCCTGAACCGATTGGTAAGGATTCGTTCGAATGTCTTACCAATGCAGCTGAGGAGGCTGATTGGGCGGTAACTGGCTGGGTCGGAGGAGTCCTTGTCAGGTTTTGGTATCATGACACCGATGGCTTTTTTCCAACACTTGGGAAAGTAGCCATGGGTGAGACAAGCGTTGAACAGTTTATTTAGTTTTTCGATTAGGGATTTTAGGCTTTGTTTAAGGATTTTGTAGCTTACTTCGTCTTCGCCGGGTGAGGAGGAATTTTTGCATTTTTTTATGACGTTAATGATTTCGTCGTTGGTGATGGGGGTGACAAGGTCATCATCGTCCCCGTCTTCTGGCTCGTTATCGAATTTGGGGTCACGGTAGATTTTAGGGTGTTCGTTGATGAAGTCGTCAATTGCGTTTATGACAGCGTCATCATTACCCGCGCCTTGATACGGGCGATGCGTTTTTCTTAGGAGATCGGCAAAAGTGTCGGCCTTGTCTTTGTCGGTGCGCGTAAAGGAACCGTCTTCCTTTTTAAGAGGTTTGGCAGCGGCTTTGCCGCCCTTGTTTTTTTGCCCCGTTAAGATTTTGAAAGAGTCCCAGAATTCTTTAGCATCTTGGACCCCATTTAGATTAGCTATTACATTTTCCCAGTTGGCTTGTTTTTCAGCTTTCAGGGCTTCCTTGACTTCGCCATGAGCTTTCCGTTTAGTTTTGATTAGTGGCAGTGTGTCGCCCGAGATGGTATTTCTCCAGGGGCGCACTTCTTCTTTTGGGCATATTTCGTTTAGGGTTGAGTTAATGATTTGTTCTATGCCCTCGCAGTGGGTTGCAAGTTCCGCTGCGTTGGATGGGGGGGGGGGGGGGGGGGGGGGGGGGGTTGTTTGTGAATTTGACATCGATGATATCGCGGTAGAGGTTCCAGTTAATTTTTCTAAAATTTCTGCGGAGGGTGGGGGGGGGGGGGGGGTACTTGAGTGGGCCATTTCCTAGCTGCAGTGAGGCATGGACCGGGAGGTGATCGCTGCCTAAGTCATCATCGCCGACCCAGTGGTCATCGATGTGGTTTATTAGGGATTCACTGGCGATAATTAGGTCGAGGATATCAGATGGAAATAGTGGGTTGCTACTGATATAGGTTGCTGAGTTGTCATTCATAACCACATGAAGATTATGTTTTTTTGTTATTTCGAGGAGGGCTTCAACGTTGGCGCTGGTTTTGTTGCAGCCAAAGTACAGGTGTTTGGCATTGAAGACGCCGAGGAAAATGCAGTGATTGTATTTCCTCGTGAAGAATTCAAAGACAGTGTCAGAAACAGTTTTGCTTGGGTCGTTATAATAACAAACAATCGCGATGTTTTTATTGTCGACTGTGATTTCAATTGCAATCACCTCGGCATCGAGGTGATTAGTTCTTATGGTCTTAGTTTTGATGTTCTGCTTTATTAGAAGAGCAACGCCGCCACTTTGGGAAATGGTGGGTCTGCCAAGTATAACATAGTTGTACCCCTAACCCACACACCTGCTAAGAGCTTAATTATTTGGTAAATCTCCCCGGTAGCCGATGGTGTAAAGTAATGTTCCTGAGAACTTTCAACTCACATATCAAGAGGAGGTGGATGGTCCAAGTGAGGGAGCTAGTAGAAAACTACTCATTGGAGATCTCGGACCTTGACGTTGGGGCAAACCAGGGCAAAAAGATCGTCAGAGAAAGGGTCATGAAGGATTGTAACCGTAATTGGCGAGAGGGGGTCAAATCAAAGAGATATTTGGGTGGCCTGCGTGATAAAGAGAAGCCTGGTTTTAAAGAGTACCTTGATGGCACCTTTGGGGGGGGGGGGGGGGGTCACTGTTGTTCAAGCTGAGGTTGCGGTCCCTGGAGCTGATGGGAAAAAATGGGAAAAAACAGTGAAAAGGAGTGCCAGATGTGTAACTTGGGCGTGGTGGAGACCCTGGAACACCTACTTATAGAATGCCCAAAATACCAGTCTAAAAGAACAAGATTCACGGGGAGTATAATGGGGAAGTGGGATGGGAGAATGAAGGACATGTGGTTAGGGGGCGACTCAAAGGAGAGGGTTAATATACTAATCGAAGAGACTGGGAAGAATGGGGCAAGGGATGTCATCAAGCAGTTCGTCTCCGAGTGTTGGGAGGAGAGAAGAAGCGCGGGAATAGGGAGGCAGTTGGTAGAACATGGGTCACCAAGGCCTTCTCATACGAGAACCGCGACAAATCAGCGGCCGGCCGAAGTGTTATTATTAGTAGGTCTCTCCTAATAGTGCTGAACCCACTTATTGAGAGTTAAGTTTTGCTGGGTTGAAGCCAACTTTCACAGATGCAGACAATGTCTCTACCTTCGAAGTATCGGCTAATTTGAAGTTTTTATTGTTAACGCTTCTGGCGTTCCACACGGCTATTTGTAATTTATTCATGATGGGCGTTGAGTTATTGCGGTCTTTTAGTTACTCATGGAGAGTGGCTTTAGTTGATGTTGATGGCGGCTTTAATTAGTGTTTCTGATATTTGGGTTTTGAATAACTTAGAGGCTGAACGGCTGACATCCTGAGAGATGTCAGACAGGTTGGTGTTGACATGTGTATTTAGGACGGAGTAGAGTGCTCTACGAGGGAGCATATTGTATGGGGTAAGGAGGCGTTGTCGGGTTTTTTTAAGTTAAGGTTTTTCAGTTTTATATTTGTTTTAACCTTTTTGAAGTGGGAGCAACCCCGGTAGTTGCTGATGTGGGGACTTTTACAGTTGGGGCATGAGGGGGATTTTGACTTGCATGCCTTGGTGAGATGGTTTTCTCCGCATTTCATACCGGTCAAGGCCCTCCTGCATTTGTTGGCAACGTGTCCAAACTTTTGGCATTTGTGACATTGCACAGGAGGGGGAGTGAATCGGTACTCCTCCGGCATATGATTTCTTCCGTTAATGATAACCCCATTGGTTAGTATTCTTTTTTTGATTTCGGGGTCAGGGCACGTAACTTTCACCTTCCATGTGCTGTTCCCAGTGGCTCTAGACGTAAAACGCTCCCACTTGCAGTTTTGTACACCCCCGGTGATGGCTTCAGTGGGAGTGTCAGTGTGAACCCTTGTAACGACAACCACTACTTTTGAATTTTGTGTGTGTGTGTGGGGGGGGGGGGGGGGGGTTACTAACTTTCTTGCCAGCGGAGGTGAGGGGGCCACTCTCTCTTGTCCCTTAGGTCTAGCTATTTTTGTTAGTGGCAGGTCTACTGTTTTTTTAACGGCAGCGGAAAAGTCTAGCTCCATTAAGGGCGTTGGCGTAGGTTTTGGCATTGGCGTCTGTGTGGTATTCGACAACGTTAGATGATTTGGTTGATTAGGTTGACTTTGCTGGTTTACTTGGCTTGGTACCCTCTCTGTGATTTTTGTAACGCTATTTTTTTTTGGTTTGGCCTGCTGATGGCCCTGCTGACGAGACAGAGCCAGAAGGGCACGGACGAGGAATGAAGCTTATAGACCTTTTGACTTTTCTTTTCGTCATTGTCTCGAAGCCTTCCTCGCTCGTACACTCCTTCAGCTCTGCGTCAGAGTCATTACCCTCTTGCTTTCTTTTTTTGAAAGTATTACCATCAGAGTCTTGATTGGAGACTGGTGGACCACTAGGATTTGGAGTCCCCTGGATATTGAAGAGCTGCGAAAGCGGGACGTCCGGGTTAAAACTTTTAGTGTTAAGAGGACCCCTTGGATCCTTGCTGGGAGAGGGAGCTTTGTTTATGGTGGTTTTACCAGCAGCCCGAGCGACCTCGGCATAAGATCTTGGACCTTTGCCCTGTTCACATGGCGAGGTCGCCGGGGTTGCTGGGCAACCAGACTCGATCTCAATGGTATCCTTTGGAATGGCATGTACTTCTCCCACCACTTGGATCTCCCTTGGAGGAGAGCCAGGAGTGGGTGGGGTAGGTATGGTAGTAGATAGTGTGTGCCTTTCCTGATCAGATCTTGAGCTACTACTATCCTGAGCTTCCTGAGCTTCCACTGAAGCCCTTGCTGGATCAGAGTCAGGGGTTGCTTCCACTGAAACCATTGCTGGCTCAGAGCCAGGGGGTGGTGGAGTTTGAGTTGAAGGAGAGGATTGTAAGGTTGGTTCACTCCTCAACCGAGCAATAGTCTCATCCTTTTCCTTGATTGTTTTGTTGAGGTCAGTTAACTGGACTTGTAGACTAGTTACCTGTCTATTTAGATTGGCAATGGTTTTAGCTAGAGATTCAAAATCACTTACCTTAATCTCCGCTCCCATAGCCCCCCTCCTTTCGCGCTCCCTCCTATTTCTTCTTTCCTCTTTCCTTTCTTCCCTTCATTTTTCCTGCATGTTACCCACAGTTTTGCTGGATGCTGACATTTTTGGATGAAGATGAAGATTAATTTTTGGTGAAGTGAAGTAAGTAAATAAGGTTTAAACTCTTTTAATTCTCCAGACATGATTGTAATCACTTTCTGGAGGTGTGCAATTTTTTAGGTGCTAATTGACTGACTGTCTGACTGTGGACCATAACTGCGAAGGGTGGCACCGTCGTTTAAATAGTAAAATTAGGAGACACCACTTACCATTTTACCATTTTGTGAAAGTGTTACGCTATGAGGCTGAACTTGTAGACATTCAGGCACAATTCCTTGCTGAAGATAGACTCTGTCAGCATCTTAGGGCAAAAGCTAAATCTGACACTGCCAAAATCTTTGCTGTTTGGGACAAATTTACAGATGGTGACCTCACGACAAAAGATGTATTAAGAGAAATAAGTGCCATTTACAAAGCATGTGTACGTTTATAATTATTAGTATTAGGGCATGAGTGATGATCAGTCTTTTCAGTGCTTAACTTTTAGTGTAAATCGCGATCATTTTTCAGTTCGATATTATTTTGTAGTAATTTACTGTGAAGTACTGAGCCGTACTTTCCAATAAATTACTGCAAAATAATATCAAGCTGGGGCATGAGTGATGATCAGTCTTTTCAGTGCTTAACCTTTATTGTAAATCAAGATCATTTTTCAGTTCGATATTATTTTGTAGTAATTTATTGTGAAGCACTGAGTCCCGTGCTTTCCAATAAATTACTGCAAAATAATATCAAGCTGGGGCATGAGTGATGATAAGTCTTTTCGGTGCTTAACTTTTAGTGTAAATCACGATCATTTTTCAGTTCGATATTATTTTGTAGTAATTTACTCTGAAGCACTGAGCCGTGCTTTCCAATAAATTACTGCAAAAAAATATCAATCTGGGGCTTGAGCGATGATCAGTGTTTTCAGTGCTTAACTTTTCAAGTAAATTGACAAGTAAATTGTTTTCTCCGGGCCGCGGGCGTTAATGAAATATTTTTCATTAATGCCTGCAGCCTCTTTCCGGTTGCTGTAATAATAGTAATAACATGACTTTCTCTGGTATTTCTGGTCCATTAACAGCCCTCAGGGACTGACTAAGGCCATTCGACCTATTATGTTATTTTTTTAGTATTAATTCACAATCATTTTTCAGTTCGATTCCGATCGCATTTACAACGTCGAACTTTGTATGTAGATCTTGTTCGTTTTAGAAATGTATTTGTTTGTTTTCGGTGAAGAAATAAAAAAAAAAAAACACAGAAGAATTTTTTGTTATTTTTATTAAAAATAAAATGGGAGGGGTGGGGCGAATCATCCATCGGAGCGAATCGTCCAGGGGCGAATCGTCCCCGGGGGCGAATCGTCCTGTTCCCAAGTATCACTTCCACACTGTATGAAGCACACTGTCCCCGTGCCGATAACGTGCTATCACAATATCTGGAGTTTTTTCCGCAACAAAACTTATTTAAAACAGATGAAGTCGCTTACTTTACTCTTGTAAATTCTTAATTATTGCCAATAAACATATATTTAAATCTTAATATAATTATTTTATTGTTCTCGATAAGTATCACTGCCCTCCAAATAATTTCCGGAAAACTAACTTTGTAATGAATCCGCGTTAGAATTTACTTCAGATGTTACATATTCCGGCACGTTAATTTACACCTGCATAGTACAGTATACTTTTCTCAAGTAATTAGATTTCAGAAATTTAGAAAATCGCCTGTGTTTTGGTTGTGACCACAAACACTTCAGGATTGACTTTCTGAAAAAAAATTGCAAAATAATTAGATACATTTCTGATCGAAGCCAAAATATTCTAAAGATTCCGCAATGCAACAATGAAAAAAGTTTAAAAAAATGTCGAATTTTAAAAGCATTAAATTCTCCTAATAAATTTATTCCAAGTTTCTCGAACTTTTTCACAAATATTCATCGAATAATTAAAGAAATTTATGTTGGAAGATTAAAAGGGGTTCCTAAACACCGGCAAGACACAGACTGACGCGGAATAAAATAAAAATGACGGGGAATGACATCATATTGGCACAGAATAACATTTATTTTAGAAATACTCTACCCCACGAAATGTATTTTGTTGATTAACTAACAAAAGATATATTTTTTTCAATTGTTGTATGCCCTGCAACCAAATCGGAATGACGCGCCTTTCTTTCCTGGGAGGTCAGAGCTGCCATTTTGAACCCTTCTATGGAAGTTACATGATGCATTATGGAACATGGTGTCAGTACCATATCAATACATCATATGTGCCACAAAACGTTTTTCTAACAGTCAGAAATGAGAGCGACTGATATACGAGTGATCGAAACTACAGGAATTACTAGATTGCTTTTTCAGTTGTGGCACACCTCCACATAAATCAAAAAGTAAGAATTATTTGATCTATTTTCCGACCCACATGGATTAACACTTTACCAAACACTTTTTTATTAAGGGGGGGGGGGGCTGAATTTCTTGGTCGATTTTTTTTTTCTCAAAACTGCGTTCTCCCTTGTAGGCTGCACCTATTTTCATATTATATCCCTAACGGGATCGGGAAAGTTCGTCCCTGGAAAGATTCGGCCGGGAAGGTTCGGCCCGTGTACTCAGTGATTGACTGCTAATTAGTCTATTCATGTTCTGTCTGAGGGTTTGGCAATGGACATAATTGACAATTGACAATATTATTGACAATGACAAGAGGTTTAAGGTAATTATTTATTAGTTCTAATAAAATTAGATAACATTATTTGACAACTTAACAACACAAAAACCCAAACACTACAATTTTACATATTATATACATATATACAAAATGCCACACAAAACAATGGTGGAGGTACAAGTATAATCATTTAAAGATATATAGATGTAATTACAAAATTTATATTTTAATTTTTCCTTGTCTGTAAATATTATTTGTAAACATGGAGGCATTCGGTCGTTCTAAAATCTATGTCTCAAGAGTTGGTCCACAGTGTACCTATTTCCTTGTCAACTGTAGTTTATTTCCTTTAATATTTGGAGTACAATGTTCCATATTCAAGATGAATGATGAATGAAAAGATTTGAAATCCGATGAATGAAACGTTTCAGCGCACTAAAGGCGCGCAGGGACGATGTGGGATTTGAAATCCCTTGCGACCCAAATAACTTTATTTGCTTATTAATTCACTTTCAGGTTATGTGGATTAATTAATGGATTACATTTAAGCAAAAGAGGTAAGAAATCTTTTTTCACAAAATATACCAAATTCTTATAAATCTCATTCAAAAAATGTTTTTTCCACAAAATATATTAAATTCTGATCAAAAATCATAAAAATATATCCAAATAATAATTTTTCTTAATAACTGAATAAAAATATAAATTTAAAAAAAATGAAACTCAAAGTGAGAAGATTCGGCCCATCACCAGGCCGAATCTTCCCGGTCGAATCTTCCCGGCTGAATCTTCCCCGGGCCGAATCTGTCCCCACTCCCTCTCTAACTATACTACTCACATTTTACTAAGGATCACCCCTACCCATCTATATACTTGATACATGGAAGGTTAAATTATGTTTATTGCTTTAAGTTTGTTTATTTGCTCACTAAGGTTTAACACGACTCCCACAAGCTTTGATCATATCATGTCAGACAACTTTACGCGAGAGGGGAGTCAAAGTACCCAGAGAGAACAACAGAACAATGGTGAGTAACGGCCTCACTAATTTACCCCCCCCCCCCCCCCCCGACACAAGCGGTTAGCATTGGTCGAAGGTAAGTGTTACGTTGACATGTTGTACATGTGTTGCAAAAATACGTTTCTACAACTGAAATATTTTTGTTTCAAAAACTTGCTGAGAAATATTTAAAGAGACTCGCTTTGTTGAAGATAAACAAAAGACTTGTATGTATATATTCAGTCTTTATATATTGTCTTGTTTTATTGTATTTTTATTATTTATTTTCTCAATACTGATTTATTTGCGATGTTTCAGGATGTTTTGCTATTTATTTCTGCGCACTTTTGATGTGCAGAAAATAACCTTGACCGAGACGTTACAGGGCGGAAACATATCAGACCTTAGGTCCCATTTCCTGATAGCCAATCACCGATGTGGTGAAGAATCGAACGCTCCTCCCAGCATGGCGGAAATGGAGCAACTGTTTGGAAGTGATGCAGAGAGTGTAAATGGTAAATTTAAAAACAAATACGAAGTGGTTGAGAACTAATCATGACGAACTTAATAATTTATGCACTTTTGGGTACTTCTACATGCATACGGATCACACATATTGTCACCTTTTCGGCTGCCTTAAGGGCCTATATAAGTCACAGGCACTCGACGTATTATCGGAGTTTATCAATTTTAATAAAATATATATTATATTATCAATACTAAAAAAAGTAAAGGTATGACACTTCCCAGATCGAAATTTTCAACAATCTCTCAAATAGCGAATACCTCATCGATCTCGCTCAAATAAACGAAAAAATGTCGTGTAATTCGCGGAGCCACTCAGATTTCGAGCCCAAGATTGACGAAATTTGACCTTTATTCGCATTTATTTCACTTTTTATCGACTGAAACGACGGAGACGTCTATCCACGACCATTCAATTCCGGTACACAAGCAAATTTAAGCTATGAATTCAACGCCGCGCGTTCATTGGTCAATTTAAAATTCAACACATTATTTTTCACTCTAAATATAACTGGAGGTCAACAATGAAAACGTGCTCATTTTATACTGAAGTTCATTCGAAGATGTCGCTTTCAGAAATTGTAATTGCTGCTGAAAAAGGCCACAATATTATAATAACCGGACAGGCTGGAATGGGAAAAACATTTTACCTGAATAAGATCAACATTGGACTGACACATATGAACAAAAACGTTTATACACTGGGAACAACAGGTATGGCATTGGCAAGCACAAATTTGCCTCGCGGTTCAATGACTGTTCACAGATTTTTTGTTTTGGCGGACGACAGATTTTCTGACGCATATTTAATACAGAAAATCAAGTTTGATGACAATTATCATGATGTAAAGGAGAGGATGTTGTACACAGATGTGATTATTATCGACGAAGTATCTATGCTTTCCCTGAAAGTATTTCGACAAATAGACACAATTTGTAAGGAGACAAGAGGGAACCACCGAAATGCTTTTTGAGGTATTCAGATGATTTTATGTGGAGATTTCTAACAGCTGCGACCGGTACCCAATGTGAATTTTAATGACCTAGGAGACTTCATCATATCTGCAGTAGAACTTAGATTTCCTGTGTTTAAGCTGACCACTGTGCATCGACAATCTGAAGGAAAATGAACAATTCAATTTGAAACATCCTGCAAAGGGTTTATTGAATATAATCTAAACCCCGAAGGAGTGGATTTTCTCAGAGAACCTAAGTCTCGACATTTTAGAAAGAACAAAACACCTAAATTTCAGCTAATGGGCCCCTTCCCCTGTATCTATCAAGAGGTCTGCAGAGAGCACAGGCACTCGACGTATTATCAGATTTAATCAATTTTAATTTTAATAAAATTGATAAACTGTGATAATACGTCGAGTGCCTGTGGCAGAGAGCAAACTGAAAATTTGATTCAGTTTGCAATTTTGGGCAATAAATGTAAGATGCGCTGTCACTGATAAACAGTCAAATGCGCCTACACAATGTGGGATGTAAATGTTTTGTATGTATGTGTGTGTGGTGGGGGCGCGGTGGCTCAGTAGGTAGAGGTGCTGGCTGCAAGCCGAGAGGTCTTCGTTTCGAATCCCACCTGCGGAAATCGCATTGTGTCCTTGGGCAAGACACTTTACCCCCATTGCCCATGTGGGGCATGGTGAGGTGTAGTAAGGCGTACTGCACGTCGATGGTGCACATGTCTTCAACCAATGCTAACCCTGCTTGGTTCATTCCCACTAGACCAATTCCCTTTAGACTAATTCCCCTTAGACCAACTCATGCGTTCTTCTTTTAAAATAATTCTATATCAATAATTTGATATACTTATAAATATTTATAAATGTATTCATTGTTATTGATATTCAAGCCTGAAAATAAGCAGCCTGTCTGTTGTAGAATGGGGTCCCCAGATGGGGAATTTGCTGATGCTATTCCATACAGTGGATCAGTTTATCCTCTGGGTACCTCTTTCTGTTTATGTTTGAGACCTTAATTCAGATTGAGGTTCACAGAGGGTAAATTTAGTGATGCTACCCTGCTGTGCAGGGTAGCATCACCAAATTCACCCTCTGGGAACCTCATTTTTCAGACGATAGTCTGCTTATTTTCTGGCTTGTTGATACATGTATTTTATAAACTGAAATGTGAAAAACCAATATTTTTTTGTTATGCATATAAATATTTTTATATCAAATAAAGTGCTTATCAGTAAATAAATGTTTTCTTAATTATCCTTAATCAACCCTTAATCAATAACAGTATGTAGTTGGTCTGAGGGGAATTGGCCTAAAGGGAAATGGTCTAGTGGGAAGACACCCCCTGCTTGTGTGGAGTTAGTATGTTGGGGAACTGACAGTTGCTCGGTGGTTCTCTCCGGATACTCCGGCTTCCTCCACCCGTAAAACTGTTGAGGTCACGATTAGCCATTGTGCAGAAATATGTGACCTTAAACACCAATAAATAAATAATAAATAAATATATGTGTGTGTGGGGGAGAAATTGGGGGGAGGTGTATTATTTCCACCCACTAACTAATTATTGCTCTTCAAAAAAGACCAAGCAACTTTTCAGCTTATTAACCACAAGAAAATTTCCATTACATTTTTCCCTTGTTTATAATTCCAATCCTTGACAGCCTTTCCTGGGAAGCTCTTGTCATGGTTCAAATAATATTTGTAATAAGGAAAAAATGAGATCAAAATTTTTAATGTGGTTATCTATTCAGCATCTTATTTCCGGTTTTTCTGTTTCAAAATGTTCGGTTTACATGCTGTATAACAAAAGAAAAATCAAAAGTTTCATACTCATCCAATAGTTTGTATACGGGGGGGGGGGGGGGGGGGGGGGGGGGGGGGGGGGGGGGGGGGGGGGATATACCAGCGGAGAGTTTTGCTGCGTGGGGATTGAATCTTTTTAATCTGTAGTCCTAACCTATCCATACCTAAAATCCTTTCCTGGAAAGCTTTACACAAATATTACAAGTTGTTCATATTAATTTGAATGAAAACACTGTTTAAAGTGTTCAGTTCATTTTTCCAGCTGCTAAAATTTGTGATTATATGATTCCATGGACATTTTTTCCAAGACTTGTATGTTCATGAACATTTTCTGGCTACCGCTTAAAATAATTAATTATAAGCTATTGTGAATGATCTCTCTTTAACTTAAATACCAGATTATGACACTAAATCTTGGTAAGTAATAAGTAAGAGCTTTCTGAGACTACTGTCAGGGAACGGTGGTATTAATGAAGAGGAACCATATCAGAAAGATATTTCATACAAGGAATTCCACATGTTTGCATTTGCAACTAGTTTTGTAAGTTGTTGTACATGTAGAGTGGAGTCCTTTGAGTCTGGTGTGGAATGAAATGTCTTTGATGTGGATTAATTGTCATTGGTGTGAATAGATTACATAAGCATTATAATTACTGGTGTCGACCTATATTTCAGATTTCTTCAAAAGTTTGAACAGTTTTTACCAAAATGTGTTTGTTTCTTGGGCCCCTCCCAATCAATGGAGCTTGTAGAATACAGTCAGAAAAACATGAAATAATAAAATTGACTTAAAAATGCAACATGTGCTATTCATCATTCAAACTTTAATATATTTTCAGTTTTTGTTTCATAAAACAGTTCTTATTGTCCCTCTTTCGAAGGAGCTCATCAAGTTCTTTCCAATATCGGTCATAAGCACTGATTTGAAAGCAAATAATGGAATTCTTCATTTATTCGGTTAAAGTGTGGAAAGAGTTATCCCTCTCTCTCTTGAAAATGGTACTGGCAGCACTCTATAAACTTTACATTTCTGTCAAAAGTCCACTTGAAAAAGGGGAGGGGGGGGGGGTGGAACGGAAAAAATGTCTCACAGCACCAAAAATTCTATAAACCAAAATATCCCCATGACAAATTGACAAAAGATCAATTTATTTATTTGTGTTAGAAGTAAATTGTAGGGTGAAAATATCTCCTGGGTTTTTCTCTCTTTAGTGATAATAATTAATTCCAACCTTCACATCATTTTTGGGGCAACTCTCGGAAAGAGCTTCCCAAGAAATGATGTGAGATGTAGAAATTATCTCATGCTGCAACCAGCTGTTTCCAATTTCCCTTTTATAATTTCTGAAAAAAGTATGTCAGGGTTTTTTGCCTTGAGTTTTTTGTTCACATTGTTGTTGTTTTGGAGACTT
Organism: Pictodentalium vernedei; assembly: GCA_031216915.1. NCBI lineage: Eukaryota > Metazoa > Mollusca > Scaphopoda > Dentaliida > Dentaliidae > Pictodentalium > Pictodentalium vernedei. Next base: position 308,319,410 of record CM062292.1, on the reverse strand, counting down.
TTGGCATGCAAACCTCATTCCTTAAACACTGTAAAATGGCCCATACAACTGCCCA